>JASPKZ010005291.1:0-600000 GCA_030220185.1 Diploptera punctata
ATATTAAGCTTCATTGCTCAATGTTAAACATTTAATATAACAATCTATAAAGCGTCACTGCTATAAAGTAAAAATATTCTCTTTAATCTTGATTACTTGTTATAGTCAGCTACTAAGAATGCGCCAGTGTAAGATCACGAGTTACTCGCGACATCTAGTACTAATGGAGAATAATAATACATATATAAGAAAAAATAAGTGTTTGAATTGGATTCGACCTGGTAATGTTAATGCCGAATTGCCAGGGGTTTGCTACGGGGGTAGTGACCGTGTGCGGATACCTATCCTACCCAATTCCCATCCTCACCCTTCTCGTGCGTTAACAACCGTTTTCCACAAAATCGAGCGCTCGAGGACGAGTCACTGGCGGAGGTTATAACAGTTCCTATGCGTACTGAGTAAATGCGGTATCCTAATTTCGTCCATAGACTAAAAGTACAGCCCTACCACTGGACTACTTAGTGTCGCCGCCAGTTACCTGTCCTAAGGAACTTCAAAACTACTTCTTCAAGTCTCAACACGAAAAAGCCAGAAGGAATTGAAATATGACGACCCACAGGCAAAGAAATATGGTTAAAGGAACTTCTGGATGGTGTTTCTCTTGAGGCCGAAACAAGTCAACAAATGGCCTAAATTCGTGAATGTACTATATGATGATGAATGATGATGTAATTGGATATCACGCTGAGGTACAGACTCAGAGATCCGGGTTCGAATCCCGTCTCAGGCATTTTATTCTTTCTTATCATACCATATCTATATATATATATATATCTAATACTATATATATTAGTTTATAAGTTTAAATTTTTCAGGGTTGACCCTTGAGAATGAAATAATATATATACATTTGTTATAATGTCCATAATTTAATATTTCATTTATTAAAACCTTAATTGTGGATTTTTTCCCCTAAAACAGGTGAATTGGCTCAATAAAAAAACGCAGGCACCGGAGGGATTCGAACACTCGATCTCCTGTTTACTAGACAGGCGCTTTTAAAACCAACTAAGCCACGGCGCCGACGGTCCCCCTCGCTCTCTCTACAAGCTACCGGAGCAGAAGCGCTATATATAACACATGTTGTGAGCTTAAATAAAACAAATAATGTATCAAGTTATTTCACTGGAAGAGGCACATTATATCTTTCCCTATATATGGTTTTATTTTTGTGATAAAAAGAGTTTTTTTTATGTTCATAGCCTCACAAGCAGCGGGCCCGGAATTCGATTCCAGATCTGGACAAGTTTCTTGGGTTACGCTTTTGGGAGATTTTTCTTCGCTTTAAAAAAACCTTAATATGCTTTAAGACCCAGATATTCCGAAGCATCAAATCGCCCCTATTATATCCGCCTTGTTTAGTATCAATGAATTTTCTTCTTCTTCTTTTTTTTCTTCACTTCAAGGTTTAGGCGATTCGCCTGTTCCGAATTCACAATGATTCCTTCCATCTCTTATCCTTTTGGTTTATGTGTATGATATGCTATCGTGGGCAATCTTGCTTCTTCCATTTTCTGATTATGAAAAAAAAATATTACTATTTTTGTATT
Organism: Diploptera punctata; assembly: GCA_030220185.1. NCBI lineage: Eukaryota > Metazoa > Arthropoda > Insecta > Blattodea > Blaberidae > Diploptera > Diploptera punctata. The sequence goes on from JASPKZ010005291.1 coordinate 1,551, forward strand.
GTCACCATTTGTTATTTTTTCCCTATCCATCCATAGTAATTCTGATCCCGAGGGCAGCAGTCTTTCACTGCAATCATAGCATTTTCATGCTATGCTTTGCAGTTTTACTAGGGAATTGTAGGTGGTGGTAGCTTCCCGTTGCTTTCCACACCGGTGAGGATTAGGATGATGATGATGATGATGGCCATATGATTTCGGGGACCGTTTGGGCCTTAAAGTTTTCCTGACATTTGTCTTACACAGTGATGAAAAACCCCGAGAAAAACTGCCCCGACCGGGGATCGAACCCGAGCCCGCTGCGTGACAAGGCAGCACGCTACCTCGAGACCACAGCGGTGGACAAACTCATGTATATCCTATTAAAATAAACCGAGGTAGGTGTTGATGCAAAAATGAGCGAAATCTGACAATTAGTAGTGGATGGTTTACTTGAAATCCGAAATTAAAAAACTACCTAACAACCGCCATGTTTGGTTCGTTGTCAGCGTATACCATACAATTTAATTAACCTTTAACATTACATTTATTTAGGCGCAGCAACCGCCACACCGGTTGTTAACTAAATATATATATATATATATATATATATATATATATATATATATTGCAGAGGACTCTTGATGTCCCAACTCCTTTCAAAAAAACGTTAAACTGAAAATGATATAAAACTATTATTCTACCAGTTATACCTATATGGGTGCGAAACATGGACTCTTACTTTAAGGGAGGAAAGGAGATTACAAGTATTTGAGAATAAAGTACTTAGGGAAATTTTTGGACCAAAGAGAGATGAACAGACAGGTGAATGGAGAAGACTACATAACAATGAACTACATGGTCTTTATAGAAAGCCACATATAATAAGAACAGTTAATGTCTCGTAGACTGCGATGGGCAGGGACATGTTGCACATATGGGGAATGAAAGACGTGCATGGAAAACTTCTTGTAGGAAAGCCAGAAGGAAAACGCCCAGTTGGTAGACCAAGAATGAGGTGGCGAGAACAACATTAAGTATGATATGAGCGGAAGTAGATTATACAGGGAATGATTGGAAAGCATTAGCTCAGGATAGGGATGTATGGAGAGCTTATGTCCGTGCGGCCATGAACCTAGCGGGTTCGATAGTGCCGTGAGTGAGTAAGTAAGTAAGTTAACAGTTGAATATGTCACTTATATCACGTAAAGAAAATCCTCTCGTAATAATTAGAAAAAGGTGATTTAGCTTCAAGTTCGTTTCCTCTGGTCTTACTTTTGGACTCCCCCTTGAAGAAACTGTAAACAATACAAGCACATCGCTAGCGAGACAAGCAGCTGGTGCAGTTTGTAGTGTACATCAACAGTATATATATGTTTATATAAACAAGCTGATTCAGCCTTTTAAACAATATTTTCAATAAATGATATCTACTCTTATATAAAAATGAATGTTATGTGTGTCCTTTATATAGCTACTTCTTAAACAGTTCAACCGATCTTCATGAAAACTTGTACAAACAGGTTTCAGATTTTGTGGTGGGTGTTTAGCCGCTGTCTACTGGTATTATGTTTTCTAAAAACATTGGTTGTAGGCGCAATTGTGCGATGTTTCACAACAAAACTCGGAATATTCTATTAAAATAAACCGCAGGTATTGTACTATCCGAAAATCTAGAAGATAATCCGAGAGAAGTGTGGGGGTTTTACTTGAAATCCGAAATTTAAAAAGAAATCCCAAACGACTGGAAAGTTTTGATTAAATTTTTGTGTGTTTTTTGAGTGGGTCCCTGGATGGCGTTAGATTCACAATTGCGCCTTCTAAAACCATTAGGCGTAGGATTTCACATGAAGTGAAAATTTAAAAATCGCTCCTAGCGGTCACAATGTTCGATGTTTCGCGACTACAAGTAGTGTGTCACATCATGCAAGTATTATGGCCGTGTGGCCTGTTACGGTCTCAAACAGCGCTCTTTTGGAGGGCGTCCCAGCGATCGTTTGCCTTGGGGGCAGTAGCGAAGCATGGCTTTTGGAATTCTATGAGACGGCATTCGTTGAAGATGGGCTTTCCAGTTGTTCTAGCAGGTCTGTATATGGTGAAGAATGGGTTCTACATCCAACTCTTCCATAATTTCCTCATTTCTTTTATGGTCCCATTTTGTGTAGCCTGATGTACGGCACATAAATCGCATCTCACTTGCTGTTATTCGGCTTTCATGTCTTCTTCGTATTGTCCATGCTTCACTACCATATCTTAATACTGGTCTTGCGAGAACCTTATAAAGCCGTAATCTTGTGTTCTTCTGTACTAAAGATGGTTTCATTATACTGTTAATTATTCCCGTTGCAAGGGATAGTGACGTGCATTTCATCACCTCACCTGCTCGTGGTGCAACCTGAGGCTCTGAGGACATCACCTTAATGTAGAGGAAATGCTACGTTAGTGGCAACCCCACAATAATACCCCTCTGGGCCAGCAACCCATTGGGCGAAAAAAAAAATAAATTTGCTTTCAAGTCTCAAACCGAAGTAGGTATTGTCAAAAAATGAGCGAAATCCGACAATTAGAAGTGGAGGTTTACTTGAAATCCGAAATTAAAAACGGCCTACACGACTGCACCGATTTTGATGAAAATTTTTGTGTACGAATGGGGAATGAAAAACATGTATGAAAGCTTCTTATAGGAAAACTATAACGAAGAAAAGCCAATAATGAGGTGGGAGATTATCACTGACTATTATTTAAGGGAAGTGGATTATACAGGGAATGATTGGAAAACAGCTCATGATAAAGATGTATGGAGAGCTTATGTGCGCGTGGCCATGAACCTATGGGTTCAATAGTGAGTTTTTATCTGGTGCACATTCTAACGATTAAGAATTGCACACCACTACTTCTTCAAGCCTCCAGATTCTAAATTTGACAACCAAAATTTCCAACCCCTCTAAGGAATCAAACCGGTCTTGCTAGTTTACCGTATGTAATGAAAACAACAATAAATCACGTAACATTTATTACTTATGCAGCAGAACTTTGACCATTAACAACAAAAACAAATAAGTATCTTTTAGCAACGGAAATGGATTTTATACGAAGGGCAGCAAGAATTTCAAGAAGAAAAAAAATTAGAAATTCAGTTACAAGGCAGAAAATGAAGATTGAAGACTTAGATTATATAAAAACTCAGCAATTAAGATGGTACGGACATGTCCAGCGAATGGACGAGTATCAGCTACTAAAATGTATTTTGGTATGGAAACTTGAGGGAAGACGAAGCAGAGGAAGACCTAAAATTTCCTGGAGTCAGGGAATATATTTATACATGAAGGAGAAACATCTACAACCAGGAGATTGTATGTTTCCATTTACAGAGATTTAGGCGCTCTCCCCCTACAGGGAAGAATTTGAACCACACTAATTTAGTTACACTTGTTTTCGTATAGATGTCATTTTGAGTGGTCCGTGGTCAGCTTCCGCCTCATACTGACATATAGGAAACTAAGGTAGTACTAGGACGGGAAAATTCGGTAAATTTTGCTTAGAGGCTTTTTCATTCAGGGTTAAGGATTTTTTATGAGCCTGAAAATCTTCAGACTCGGGACCCACGGCTTAAAGTCCCTCCCGGAGGACTTGCTCCTTGGATTTTTCCATTCTAAAAAATCCATCAACCCCCACCGGGTTTGAACCCACGACCTTCGGGACCAGAGGCAAGGAGCATAACTACTAGTCCACCAGGAGATTGTATATACCGAGAAAACTGGATATTGGTAATCGGACGATGTCAAAGACATTAATCAACCGATGCTCTGTCTTAACATTGGAATAAAGGAGAGCATAGGGCGATTCGGTCATTCTGTAATGCCAATGTATTGGTTTGTTATTTTTCTCCGTGTTTTTTTTAAATTTCCATCCGCTGGAACATCGGATTCGGTGATGTACGGGTTAAGTTTCTTGCCTTTAGTTCCGAATTTAAACACGGACGGGGTCGATGAATTTTTATGGTGGAAAAACACAAGGGACAAGTCCTCCGCGAAGGAGTCTAAACAGTAGGTCCCGAGTTTCAAGATTTTCAGGCTCGTGAAAGAATCCATTCCATTATCTCAGTTTAACCTCTCACTTTACAGGTGTCACACGTTACCCGGACCTTACAAGGACATGGAGTGATCAGGGCCACCTCCGAGACAACACAACATACACATTCAACTAAACATGGCGAATATGTTAAAGATGGTTATGATGGCCAGATGATGTTCGGGGACCGTTTGCTCCTTAAAGTTTCCTGACATTTGTCTTACAGAAAATAGACATCAAGTAGGAAACTTGTCCCGTCCGGAGATAGAACCAGGGCCTGCTGCGTACGAGGAAACGATGCTACCCCGAAACCACAGCAGTATCCTAAGCGTAAATTAGAGCCTCTCAGCAAAATGCAATATCTTAGTTTGTTACTAGGTGTGTCTTTGAAGCGTTGAGCTAACCACTTGTCACTTGGTGATATCTGTAGGAAAATAAATTGACTGAACTTTATAACCTGTGACGCGACTTTTTTAATTCCTTCATAAACTCCTGTCAAAATGTATTCTCAGAGTTTTATTTTTCAAATTATTTCCCACCATTTACAATGATTTTTGCATTTTTTCTGTTATTTCAATATATTTGTCTATGATATTTAACTATTATGAAGTTTTACAAAGTATTGGCAGTTCCATCTCGTATCTATGGATGTGAAACCTGGAGGCAGATAGTAAACAAATAGAAGATGTTGAGAGCAATAGCAGGATACCAAAGGACCGATAAAAAGAAAAATGAAGATATAAGAACAGAACTTAATATATTTAATCTCTGTGAAAGAAAGAAATATTATCAAAATGCTTATCTTCAGCACGTATTACGAAGGACTGAACAGCGAATACCAAGAAGAACGTATAATTATAAACCAAAAGGCAGAAGAATATTGGGAAGACCATTGAAGAGATGGAAGGACTAATTTGACCAATAATGAGATCGGAACAGGCCATTGGGCTTAATCCTTGTTGTTGTTGATGATATTTAACTACTTACGTAGCATGAAAATGTGGCAGCCATATTGATTTTAACGAATATTCTATGCAACAACAAAGACGTGTTCCAGTGCAGCCAACATAGAGTATGTACTAATTAACTGTACACATATACTTCATAATTTCAGAACTTACTATTTATTTTTGGGTGTTACATTCTTTCACAGCTTTGAGTACTTAAATTGCGTCAAAATGTATTCTCAGAGTTTTATTTTTCAAATTATTTCCCACCATTTACAATGATTGTGGGGCACGCCGTAGCGTAGTGGTTAAGGCACTGAGCTACAAGCCGGAGGGTCGATGGTTCAAGTCCCGTTGGGGTCAGGATTTTTAAACTGACCCAAACCCTCTGACGGCACTATGGCCCTAGGGTCGACTCAGCCTCTAACGGAAATGAGTACCAGACGCTTGTTCTGAGGGTAAAGGCGGCTGTCACGCAGGGCTGACAACCCGGCTGACATAAAGTGCCGATTGTCTAGAAAAAGTGGGAGCCTTAACCTCCTACTACCCCAAGGGCCTCCTGAGGCCTGTTGTGGGAGCACTTTACTATTTACAATGATTTTTACATTTTTTCTAACTGTTATTTCAATATATTTGTCTATGATGTTTAACTATTATCAAGTTTTACAAAGTATTGGCAGTTCCATCTCTTATCTATGGATGTGAAACCTGGAGGCAGATTGTAAACAAATAGACTCCAGGAAATTTAGGTCTTCCTCTGCTTCGTCTTCCCTCAAATTTTATACTAACACAGCTTTTAGTTCGTTAAATAACGTGTATGTGTTGGCTGCATCCCGTGATTCCATAGTGTGAACCGCTTCGATTTTGCTGGCGCATGCGCATGGTGTAAGACTGGAACTTCGCGTCACATGTTGTAAAGTATTTACTTTAAATTATCGTCATAAATTAACTGCCGCTAGGGAGCACGGTTGTGTCACCAGGAACAAACAAGTGACTGATAAAAGCACAAGTGTAGCCTGAGGAAATAGGTGAGTCTTCTTGTTACAAAACTTAAATGTGGAGCAGCGCGAGTTCGTGTCCAGGACCGGCCCACTTCCTGTGTTGCGATATGTCAGGTCGTAATGTCGGTTTTTATGTTTCGCAAATATAAACATAGAATAGCAAGATGGAACAACATGTGGCTCAATGGTGCCACAGGTACATTAACACGACAATTGGACGGCATTATGCATCAACCGGTTATGCGCCGTAATATAAGTTTCGAGAAAAATACGTTTAAAGTTTAAGTCAATCTTCACTATTTATTGTAGCGCCAAACTAACAATACTGGATATTGCAAGTTGTTTTCCTTGTTTAACAGTTGTGCATCAACGACCTACGAGCGAGAAAATTTGGCGCTTACCTGAATGATGCAAAATTAAGATTACCATTTATAAAGATCTGTTTTCATACCCGCTTGTTGGAAAACACAGAATCTCTGATAGGACTGATGGTGTTTACATAATAAGGTTATATTTAAAGATTTTGTGCTAAAAGTGTGCGTACATGAGCCAGTGCAATAGATGGCATCAAATTGTCATTTTAAAAAAATGGCGCTTAGCCGATTAATTCTTCTTTCGAAGAATAAAATTCAACACGTTGTTCCAAATTTTATACTAACACAGTTCCTCGCTGGGCCAATACCTCCAGAGATTTAACATCAGATAAAATGCAAGTTAAAGTTCTGGTATTCGCTACCAAAGCGTTCAACATATTTTATGTTCGATTGCCCGTTTTTTCTAGAGTTCTCATGTTTTCTAAATAACGCCGACTGCTTAAGTTAACCACACATTACAGAAGTGCTTATGACAGAAAAGAACTACAAACATTTCTATGTTTTTATAAATAAAGTCCATTAAATAACTTTAATTTTAGTCATTATATAATGACTCAAAACTTTGTAACAAACTCTTACTCCCTGGCACTATCGAACCCATAGGTTCATGGCCGCACGGACATAAGCTCTCCATACATCCCTATCCTGAGCTAATGCTTTCCAATCATTCCCTGTATAATCTACTTCCCTCAAATCATCGTTAATGTTATTCTCCTACCTCATTCTTGGTCTACCAACTGGGCGTTTTCCCTCTGGCTTTCGTACAAGAAGCTTCCATGCAAGTCTTTCATTCCCCATACGTGCAACATGTCCTGCCCATCGCAGTCTACGAGACTTAACTGTTCTTATTATATCTGGCTTCCTATAAAGACCATGTAGTTCATTGTTATGTAGTCTTCTCCATTCACCTGTTTGTTCATCTCTCTTTGGTCCAAACATTTTCCTAAGTACTTTATTCTCAAATACTCGTAATCTCCTTTCCTACCTTAAAGTAAGAGTCCATGTTTCGCACCCATATAATATAACTGGTAGAATAATAGTTTTATATATTTTCAGCTTAACGTTTTTTGAAAGGAGTTGGGACATCAAGAGTCTCTGCAATGCATAATAGCACGCATTTCCAGAATTGAGTCTATGTTTAATTTCTTTGTGCATCTCATTCCTATTTGTGATTATTGTTCCTAGGTATTTGAATTCAGCCACTTCCTCAAAATTTCCCTCATTTGTCATTAGCTGTCCATTTCCATTATATAATGTATTTCTATGTGTGACCATATATTTAGTTTTATTGATATTTACTTCCAGTCCTAATTTCTTAGTGTTACTCAATAGTGTGTGCGTGTTGTCCTTTAGTATCTCCTCGCTAATGTACCTTAGGTATAGCACGATTTATAAATGTCGGATATTTATTATTAATAATAATAATAATAATAATAATAATAATAATAACAATGCGAGTATATTCTATTAAAATAAACCGAGGTAGATATTATCCAAAAGTCTGTGAAATCCCATCATTATAAGCGGGGGTTTACCTGAGAACAGAAATTAAAAATTGATTCTAGCAACCGCAATGTTAGCTTCGTCGCCATGTACACAGTTTAATTAACCCGTAATTTTCTTTTAACTTAGTCAACTAAATATAAAAACATGTATCCAGGCGCAGCAGCGCTAGAACAACAATATAAAAACATTGTCTTTTTATCGACAGCTACCAATGTTTATTTTAATGCATTCTTAAAATAAATCACAATTAACACAAATAAAAATGAAAATGCTATGATTGCAGTGAAGGACCTGCCTTCGGGCAAAATTACTTTGGATGGATACCATATTAAGCTTGCATTGCTCAATGTTAAACATTTAATTATAACATATATATATATACACATATTATAAAATCAATCAAATCCGACCATTAGAAGTGGAGCCATTTTGTTTCTCGCGACGCAACAGGATACGTAAGACTTAAATAAACAAACGGGATGTCATTCAAGGAGTTAAATGTAATAGGAAGTTAAATTGTTATTAATATTAAATAATTGAACAAGTGCACGCCGTAGCGTAGTGGTTAAGGCACTGCGCTACAAGTCGGAAGGTCGAGGGTTCAAGTCCCGGCGGGGTCGGGATTTTTAAACTGACCAAAACCTTCTGGCGGTACTATGGCCCTGGAGTCGACTCAGCCTCTAACGGAAATGAGTACCAGACACTTGTTCTGGGGTAAAGGCGGCCTCACGCAGGGCTGACAACCCAGCTGACATCCAGTGCCGATTGTCTAGAAAAAGTGGGAACCTTAACCTCCTACTACCCAAGGGCCTCCTGAGGCCTGTAGTGGGATTACTTTACTTTTAATTGAACAAGTAAACACATTCAGCTGTCTAGGAAATGTATTTTCATACCAAATAGAAAAATGTGTTACCATTAAAAATAACATATGTAATAAATCACACTAAAGCAGAAGTCAAAATAAAATCAGAACCATCTTCGTTAACATCCTACGCGCAAATCTAAGGCTCAAAACCTGTTACTCTTTCAGTGAAGGTTTCTCGATCGACCTTTTTTTAGGATGTCCCAACGGTCTTTTCCCTTGAAGGATGACTCCTGGAAGTCTATTACGTTTCATTCCCTGTACACGAGTTATCCACTGTAACTAATTTTAATTGTTTATAAATTGTGAGATTGGTTGTAATTGAAGCGCTTGCATGATACTCGCATCTTGACTTGTTTTCTGATCCCTGCAGGCTATATCCTAGTATTGCTCCCAAAAATCTCACTTCTCTAGTCGTTATTCTAATGAAATCAATATTCCTCATTGTCCATGCTTCGCTTCCGTTACATAGTACAAGTCTAGTTAAGGTTTAATGTAAACATACTATTGTATGTCGCAGTACTAGGAAGACTTCATGATTTTGTTAATAATTCATATTATTTTATTATATTTATAAATATTAGAAAAAGTTAAAAAATAATTGATTTATACAATGCCTTAAATCTTCTATACGTTTGTGCTTTTGCGAATCTCAGATATTGGATGCCTCAGACGCTTCAAGAATGCGACCAACAGAATTCAAATATTGTACATGATAAAACGGTCTCTTACTAACAGAAATAGCCGGACATAAAATAACTAAAATCTTGAATAAAACATATAATTATAAATCTAAATGGATAGAACATGTGGCAGAATGTAAGGTAAATTGAAAAATGTTATATAAAAGTGTAAGTAAACTATTAGGAGAAATTCCACTTTAAGCTCCACGAGAGAAACTGACTAATAAGTAACTTATATACGTGACTAACCAGATGATGCTGAATGATTGTAATTTCATACCTTTTCATATGGTCCAATCACACGATAACTGATACTGAAGTAGCTCCCTTCACTTTAATTTTGATGTCTCGTCTGTCGCTGAACTGAAAATGACAATAAAAGTGTTTTGGCCCTTCTTAAATACATACGGTATTGTGTTCAACTTAAGAGTCCAAAGTTCAAATTGAGGTGAGTTAATGGTAACGTTATATGCACATTAATTTACGATATTCCAAAGTTCAAAATTACTTCAGTATTCTGAATGGATTCTGATTAATTTCATTCTATTTACGTTTTGTCTGCCTATTGTTTATTGTTGGAACGTGCTTTATTGCGATGGTTCAACGGGCAATGACATCACACAAGAGACACGTGAAATTGTTTCATTTTGTCTGAAATTCATATTTATTTTATTATCGACAGATTTTTAATAATGTAATTTCCGAAGAACATAAAAGCTAAATCTTTGGCACGGTAGAAACCGTAGATTAATAGCCACACCGACATAAGCTATCCATACACCCTTATAGTGAAGTAATGTTTTCTATTCGTCCCCTGTATAAACTAATTCCCTCAAATCAAGGTTAATATTATTCTCCGATCTTTTTCTTTGTCTATCAACTGGAAGATTTACGTCTGGTTTTCTTACACGTCCTTCTTTCATATTTAAGTGCCACGTATTCTGTCCATCGCTGTGAACTGTTTTTATTAAATCTGATTCCCTATAAACATAGTGTAGCTTATTGTTATGTGATGTTTTCAAACTCCTCTCTCATCGTTTCTCTTTGATCCAAAAATTTTCTAAAAATTTTGTTCTCAAATTCATGTAATCTCATCTCCTCCCTTGCAGTAAGAGTCCGAATATCGCATCCAGATACAGGGTGATTACAAATGATTGGAGCGATTTCATGATTTTATGGTAGCTGTAGTATTCGACATATTTTCACGAACTTTTACAGATACATAGAGCAACTTCCCAGGTTTTTTTTGAGATGTTACAGGTGCTCCATATGCTCCCCCTTGGTGATTCTGCAGATATCAAGTCTGTAATCAAGTTCGTCCCATACTCGACGTAACATGTCCCTATTAATTTGTTCAAAGGCATTGATTATGCGAGCTCGCAGTTCTGGTAAGTCTACTGGTAAAGGAGGCACAAACACTGAATCTTTCACATACCCCCAAACAAAAAAATCGCACGGCGTCAAATCGGGGGAGCGTGGAGGCCATGACAACAATTTCTGATCTTTCTCTCCACTGCGACCGATCCATCGGTTTGGCAATCTCATGTTTAAAAATTCACGAACATCGTGATGGAAGTGTGGTGGAGCACCATCCTGCTGGTAGATGAAGGTCTCACTGTCGGTCGTCAGCTGCGGCATGAGCCAATTTTCCAGCATGTCCAGGTACACGTGTCCTGTAACGTTCTGCTCGCAGAAGAAAAAAGGGCCATAAACTTTGAACTGAGAGAAACCGCACAGAACACACTAACTTTTGGGGAGTCGCGAATGTGCTGCACAATAACGCGGGGATTTTCTGTGCCCCAGATTCGCACATTGTGTTTGTTCACTTTGCCATTCACAAAGAATGTTGCTTCGTCACTGAAGACAAGTTTCTCACAAAAACCATCCTCATCCATAAACTGCTGCATTTGTGTACAAAATTCAAACCGACTCACTTTGTCAATGGGCGTAAGGGCTTGTAGAAATTGCAAGTGGTAAGGTTTATGCTTCAATCTTTTCCGCAAGATCTTCCAAACGGTCGGTTGTGGAATGTTCAGCTCTCTGCTCGCTTTTCGTGTTGATTTCTGTGGGCTACGTGTGAAACTCATCCGCACACTCTCAACCTTTTCTTCACTCACTGAAGGACGACCCGTTGATTTCCTTTTACAGAGGCATCCTGTAGCTTTAAATTGCGCATACCATCGCCGAATGGAGTTGGCACTCGGTGCATCTTTCTCGAACTTCGTTCTGAAGTGTCGTTGCACAGTTATCACAGATTGAGTTGAATGAAATTCAAGCACAGCATATGCTTTCTCCTCGCCTGTCGCCATCTTTGATAACTGCTGCGCTCTCTCGGTTTAAAGCTAAAACACGGCTGCGAGAGAAAACAAAAAAAAACCTTATGAGTTTTTATACATAACTTTAAAGTTCTGTGAAGATATGTCAAATAAGATCGCTACAATAAAATCATGAAATCGCTCCAATCATTTGTAATCACCGTGTATTGTAAGTGAAAGAATAACAGTTTTCAGTAAGATGACAAGAGTCCCTGTAATGTATAATAGCTTGCGTTTCAAGAATTGAACCTATGTTTTATTTCTTTCTGCACCTCGTCCTTTTTGTAATGATTGTAGCTTGTTGTTAGAATTCACCCACTTCTGACTTCCAGTCTCAGTTTTAATACTGTTACTCAATAAAGTGTGTGTGTTGACCGTTAATATCTCCTAAATGATAATATTACTACTGTACTATTGCATCATCAGCATAAACTAACAGCTAATTAATAGCATTCTTCAGGATCCAAAGATTTGATGGCATGATCTAGTACAAGAATTGAATAGTAGAGGAGATGGTGCATATCCTTGCCTTAACCCATTATGAATTTAAAAAGAAGGAATATGTTTATTTACAGTGTTTTAACGATTTCTAATGGAATGAAGACTCTGCAATTGTTCTCAAGAAATACTTACGAAAAATATTTATGTATCTTCATAGATACTACTTGGTACAATCCCAAATTACTATATGTATATATATATATATATATATATATATATATATATATATATGTTTGTGTGTGTGTGTGTGTGTGTGTATGAGTGAGCTGCAGCATTTTTTTTAACTTAACCCTCAACTAGAAAAAAATATTAACAATAATAATAACAGTAATATAATGTACGGTTAAAAACTATAAAATAGTTACCTTGTAGGTCCGTCTTCTCAACATAAGTTATTTAAAAACCTGAAGGCCTTTCGGGATTAGTCCCATCATCAGCAGAATGCATTAGGCCGTACTTGTTGACAATTGTTGAAGATGTGTTTTTAACCGTACGTTATATCACTGTGAACGGAATTACCTCAACGGAAACTTACCGTGAATTTTACTGGTATCGATAATAATAACGATAAAAATAATAATAATATTTATATTATTAATGTTATTATTATTTACCTGTACAAACTTGAAAAGTTAAGCCCATTTGGCCTACTATTCCATTCAAACCGCTTAAAATAAAAAGAAAGAAATATTTGCAGAAGCTCGTAATAACTTTTACAATTATAAATAATATTTATACAAATACAAACAAACTTATGATGAATCGTATTATCGAGGATGCAACAGAGACCATCAATTATTCCACCGAAATCCAATTACAAAGTAAATTCGTCTAAATTTATTTTAAAGAAGCTTAAGTAAGGGAGTACCTGATTTCTTTTGGTCAGTCGATGCAGAGCCTAACAGTAGATACTGCGTAGGAAATATAACAATAGGCTGTTTTGTGTTGTGGGAAGTGAAGTAGGAGATTCTGATGAGATCGTGTTCTCATATTGTGGTTGGAGAATCGGAGATGGAAGCGAGAGGTTAGTTAACTGGTATAGCAACTACATACGTAATTTTTAAAAACTCTGGAAAATTAATAAAATCACCAAATTGAAAAAGAGGACTCCATAAAATAATCTATAAATATAAAATAATTGCCGATAATTACGGATTATTGTATAACGTACACATTCAAATTTTCACTAATTGAGTTGGTGTTTTAAGAGGATGAGAATCTTTACGTGGCTTCCTTAGAAGGTAGTAAAGCGTTGAGTCTCAATCCATAGATTTACGTTATGAAAAAAAAATCTGAAATAAGACTCTGTTAACAAAATGTGTATTTCAGACACAGATTAGAGCTGGTGGGTTAATGATATTTGTTGGAATAGTTTTAAATAAAGTACTAACTCACTAATCTAATTACAGTAAAATCACGAGGTACAGTGGCACAGCTTTTTAAATTTTATGCAGCCTTTTATTTAATGTAATTTTTGTTATAGATCTACTTTGAAATTTCTTTCGTACTTCCCATATGTTGGTGTTATTAAACACATTCCATATTCATATCCGTCAGCAAACAAAAATATAGGACATTTAAAGAGCATGTATACAACTTGCTTGGTTCTTCGCATTCAAAGTAAATGTTTGAAGTTACGATCACAGGTCATAATACAGTAGCATATTCCATTTTTCACACATTTGTAAATGTGCTTATTAGTGCCTATCGCACAAGAAAAAAAAACTGTTGAAAAAAGAGAAAGTAACGAGTACAAGGAAAAATCAACTGTTGAAAACATTTCCAACATTTTGAATCCAAGGCTGTTATTTTGAATATGAACGATCCTATTCTTCCATTATCTATTAGAAGCGTTGTTACATTTCCTGTTAAATGGTCACTATTTTTAGTCTTTCTGTTAATTTATTATTACACGGGAAGTAAGAATTTTATTATTTCCACCTTTTCATCTGTTGTTCGTTTTGCTTACTTACTTACTTACTTACTTACTCACTGGCACTATCGAACCCGTAGGTTCATGGCCGCGCGGACATAAGCACTCCATACATCCCTATCCTGAGCCAATGCTTTCCAATCATTCCCTGTATAATCTACTTCCCTCAAATCATAGTTAATGTTGTTCTCCCACCTCATTCTTGGTCTACCAACTGGGCGTTTTCCTTCTGGCTTTCCTACAAGAAGTTTCCATGCACGTCTTTCATTCCCCATACGCGCAACATGTCCTGCCCATCGCAGTCTACGAGACTTAACTGTTCTTATTATATCTGGCTTCCTATAAAGACCATGTAGTTCATTGTTATGTAGTCTTCTCCATTCACCTGTCTGTTCATCTCTCTTTAGTCCAAAAATTTTCCTAAGAACTTTATTCTCAAATACTCGTAATCTCCTTTCCTCCCTTAAAGTAAGGGTCCATGTTTCGCACCCATATAATATAGCTGGTAGAATAATAGTTTTATATATTTTCAGCTTAACGTTTTTTGAAAGGAGTTGGGACATCAAAAGTCTCTGCAATGCATAATAGCACGCATTTCCAGAATTGAGCCTATGTTTAATTTCTTTGTGCATCTCATTCCTATTTGTGATTATTGTTCCTAGGTATTTGAATTCAGCCACTTCCTCAAAATTTCCCTCATTTGTCATTAGCTGTCCATTTCCATTATATAATGAATTTCTACGTGTGACCATATAATTACTTTTACTGATATTTACTTCCAGTCCCAATTTCTTAGTGTTACTCAACAGTGTGTGCGTGTTGGCCTTTAGTATCTCCTCACTATCGGCCAGTAGTACTACATCATCAGCATAACTAACAGCTTATTAATACCATTCAGTTGTAAGCCTTCTTCATTCTCTAAAGATTTAATGGCATGCTCTAGTAAAAAATTAAATAGTAGAGGAGATAGTGTATCTCCTTGCTTCAACCCATTCTGGATTCGTTTTGCTACCTGCTCGTTTTTGTAATAGATCTAGTAGGAGGATACTTTCCGACAATCTGAAACATGTTTGTATGTCTTTATTTATTGCTGTCATTTTAGCTAGATGCACAGTTCATTGATGACGTTTGCCTTTAACCAGGAACAATGGGTGATCCAGCTTTATACCATGTGGTTTCTTGTGTGTTGTACAACTTTCTCCATTTCAGTCTCATTTCGTGTTCTTAATACTGAGTCCGGAATCACCCTGCCATCAGTGTAAATTAATTCTGATGGGTGCTTTAGTTCCATAGAATTAATTATTAATTTTTGAGATTATTCTGTGTTAGATAAAAGTGCGTGTTCCTTGATTCAGGGACAAATACAACACTCTAGATTGTAAATTAAGGTTATTAAAATCTTTCACTTTTACATATTGATTTGAGGTAAATTAAATTTTAATTCTTGTACGACTGTTTTTTATGATTCCCTTTGTTAAATTATTAATAAATAACACCTGGTAGTGATTTAACACAATTTTTATTCTTGACGTAATAATAACATTTTAAATAATAAACATAGAATCTTAAATGACAGAACTTAATAAATTTTATAATTTGTTATTGGAATAAGGAACTTATCGATCTATAAATATCATGCACATTAGTTGAGACCTTGGAATTAAAAGTGTAGCGTCTTCCTGAGAAAGTCCTAGAAATTATTGCAACGTTGGAAGTAATGTTATTAGAAATGGCACAGGCAATAAACATAATAACTGGATTGGAATAAAAACCAATGAGAGTTTAACAAAGTATGGAACGTATGTGTGTTGGCAAATCAGAAAACAAAATAATAACATACACAAAGTATCTGAGAAGCACCTAGTGCTAATTTTTACAAAATTTCATCATCATCATCATCATCATAGTGCAGTCACTAATTTAGGCCACAAGAGGAGCTCCATCTAGAAGTCTTTTGAGTGGACGTCCAGGCCATCTTCTTCCTGCAGGTTGTTAGCTTAACATTTGTTTTGGGTATCCTGTGATCTTCCATTCGATTAACATGTTGCATTCATCCTGACGTACAATCAAAAATGTTGTTTTCTAAAAATGGTATGTAATTATTCTACAAACCTCAATAATATATATAGCAGGCAGTACTAAGGAAAAACAATTAAATACAAAAATAAATAAAGAAAGAAGGATAAAGATTTCTTCAACCGCTTTTGTTTATTTTTTGACTGTCCATTTTGATTGTATTTTTTCAAGCGTTCTTACTATAGATCTAAGCTTTCATAAAACAGGTAAAATAATATATCCATATGTATAGATAATAGGTTAGCACTGCCGAAAGAAGTATTCAAAAACTGTTCCATTCGGGGTATAATATCTATGGGTATATATTCAGATGGCTCTGCATTGTAGACATTTAAATATATCAGCATGGGATGTGTCCTGTTTCTCTAACCTTGCCACTGTTAAAATCAGGTGAGAAGGTATTATATATATATATTTTTTTTAAGATAGAATATTTAGACAATCCACCCGCACTCTTAATGGAAATTAAATATGGTGAAAGAGGTAGGCCTTATAAATGTGAACTGTGTACAAACTTTACAGTGAACCGAATTCTGTTAAATTAATACAATATAAAATACGGAATGGGCTGAGTATTTAGAGACAATGAGCGATTTTGACAACTATTAGGAATGTTTAAATTCATAGCGGGAAGGAAACAGAAAAATTGCTACTAAGATGGACATTGCGGCATGCAGAAATAGAATTGTTGTTCCAATGATTGTGATGAATATGGCTTAATGTGAATCTGGATCTGACAAGTGTATGTGTGTGTCGGTGTGTTTATGATGTCCCCACTGCATATTAAGTGCTTCAGGTTTCATGTTGGATGGATAAATAGCTTTAATGTAATCTACTTTTAATTTATGCACCATTTCGGCAGACCAGTTTAAATAAATGCATTCTTATATTGTCTACAGAGAGGGGCGCATAATAAGTGGGTACTTGTAGTGTAAAAGGTGATGTACGGAGGTTAATGATGAACAGAAGTGAGAAGATGCCTGCTCCTGTCGAGAGGACCTCCAGGCGTAACGTCCCCATCCAACGGACAAATCGCTATTAACTGTCTCATGTTCATTCTTAACATAAGCACTGCAGAGGAATTTGCAATAAGATGAAGTAATCTAGCGATTCAAAATTGTACACCACAACGCCTTCGTGACCATGAAAATGAAAAAGGTTTTCATTTAATATATCTACCTCTCCGGGTACCAAATCCAGGCACCGCTAGTTAGGAAATATGCATGCTACCACTTGAGGCAGCATGGCTGAATGGATCTGGAAGTGTACTGACAAGAGTTACTGCAGACCATTAGAGAATGTTTTTCCTCAACCTGTAAAATTTATTGAGAAATTTATTTAAATTTTAAGTTCTGCTACCACTGGCTTGTAAATTAAAATTCACCTGTTGTACGGCTACACGAAGTTGCCATTATCATTTACTCCCGCATCTATATTGAACTTTCAGACCAGTGACATGGGCTAATGCTCAGCATTTCTGGCTACAGTTCACGAGATCCTGGTCTGAAATTTACGTTACGAAGAAGTTAAGGACTTTTCTGGCACTTCCTTATCATTTATCACCCATCATATAATCGGGGTAAAATAATTCCGTCTTGCAGCAAGCCCCAACCTAAAAAAAACTTAAAATGCCGCAAATGCCAGGGGAAAAAGTCAGAAGTATTATAAAGGCAATCTTGTAGCATTGGTAAAGTAAAGTGCATGTTGAACTGTGGTGCTTGGCACCACTGAATGCACAGGAACTGGCTGACTTGTCTAAATCATATTATTATTGGGAGGTAAAATCATTGTTTACACAACATTCCCTATTTGTTGTTGTGATAATGATATGGCACCTCTGGTTGTACACACGGTGCCGGCAGCCGTTAAACCGATTTATTAAACATAACAGCATTTTGATGTCCAGGTTATAATACCAACGTTACGACGTTTACATCAGGCTGGGAATCTACGGAACTCAAGCTGCTACAACTCGAACTCATGGTTCCACTCGCTTCACACACAACTGCTACTAAGTTGACAGTTTTAACCCCTTGAGTAATGAGGTTTGTGGCGTTTGATATGACCGTTCATTGTTCTGTTCAGGATTGAAAAAGAACGTCTGCGCAAAACGTTGTTGTACTTGTACAAAATGTGTGTCCGCAGGTTCAATAGAATATCAATTATATTGTTGTGCATTGTACATTAACAGCAGAAGGAAGTTCATTGCTATCTGGACGAAGAGATTTTACAGACGTGTTTCCAAGTCTTTGATTCAACCCACCAACAATGTTTATCCCATATGTTAGGTTATCACAATCTAACTTTCAAACATTATTTCGCACAGTACCGTCCGGGACAATCAGTCGATATATAGAAACTTGTTTGTTGAGGTATTGAAAGTTTACAAGTGATGGTCCTGAGTATTTTTTAGTGGTGGTTGGACTTCAGAGGTTGGCACACTGAGTTGTAATTCCTCTTGATCTCATGCGAGTAAGACACCGTAACAAATGCCGTAACACAAGCTTGCTCACAAAGATGATAATTTCTAACGCACAATGGAAGATTCTGTACATTAGTTTGCTGCTATGATTAGTGGTGCTGAGTGATTTTGAGAAGATTCAGGCTTGTTAGTCATCGTCGAAACAGTGTTACCAACACAGTCAGTGATATCACTGAGACACGACATGTACGCATTGGACCACTACTCCGGAAGTCTGCATATCGTAAATGAGGTAAATACATTTAATGACAATTGATAACAAATTTCAAACTTTTTTTTTTGTTTGCACTCGAATTAAAATATGTGATTATACGCAAGGATTATTAAGAAAGAATTGTATAGATTAAATAACTTTCAGGATATCTTAGTCACAATTTTTCTGATTTATCATGCAAAAGTATGGAAACAGAGAAAAAAAGTTTGATTTTAACTCGCATTCTAAAAAAATTTTTTGGAACATTTCCGCTTGTGGACAACTTCAGCAACATCCCCAATTAGCTGCCAACAACAGTCATCTAACATACTAGTGACCATTGCCCTCCCTACCTTCTTTTCAAGACAGATATGTCTTGATGAAAAATCTCTCCTTGTTTATCGCTGGCGGCCGCCATGTTGGGAGAAAAGAAGTCCAGGTGGGAATGTATTTTCAATGTATTTACACCCCAAGTTTTTATGTTTTTAGCATGTTCTCAATAATTTCTTGATAGTTTTTGGCCCTTACATTTCCCACAAAATTAGCATATACTGTCTTGAATCCCATTCATGCTGCTTTCTTACTGTCCTCTAGCAGATCATCAAACTTCTTGCCTTGATTCACTTCACGAATTTGTGGGCCAATAAAAAATGCCTTCCTTCAAATTACCATCATCAATTACTGGAATTTTTGCTTTCAAATACAGAAAACTTTTACCATTTTTTTAGAGCCTTAACAAAATGTTTCATTAATCCTAGCTTAATGTGAAAGGGTGGCATCAATATGTTTTCTTTCTTAACCAATGATTGGTATTTAATACACTTGTCCACTGGTAGCAAAGCATGCATTAGGGGCCACTCTCTTACTTCGGTATGTTTTTGTTTCGATCGACTACCCCACTTCGTAAAAAGCAACAAATATTGGTGAAACCACTCTGGATTCCAAGGCGTAACCCTATGACTAAAGATCTCCACATGTTTTCCATTCATGTGTTTATGTAGTTAACAGTTTTTGAAAGTACATTCATATTGCCATACGTTTGTCTCATATGAATAGTTTGAGCATTAGCTCTAAGCATAGATGGGTAAACATTACCATTATGCAAAACACGGCCTTTAAACTTAACTTGGAAGAATCAATGTCATTCTTGTGGATTGCAAATTTTACCGCTCAATTGTTCCATTAGTCCATCTACATTATTACAATAGACAAGCTCATTCAAATAGTGTTCAGGTTCCCTATAAGTTGTTATCTTGACATTGGGTTCATAACCGAGAGCCTAATAGTTCCGTCTGACTTTTGCTAAATTGAGATCCCTTAGAAGATAAAATATATATTTAAATTATTGCTTTTGCACTCTGCTATAATAATAAAAATGGGGAGGTTAATTGAACGTAATGAAGTAAATAGTATAAACATATAATCTGCCACATCATGCAATCAGCCATGCCATTTATAGAGATTATAAATTGAAACAGACAACCCAATAGGCTGGAATTGTTACTTTCCCAGTAATAAAGTAATAATGTGTTGCGATATGATCCTTCTTCGTGAACAAGGCTTCAATAGATTATGTATACAATATCCCGCTACTTTGCGCTTTGTCGGGCCGCTAGTATGATCATAAATCGGCGATTACTTCAAAACCGTAGGTCATAACTGAAAAGGGATTTCAGTTTAGAAACCAGGGCATAAAAATACATTGGAAACAGAGTATAATTTTTGTCAGGTGCAAATTTCAATGTTGTCCAGTGTAATTGGAGTGGGAAACATAATAAAATAATTATTTAAGAATATGTTTATAATTCGTGTAAAACTTTGATTTTTCGGAGAAAAGTTAAATACAATTTGAATTCTCCTCCTCCAAAAAAGATTGTGAACTTCAGATATATTTAAAAAGAACTAAAAAACTGGAAACATGATATAACTGCATAGATAAAACAGGTACCAGTTGTCAAGAAAGCAATCATTGAAATCAAATAAAAGTACATATGTAAATAAGTAATGCTAAAATGAAACGTATGGTACAATCAAAATATTTTACAAGATAAATATTTCATTTATTCACAAAAAGATTACAATATTACGTCCATGAAAAATGCATAATCTATTATTGATACCTAAATATATACATAAATCAATTAGGAATACAAAATGTATCTTTCTATATAAAAATATAAAACTAGTATTACGATTTGTGCATTACTTGAACAAAAATAATATAACCAAAATATATAGATTTCAAAATTACATACTCTAATTACAGGTGTACTCTTTGAATACCTCATCATAAATATACATCAATGTCTAATTTATCTGTTTGATAGCAGGTCATATAATTGAATTACTTGTTCTGCTAACTTTATTTTTTTTATTGAGAAATTTCTCATAAAGGCATTTTACTGCTTAAGACAAGAAATATAGCTTAGTTATTATAAGCATATTTATCTTTTGCTAAAATAAAATAATTTAATAACGCTATGAGCTTTGTGGAAGAATAAGAGTTAAGCTTTGTCATATGCAATTTTAAAGTAAATGTAAATAAAAAACTTGAATTATATTCAAAATCATATTTGCTATCCTACTTAGACTAAATTGGGAACATCTTTTGTGTTAAACCATAATGTATATATTTATAATAGCAGATATTTCTCTAAATATTAAACAAACATAATATATTAAACTTAAAAGAATATGGTGGTATGACGCCACAGTTAATTTTATCTGAATGCGGCAAAAACGTTTAGATTCGATGCATTATTTGGAAAATAAATTATCTTCATGAAGTGAAATGTACTGTTGCTGTTGGACATAAAGTAGGACCTTTCATCTTATCAATAAATAGTACAGACTGATACTTTAGATTAGTTGGCGACAAACCATCAACTACTCTCAATTTTGGACAAACACTTATCACTTTTTTTGCCAAGAAATCGTGGTCTCCAATGGGACGTGGATAAATTCTAATCATTTCTAAATTTTGCAATCTTTGTGTCTTCATATGATCCAATAATTTTATAAGTATTTTGTAGGTATCTTCTCCATAACGTGTAGAAAATCTAAAAAAGGCTGTTTTCAGGTTTATGCATTTTGAAATTAGATAGTGAAACATTTGGTCTACATTGTAGCCGGAGATCCAGTTAATTTCAAGATTCTCAATGGCAGTATATTGTGACAATGATTGATATTTTAAACAATTATGTGGATGTAAAAATTGTGAAATGCCAAAATTCAATGATAAGCTTTTGAGCATTGGCCAGGAATGATTTTCAATGCCTGTGAACATTAACATAGGACATGAGATATGAAGGTCTACCAGCTTGCTATCTAAGACTTGGGGTAAATTTTCAAATGCAAATGTTTCACCTGTAGAAAATATGGTCATTCCAATTTGTTTAATTTGGCCTATTTTGGAAATTAATTGTACATTACTTTCTTCAGAATAGATCATGTTCAATCTTTCAAGCCGAGGGAAATTCTCAGAAAGATAATGCAAATGATCGGAATTAACACAATCACATTGAAGTCGTTTTAACGAAGGTTCCTTACTTTCTGTGCTATCTTGTTTATTTTCCTTCAGGCGTTTAAGGAGCTCCATAAATTCAGTTTCTGACAATCCAAATGCCACATAAAGTGTTTCTACATTTATACATTTTGAAATGCTTTTGATACAATTACATGTTAAGCCTATACAGTTATTGATATTCAAGTGCTTGAGTTTAGGACAAGATATTGCTACGTTTTCTAATGCTGTGTCCGAGATAACGCAACCTGGGATTGACAATTCTTCTAAATTTACAGGAAATTTTGATTCATTGTTGAATACTGCGAAAATTGCAATTCTGATTATTTTCAAATTATTCAAAGTGTGAAATCCTTTATAAAACAAATTGTGAGTGTCATTAAAATAAAGGAGAGATATCATTGTTAACGTTAATATGTAGGTTCTGAATATTCGGTCGTATTATGACATTCAACGCCATAGTGTAGGCTTCCGGAGATAATTGTTTTCTTCTTGGAACTGTATATCCTGGAATATCGTTAATGATCTTGTTCGTCACTTTATCACCTACTAAAACAGGAAGAGAACAAATTTCATTTTGGAGATTCAAGCAACATTCTTTAACATAATGAAGTTCATTTTTACGTTCACTGGAAGCTAAGTCATTGCAAAAGGAGATGATTCTCTCCTCGTAACTATCCATCGCAAGATCGAACAGTCTTCTTGGCTGAAGACAAACCTCCATTCTGAAATATAAAACAGATTTTACAGGTTATTAAGGAAAATAGTGCATCACTTTCCTAGAATTCACAATGAATTTTAAACAGCTGTGTACCTATCCGCACCTACTAAATGAAATACTATATCATCTTACTACAACTTTCTGTGAATTTATTGATATCTGAAAACTGTTTGCCCACCCGCACTCTACTAAAGATAAAAAGTTAGTAAATATAAATTATAAAAAATTGATACTTTCTATTACATTATATGGATACGTAACAATGTTTCTTGTTTTTCGGAAGGAAGAAAGGAAAGGAGTGTTGGATAATTAATTTCTTGGGAACATTTTTGGACCAAGAGAGACAAACAGATTGGTGAATGGAAGAAACTCCATAATAGTAACTTACATGATCTTCATGGGAAACCTGATTAATAACAGTAAAGTCTGGTAGACTGCGATGGAAGTGCCGGGAATTAAAGAGGAGCATGAAATGTCCTTTAGCAAAACCATAGGTCAACTTGATATTATAAACTGTATCCAAAGATTGTGGGTTATTGTCATGAATAGATAATATATAAATCAATGAAGAAAAGTAAGGTAGAGTTCATTAACCAACAGAATCAGATCATCATGTGTGGAGGGTTTATTTAAAGCTAAAATATTACAATTGCTCTATCGAATGCAATGTCGATTTTTCCAACGAAATAAAAGCAGAAACACATATTGTTTTAAACAAAATCAATGAAATCTGACCACTAGGAGTGGAAGGTTTATCTGAAAGCTGTAATTTAGCGCGAGCCATTTATTTTCGCAACGCAACTGGGTACGGTGGACTTAAATAAACAACTGAATGTGATTCAAGTGGTTAAATGTAATAAGAAGTTAAATTGTTATTAATACTAAAATAATTGAATAAGTAAACCCATTCAGCACTTCAGGAAACATCATTTCATATGAAATAGAAACACATATTACCATTAAAAATAATATATAGTAAATCTCATTGAAACCGAAGTCAATATTAAAAATGAAATCAGAACCATCTTCATAAACATCCTACACACAAATCTGGGGCACAAAGCCTGTTATTGTTTCTATTCAGGTTTGTATATCCCCCTTTTTCTTGGATGTTCCAAAGTTCTCTTCACTCCAGGTCGGTATTGAAGCAAGACTCCTGGAAGTATATTACGTTTTATTATCTGTACACGAGTTTTCCACTGTAAATTGTATTTATTTATAAATTGTGAGGTTGGTTGTAATTGAAGCGCTTGCATGATTATCTCATTTCTTTTCTGGTCCCTGCGAGTATATCCTAGTGTTGCTCTCGAAAGTCTCACTTCAATAGCCGTTATTTTAATGAAATCAATATTCCTTGTTGTCCATGCTTCGCTACCGTAAATATGGTGCAGATCTAACCAAGGTTTAATATAAACGTATTCTTGTGTGTCGCTGTACTGGTGAAGTGCAGATCTAACCAAGGTTTAATATAAACGTGTTCTTGTGTGTCGCTGTACTGGTGAAGTGCAGATCTAACCAAGGTTTAATATAAACGTGTTCTTGTGTGTCGCTGTACTGGTGAAGTGCAGATCTAACCAAGGTTTAATATAAACGTATTCTTGTGTGTCGCTGTACTGGTGAAGTGCAGATCTAACCAAGGTTTAATATAAACGTGTTCTTGTGTGTCGCTGTACTGGTGAAGTGCAGATCTAACCAAGGTTTAATATAAACGTGTTCTTGTGTGTCGCTGTACTGGTGAAGTGCAGATCTAACCAAGGTTTAATATAAACGTATTCTTGTGTGTCGCTGTACTGGTGAAGTGCAGATCTAACCAAGGTTTAATATAAACGTATTCTTGTGTGTCGCTGTACTGGTGAAGTGCAGATCTAACCAAGGTTTAATATAAACGTATTCTTATGTGTCGCTGTACTGGTGAAGTGCAGATCTAACCAAGGTTTAATATAAACGTATTGTTGTGTGTCGCTGTACTGGTGAAGTCTTCATGACTTTGTCAATAATTCATATTGTTTTATTACATTTATAAATTTTAGATATAGTTAAAAAAACAGAACTAATTTATACAATACCCTAATTCTTCTATACGTCTATGTATTTGCGAATCTCAGATCATTAATAGGTCAGAAGCTACAAGAATGAGACCAACAGAATTCATATATTGTATATTAGAAGAACAGCCCCTTAAGCATAATCAGACTGCAAAACTAACATAAATAGCCGGACATAAAATAAGTATATTTTTCTAGAAGGCCAGAATGGATTCAGGAAAGGCACATCCTGTTCAGATTGCATTTTCACTATCAATCAAATAATTGAGAAACATAGAGAATATAATCTACCAACATTTATGGCATTCATAGATCTTGAAAAGGCATTTGACAAAGTTAACAGAAATAAATTGTGGAATATAATGAAACAGATAGGTGTACTTAATAACTGCGATAAAAAGTATCTATGTAGGAAATAAAATAACAAAAGAAAGAGGAGTAAAAATAATAAGAATATAATGGAAACAATAAATAGAGGTGTAACACAGGGATGTCCACTTTTTAATATTTATATTGACGATATCGTATATAATTGGCAGATAAATTTGGACTCGCATTTCACAATAAAAAATAAGATGTTAGATACCTTACTTTTTGCAGACGACTATGTTCTAATATCTAGTTCAGAAGATGGTCTACAGAAACCGCTCTTTCAGTTAAATAACATTATACAGAAATATAATTTCAAAATATCAATACGTAAAACGAAAATCCTAGCTTTTAAGGGATCAGATACCGTAAGAGCTAAAATAATTCTGGGGGGCACATTGAACAAGTGAACCATTTTAAATACCTGGGTTATGAAATCTCCTATTTTAAAAATGAAGATCTATTTAACAAACTTAATAAATGTAATTATATGTGGAGCAATCAAAAGGATATTTAAAAGCACAAGAAAATAAATGAAACTAAAATTTTATGAAGCAGTGGCAGTCCCCTTACTATTGTATGGTAGTGAATTTTGGGTTTTAACTAAAAGAGAAGAGAAGATCATAGAAGCAGCTGAAATGATATTTCTGAGAAGTGTGGCTGGTTGCAAACCTCTAGATAAGAGAAGAAGTGAAGATATTAGAAATGAGGTAAATATCTTTAAACTCTTAGATAGAATAAAATAATCTAGAAAAAAAATGGAAAGAACATGTTCAAAGAATGGAAGATTATCGCATTCCGAAAATTATACTTAAATAGAAACCAAAAGGACGCAGGAATGTTGGTAGACCGAAGAAGAGATGGATCCAACTTTTGAATGAGAATCTATGAGACCGGAACAAGCCACATGGGCTTAATCCGTGATTGTTGATGATAACGATGATAATAAAATAAATAAAATCTTGAATAAAATATAAACTAATAGATCTAAATGACTATAGATATAGACAGAATGTAAGTTAAGTTAGCAAAGATTCTATAAAAGTGTAAGTAAACTAATAGGAAAAATTCCACTGAGATGTTCCACGAGAGAAACTGAGTAATAAGTAACCTAAAAACATGACCAGATAGACGATGGCGATTATTAAACTCCTAGACCGATAATCGTCCTCTTCCTGTTCACAATGAGAGATATCTCCGGAAATTAACATCTTTGACATGGATATCGTTTCAACAATGTACAATCCATACGGTACAGCAAGATATGCGAAAATTAAACGAACTTAAAAAATTATCAGAAAAAAGAAGGGTTAACTCTATTGCTCTAAACAAATTAAATGTATAATAAATCTGCATTATTGTTAATAGTTACTTCTCATGCAATCATCTCCTTCTGTTTTTTCCCAACCCATAGAGATTTAACAGTAAAGATATGTAATTTATAACTATACAGTCAGCTTAGAAACCGCGCGGAAGTAAGATCGGAATACATAACCTCACATTTCAAATATGTAATGTGAGAAATCTCCGCAAACTAACATCTTTGGCAAGGATATCAATTCGACAATGTACGTACGATATGGTACTGCAAGAAATACCAAAAAAACAACTTTAAATATTACCAAAATAAAGTTAATTCTGTTGCTGTAAAAAAATTATTGAATATTATAAAATTAATATGAATTATTGTTAATAGTTATTTCTCATACAGTGATCTGTTATTAATTTTTCCCAAGCCCAAAGATATTTAAGAGTAAAAATGTGCTATTTATAAATGTAACTATATAGCCGGCTTACAAATCGTTAGGAAGTAAGACCAGAATACATAACCTCACATTTGGTAAATATTAATCTTTTTTTTTTTTTTTTAGCTTCTGACGTTGTATTATTCACTACATGGCCGCTACAAATACAACGCGCAGTTGAGTTTATCATTTGCCAAAATCAGAACACATCTTGTTAGATTACTGTTGATAATTTCATACCTTTTCATGGTCCAATCACACGATAACTGATACTGAAGATGTATATTCCCTTCACTGTAGTTCTGTTGTCTCATCTGTTGTCGAACTGAAAATGACAATAAATATGTTCTTGCTGTTCTTAAATACATCCGGTATTGTGCTGAATTTAAAGAGTCCAAAGTTCAAATTGAGGTAACGGTAGCGTTAATTGAACATTAAGTCCAAACATCAAAATTGTTTCAGTATTTTGAATGGAGACGAATTTTTTTTCTACTTTATATTTGTCGACCTATTTTTTACTCTTGAAACTTGCTTCAGTGCGATGGTTAAACGGGCAATGACGTCACACAAGAGACACGTGAAAACGTTTCATTTTGTTTCATATTTATTCTATTATCGACGAATTTTTAATAATGTAATTTCCCAGGAAAAAAGCTAACTCTTTGGCACGGTAGAAACCGTGGATTCATGGTCACGCCGACATAAGCTATCCATACACCCCTATCCTGAAGTAATGTTTTCCATTCATCCTGTATAAACCAGTTCCCTCAAATCATGGTTAATATCATTCTCCCATCGTTTTCTTTGTCTACCAACTGGATGTTTTGCCTCTAGTTTTCTTACATGTCCTTCTTTCATATTTATTATATTAGTGCCACGTATTCTGCCCATCGCAGTGAACGATACTTAACTGTTTTTATTAAATCTGGTTTCCTATAAATATTGTGTAGCGTACTGTTTTGTGATCTTTCTAATAGGCTACTCCTGTCTGGTAATTTCTCTCTGATCTAAATGTTTAGTAAAAACTTTATTCTCAAATACATGTAATCTCATCTTCCCCTTGCAGTGAGAGTCCGAATTTCGCGTCCATATATTATAAGTAGAGCAAGGAATTTTATCAAGAAAATTGTATAGAAATATGAAATCATAAAAAAAATGAAATTTATGACACAAAGATTGTATTAAGCTAGTATATTTTTTAACTACTTAGAAAAAAAAATGTACCAAAATATATCATAATAACAAACTGTAAAAATATAAAAATGATGACACAAAAATATCATGAAGTTACTATTTTTTTTTACTTTTTACATACATTTATATTCACAAGCCCTATATAATTTATGGGTATACATACCACCACAGAAATAGGACAAGATACTTTTGTAGCTCATGAAATCAAGAGTTTCACTGTATATCCATTTTAATTTATTTTTTATAAATTCTGACCCAATATATAACATTATGTTCGTGATTTGAAGCAATATTAATGACTCACGTTTTAGTGTAGTTGTTTGAAGAATCACGCTAATTAGCCATAAGGTCGTGGGTTTGAGTCTCAATGAGGTCAGGGTTTTTAGCTGGACCAAACCGTCTAGCGGCATCATAGTCCTAGGTTTTACTCAGCTCTTAATGTAAATAAGTACCAGACTCATGTTCTGGGGCAAAGGCGGCCGTCACGCAGGGCTGAGAACCCAGTGGGCATCTCCTGGCGATTGTGTGGAAATGAGGAAGTCTCAACATCCATCTACCACAAGCGCCTTCAAGCCGGAAGTTTGACACTTTACTTTAATAAATTAATCCTGGGGGATTATATACATACAAAACGCGATAAATTAATTTATCCAATTATATTCAATTACGAAATCCAAACATAAACAAAATCAAAACCTAGCAACCGAAACAAACGTGCTTCCGTCGAAAATAGCAGTGACAAAATTTAGAGTGGGCACAGTTTGGATGACCGCTATTTACCTTGCGTAAGTTTATTGAACTCCAACATATGTAAATGTCACAATAACATTAAATTAGATGAATCAGAGCACAAGTGGACCAAGTCCAGTTGTCATATTTGGAGAAACAGGATGTTAAAATGAATTAATCTTGACGGTGAAAAACCTTAAGAAACTGGAAAACGTTAAATCAAGGTTTCTCAAAAGAGCACTGTCAATTTCAAGATATACAAGAAATCGTTATGCCTGTACAATAGGCCATCAATCCTTCTTCATCGAGGATATCAGACACTGGTTCCGACTACCGGAAACGCAAGCATACAGAATTGTCATCGAGGAGAGACAGAACAAAGCCGCCGAGATACCGACAGAAATTATGGAAACAGACGCAATGAAAACAGAAACCTGGAAGCAACCGAACTTCGAAACCTGAAAACACGTTTCGCAGCCCATGGATTTCATGGGAATATATGTCTCAACAACATGTTCCATGAACACAAGGACGACTGCTTCTGCAAATTATGCAACAATTCATGTCCCAAATATAATCTAGCGAAGTGTAAAAACAGGACTCTACCACTAAACACTGTAACTAAAGACAAAGGCTGTAAAAGCAAAATGTAGTTTAATGTAGACATTGTGTTTAATAAAGTCGAGAAAAAAATGAATTAATCCAAAAATAATTCTAAGGAATATTTCAATTTCTCTTTGCAAATACAATTATTATTAATCGTATAAACTACACGTATGAACATAACTACACGTATGAACATAACTACACGTATGAACATAACTACACGTATGAACATAACTACACGTATGAACATAACTACACGTATGAACATAACTACACGTATGAACATAACTACACGTATGAACATAACTACACGTATGAACATAACTACACGTATGAACATAACTACACGTATGAACATAACTACACGTATGAACATAACTACACGTATGAACATGGTGAAATGTAGTTAGAATTATTTTAACATTAATTTTTCATGAAATTGGCCGAGCAGAGTATCTAGTCTTGGTCTACTTGTGCTTTGAATAATCCAATTATCAATTCTGTTCTCAATACACAGTTACGAGCTTTTTCTAGATTTTATATATTTCTAACTCTTGTCTGTGAGAATTGTTTTATACAATCAAAAAGTACTCTATATACCATATTATGTTATGGGAGCTAACATGTACCGCGCTATATTTGATAGAAATGAGAATCATATTGTACTTAGCTACAAGAACTTTATTAATTCCACAAACTGTGGAGTAACACCTTATTTCCCAGCACAGCTTCAAGTGTAGCAGCAGAAGTCTTCCCTACATTTAAATACTGTAAAACATTCACAAAATAAGGACTGTTCTTAGGTAGAAAAAATACTGCTTAGAGGTCGTTTCACTAAGGAAGAATCATGACCTACAAAACTCGCGCAGGTAAGCGTAGGGTCTTGGGGAAACGATCCCTATCAGTAGGCTTTGTCCGTATCTGCAAAATCATGGTTACTAGTCATAATGAAAATATTAACCCTGAGTAGGATATGATTATAATAACTATGTATCACGTCAAATTCCTTGAGGGCACCCGGTACTAATTTGGTTTAAAAATAGGGCATAAAAAATAATTATTTTTTCAGCTTATTCTTAAGTCATGTGTATGAAAATTATGTCACTAATTAAACAAGTCTTCCTGAACATAATGACACTTTGGTTAACTTTTTACACATATTTCTTTATGAGTAATTTAAAATACTAAAAATCCATTATGTTAAAAGTATTGTCTTGGTACAATTTTTTCACAAACTACTTTCCAATTGTTTCCAAAATGTTGTATGTTATTGTCCATGGTTCATTTGATAATAATAAGGTTTGCTTGTGTTCAGATGTGGATTGTAATTTATTTTTTAAAAAATTCAAAAGCCATTTTTTTTATTAAAAATGTTGCATAATCTCTTTTTTTTATTTCAAACACTATCAATAGCACAAAGACAAATTTAATTTATTATAATACAACTCTTTAAACTGCATATCCATGCAAAAAATAATTCTATCTTTCATGGTTTCAGAGAAAAGTGTACCAAAATATTAAAAACTACAAGTTACGGGAAAATGCAAAAAAAAAAAATAAAAAGTGCATATTAGGAGAACTCAGGGACGCCATTTTTAAAAATCAATTTTTATGGGTTTAAATGTCCAAAATCGACAAACTAATATTACACATCGATAAAATAGACTTTACTGGACTTTTTCAAGCAAAAAAAAAGATTTTTTTAAACCCAAATAAGTACTGGGTGTCCTTAAAAGTGGAAGAAAATGAGAATAAAATGATTGCAAACCAATAATTTATCAAATATTATTCATGTTAATATTAATATTATTATTTTTAATTCAAAATCATCCCTTACATTCATTATATTGGATATGAGAACTCCATTAGGCCTATAGTAAATTTCCAAACCTAATGTAATAAAAATAAACAAAAACGGAAATAATTTTAAAATAGGTAGGACATGTGGCACAAATAGGGAATGAAAGAGGTGTAGGCTATGGAAGTTTCTTGTAGGAAAACCAGAGGGAAAACGGCCTGTTGATAGATCAAGAATCTTACTAGGTTTTATAAGTAAGGTGATGAAAACTAATATTTTTAGACTGATAATACACTATTTTGGAATTGAATGTGTATGCCTGTACGTTAGACTGCCCGCAGTCAAGGGGATAAAACTGGTTTTCTGCGCATCTGAGGACATGCTTCAACCTTGATGAAACGGTCTCTACCTAACCTTCCGCTTCAATCTCCGATCCTCCAATAACATTTTGAGAACACGATCGCATTTCCACAACACAAAACATTGTGTTATTTGTATTATATTTCCTACACCGTATGGGAGTGTGGGCAAGTCCATTAAGCACATTCCTTGAAAAATAGGGGTAGAAGCTAGCATAAGCTCTAAGTAAATAAATAAATAAATAAATAAATAAAGCCTGATATGTCCCTTTAGGGCAAAGGCCTCCCTGTACAGGGCTTAAGCTCTATTTGAGAGTGTCACCCGGTGAGCTACTCCGTGGTGAGAAGTTGACTTGGATGTAGCACTTGGTTTGTATACACTGTCTGTTCTGTGATTAGTTAATACACAGTTGGCTCTCCATCGTTCTCCAGCTTTTCCTGCATCTGGCGACTCTGGACCATTGCGCCCCTGCTCGTTCTTTGAAGATGTCAGCCCATCGTCGTCTTGGTCTTCCGCGCTGTCTCTTGCCTGTGTACGGGTCCCACATGGTTGTTTTTATTGTCCACCTGTCGTCCTGTATTCTTGCGACGTGGCCTCCC
Source organism: Diploptera punctata (assembly GCA_030220185.1). NCBI lineage: Eukaryota > Metazoa > Arthropoda > Insecta > Blattodea > Blaberidae > Diploptera > Diploptera punctata. Next base: position 34,160 of record JASPKZ010005291.1, read on the forward strand.
CACTCCCATTTTTTCCTGATGGCTTGTTGTGCGGGATCAGTTGTTGAGGATATCGCTTGAAGTGTTGTATTCGAGATTCTGTCCTTCAGAGTTATGCCTAAGATTTTCCTCTAAGTAATTGAATAAAATTCCTAGAAGTGGGGAAGTTCATTATGCACATGTTAAGTAGTTAGCAAAGCATCTATTTATTCCAAGAAAATATATTGACAGGGAAAAATACTGAATTATAATAAAAATCTCAAATCAAATACAGATAATGTCACAACATTCCGCAAAAGTGTAAAAAATGCTCAAAATGACCTAAAAATTGCCAAAAAATGACCTATCCCTAAAAAAGTTAAGAAAATGCAAAAAAGTGCCCTAACGAATTGCTTTTATTGAACCGTTTTTTAATGCCATACATTTTCATATATGCAAGCAATGTTTCAACCTCCATAAGAAAAGATGCAAAATCATTAAATGCATTATTTTTTGTAATGATTGTTGTTTGTTGTTAGAATTCACCCACCTCTTTCTTCCACTCTCAATTTTAATTCTGTTACTCAGTAGAGTTTGCGTGTTGGCCATAAGTATCTCCTCACTATCGCCTATAATACTGCGTCATCAGCATAAACTAACAACTTATTAATACCATTGATTTGTAGGCTTTCTTCAGCATACAAAGATTTGATGGCACGCTCTAGTAAAGGGACACTACAACCCGCGGGCCGGATACTGTCTTCATGACTTTCTATCGGCCCCTGTGGGCCTCTAGCATTATAATATATTAAGGTAGTCCTATAAGATTAGTCTATCGGTAATGGAACATGAACTTGTGAAATATGTTCTGACGACATAACAAAGTAGCAAATCAACAAGCTTATTATAATAATAATAATAATAAAATAATAATAATAATAATAATAACGATAATAATAATAATGATAACAATAATAATAATGATAATCATAATGATAATAATAATGATAATAATTATAATAATGATGATAATAATAATAACAATAATAATGATAATAATAAAAATAATAATAATGATAATAATAATAATCATAATCATAATGATAATAATGATAATGATAATGATAATGATAATAATAATAATGATAATAATAATAATGATAATAATAATAAAAATAATAATAATAATGATAATGAAAATAATAATAATAACAATACTAATAATGATAACAATAATAGTATTAATAATAATAATAATAATTATTATTATTATTATTATTATTATTATTATAATGATCCATCCATAGTGATTCTGCCCGAAGGCTGGTCCTTCACTGCAATCATAGCATTTTCATGCTACGCTTCCAGATTTACTAGGGAATTGTGTAGGTGTGGTAGCTTCCCGTTGCTTTCCACACCGGTGAAGGATGATGATAATGATGAGGATGATGATGAAGATGATGGCCATATGATTTCGGGGACCGTTTGGGCCTTAAAGTTTTCCTGACATTTGTCTTACAGGTGAGGAAAAACCCCGATAAAAACCTCACCCAGAAAAACTACCCGACCGGGGATCGAACCCGGGCCCACTGCGTGACAAGGCATCACGCTACCTCGAGACCACAGCGGTGGACATTATAATGATAATAATAACAATAACAATAATAATCATAATAATAGCAATAATAATAATAATAATAATAATGATAATAATAACAAAAATAATGATAATGATAATAATAATAATAACAATAATAATAATGATAATAATAATGATAATAATGATGATAATAATAATAACGATAATAATAATGATAATAATAATGATAATAATAATAACGATAATAATAATAATAATAATAATAATAATAATAATAATAATAATAATAATAATAATAATAATAATAATAATAATAATAATAATAATAATAATAATAATAATAATGGTGATGATGATGATATCAATTCATTTATTTTACCAGGTTTCACAATATTTCACATCTTCCTGAGCCGAATAATTAATCTGCTGTCATTCACCATCTCTCTGTCGTCCCAATCCCCATTGTGCAGTTCGTTTTCCTCTCATAACACCATCAATCAAGGTTATTTTTGGTCGTCTTCATCTTCTTATACCAAGTGGCACCCATTCTAATATTCTTCTTGGCAATCTGATTCCCTCATTCTTTCTACATCACCACGCCATTTTATTAGTTTTTCATTAAATCCACTATTGAAGTTCGACTATTCATCTTTTGTTTAAGTACAGCGTTTATTATTTTATCTCGTCTAAAAAATATAATAATAAATAATAGATAGATAGATCATCGGTTAATTAATTTCTTTGACATCGTCCGATATCCTAATGGCCAATTTTGTCGGTCCATCCAATCTCCTGGTTGTAGATGTTTCTCCTTCATGTATAAACATATTCCCTGACTCCAGGAGGTTTTAGGTCTTCCTCTGCCTCGTCTTCCCTCAGGTTTCCATTCCAAAACAGATTTTGGTAGTCGATCCTCTTCCATTCGCTGGACATGTCTGTACCATCTTAATTGCTGAGTTTTAATATAATCTAAAATAGTGTCTTCAATCTTCATTTTCTTCCTTATAACGGAGTTCCTAATTTTTTTCTCTTCTTGAAATTCTTGCTGCCCTTCGTATAAAATCTATTTCCGTTGACAAAAGATATTTACTTGTTTTTGTTCTTAATGGCCAAAGTTCTGCTCCATAAGTAATGATGCTTTTAACAATTATATGATATATATTCATTTTATTTTGATTACTTACATTTTTATCCTACAATATTCCATATCATAATAAATAATAATAATAATAATAATAATAATAATAATAACAGATACAATGGGGCCTATGGCCCGCGCCGCCGTAATTTTATTCCCATTTGGTCCGCGATGAAAATAAGTTTGGGCGACTCCACTCTAGTACAAGAATTGAATAGTACAGGAGATAGTACATATCCTTGCCTTAACCCATTATGAATATGAAAAGAAGTAACATTTATTTACAATATTTTTAACGGTTTGTGATGCAATGAACACTTTGCAATTACTTACTTACTTACTGGCACTATCGAACCCATAGGTCCATGGCCGCGCGGACATAAGCTCTCATACACCCCTATCCTGAGCTAATACTTTCCAATCATTCCCTGTATAATCAACTTCCCTCAAATCATAGTTAATGTTATTCTCCCACCTCATTCTTGGTCTACCAACTGGGCGTTTTCCCACTGGTTTTCCTATAAGAAGCTTCCATGCACGTCTTTCATTCCCCATGTATGCCACATGTCCTGCCCATCGCAGTCAACGAGACTTAACTGTTCTTATTATATCTGGCTTCCTATAAAGACCATGTAGTTCATTGTTATGTTGTCTTCTCCATTCACCTGTCTTTTCATCTCTCTTTGGTCCAAAAATTTTGCTAAGTACTCTATTCTCAAATACTTGTAATCTCCTTTCCTCTCTTAAAGTAAGAGTCCATGTTTCGCACCCATATAATATAACTGGTAGAATAATAGTTTTATATATTTTCAGTTTAACGTTTTTTTAAAGAAGTTGGGACATCCAGAGTCTCTGCAATGAAACTTTGCAGTTGTTCTAATGAAATATTTCTGGAAAATATTTACGTATCTTCATACATCATACATTTTAGAATCCCAAAATTAATATATATATTTAAATGTGTGTGTGTGTGTGTGTGTTTATGTGCTTGTGTGAGTGAGCACTCTAGCTGCAAAAATGTTTATCTTTTTGTACTGAACTCTCAACTAGTATAAAGATATACGTAGATAGATCATCGGTTGATTAATGTCTTTGAAAACGTCCGATTCCTTATAGCCAGTTTTGTCGGTCCATCCAATCTCCTGGTTGTAGTAAAAATAATAACAATAATAATAACGATAATATGGTCACACGTACAAATACATTATGTAATGGAAATGGACAGCTAATGACAAATGAGGGAAATTTTGAGGAAGTGGCTGAATTCAAATACCTACGAACAATAATCAGTTAATCACAAATAGGAATGAGATTCACAAAGAAATTAAACAAATGCTCAATTCTGGAAATGCGTGCTATTATGCATTGCAGAGACTTTTGATGTCCCAACTCCTTTCAAAAAACGTTAAACTGAAAATATACAATACTATTATTCTACCAGTTATATTATATGGGTGCGAAACATGGACTTTTACTTTAAGGGAGAAAAGGAGATTACAAGTATTTGAGAATAAAGTACTTAGGAAATTTTTTGGACCAAAGAGAGATGAACAAACAGGTGAATGGAGAAGACTACATTACAATGAATTACATTGTCTTTATAGGAAGCCAGATATAATAAGAACAGTTAAGTCTCGTAGACTGCGATGGGCAGGACATGTGGCACGCATGGGGAATGAAAGACTTGCATGGAAGTTCTTGTAGGAAAGCCAGAGGGAAAACGCCCAGTTGGTAGACCAAGAATGAGGTGGAGAATAACATTAACTATGATTTGAAGGAAGTAGATTATACAGGGAATGATTGGAAAGCATTAGCTCAGGATAGGGATGTATGGAGAGCTTATATCCGCGCGGCCATGAACCTACGGGTTCGTTAGTGCCAGTCAGTAAGTAAGTAAGTAAGATAATAATAATTTTATTATTTATTTGTTTTAATTTGCAGACTTAAGACAACGAGCCTTACGATTCCACTCAATCAGCTTAAAATATAAAATAAAATAAACATATTTACAGAAAATCATAACTTTTAAACTTCTTCTTCTTCTCTTCTTCGTCAGGCTCTACGACTTCCAGTGGAATGTCTTGGCCTTCTCAACCAGTTTACGCCACTTCTTCGTATCTTGTGCAGTAGATTTCAAATCAAAAATCTCCATCTCTCTCAAATCTTCAATTACGTCATCTTCCCATCGATCCTTGGGTCTTCCCCTTGGTCTTGTTCCCTGCGGCTTCCAATTCAAAATATCATTCGGCAATCTTCCCTTTGGCATTCTTAGTGTATGTCCTAACCATTGTAATCTTTTGGATTTGATGAAACTAACTATATTTTCTTTATTATTCTTGAGGTATAATTCGTGATTCCTTCTCAACCTCCAATTTCCATTTTCCTTTACTGGACCTAGCACTCTTCTAAATATTTTCCTCTCAAACGTTAATAGTCTTAATTTATCTGCTTCTTTTAGTACCCAGGTTTCAGCTCCATAACATATGATTGGTCTTATTATTGCTGTATATAATTTGAATTTAACATTTTTTTATATTAATTTGCTTTTGAATATATCGAAATTAGCAAAATATGCTTTATTCCCTTGCGATATTCTTGTTTTGATCTCTTCTTCAACAGTATTATTATCGTTTAGTATTGTGCCTAGGTACTTAAAGGAGTTAATTTGATCAATACAGTCACTATTTATAGTTAGTTCAGTCAAATTTGTTTTATTTCTCATACATCTTAAATATTTTGTTTTATTTAGATTGATTACAAGTCCATATTTTATACTTTCATTTTTCAATTTGTCGAAGGTTTCCAGTAGGGAATTTTTTGTTCTTGTTATTATTACATCATCAGCATATGCATAACTTCTAAACTTATAAATAATATTTATACAAATGTAACTAAACTTATGACTAATGAGAAATAAAACATAGGCTCAATTCTGGAAACACAAGCCTTTATACATTACAGGGACTCTTGTCAACTGATAAAACTGTTATTCTTTCACTTATAATTAAAGCGAGGATATTTATCAAATTTCATGCTTTTACCTATTAGTCAGAGAACACGAGACAAAGTATCTTTACATTTTATGATCTGCAGGAACAAATTAGACCAAAATATCTTCTCATATTTCATAATATTTTGGCGAAATGATTATTTTAGAAAAAAATGCAATATCCCTTCAAATTTTTCAACTTTCAATTTTTATAGATACACTATCCAATAATTTGTTGAAAACATTTTTGAAGTGACCATAGTCTTGAAATTTTATGGCAATATAATGTGGTAGAACAGGTGAAAATTCCTAACTATCCCATCCGGAAATAGATAAATAGATTTGATAAGAAAAATAATTGAAGACATGGAATGACTAAGTGGAGGCTTGTTAGAATAATAACCACATTGTTACAATAACAACCTCTATTCTTTCTAACAGGTAGCAGCCAGCTCCTTTTGCTACCTGAAGACTGTCCTTATTTTGTGAATGGACTACAGTACTTGCAGGTTGTAGGGGAAACTGTTGCTGCTACGCTTGAAGCTGGGCTGGAAAATAAGGTCTTACTCCACAGTTTATGAAAATAGTGAAGTTCTTGTAGGTAAGTACAATATTATTCTCACTTTTACCAAATATACCGCGGTACACGTTTGCTCCCATAACGTCACATGGTGTGTAGCTTACTTTTTAATCGTATAAAACAATTCTGACAGACAGGGGTTAAAAACTAATAAAATGTAGAAAAAGCTCATAACTGTGTATTGCAGAGCCGTCCAAACTACGGCCCTCCAGCAGTCTCTGTCCGGCCCTTGTAGGCTTGTAGCATTCTGATAAATTAAAATATGATAGACGTAGGTCTATTATATTAAACTATCAGTAATGGAAGAAGAACTATTGAATGTAACGACATAATAAGAAAATTATAAAATCAACACACGCTTATAAAAAAAATAATAATAATAACAATAATAATAATTATGATGATGATAATACTTACTTACTTACTTACTTACTTACTTACTTACTTACGTACTTACTCACTGGCACTATCGAACCCGTAGGTTCATGGCCGCGCGGACATAAGCTCTCCATACATCCCTATCCTGAGCTAATGCTTTCCAATCATTCCCTGTATAATCTACTTCCCTCAAATCACAGTTAATGTTATTCTCCCACCTCATTCTTGGTCTACCAACTGGGCGTTTTCCCTCTGGCTTTCCTACAAGAACTTCCATGCAAGTCTTTCATTCCCCATGCGTGCCACATGTCCTGCCCATCGCAGTCTACGAGACTTAACTGTTCTTATTATATCTGGCTTCCTATAAAGACCATGTAGTTCATTGTTATATAGTCTTCTCCATTCACCTGTCTGTTCATCTCTCTTTGGTCCAAAATTTTTCCTAAGTACTTTATTCTCAAATACTTGTAATCTCCTTTCCTCCCTTAAAGTAAGAGTCCATGACGCTTATAATAATAATAATAATAATAATAATAATAATAATAATAATAATAATAATAATAATAAACAATACAATTGTATGGTCAAGGAAAAAATAATAGCAGACGACAGATACCCAAGAAGAATACTAGAATGAGTACTACCTGGTTGAAGAAGAAAGAGGACGGCCAAATATAACGTGGTATTTTGAGCACCATGAGAGAAAAAGTATCGGACGATGGAAAGGAGAATGACAGTAGATTAATTGGGTGCAGGAAGATATTGTGAAACCAGCTAAATAAATAAAAATAACAATCCACAACAGCTGTAATAGGAACTATGGCCCGCGCCTTCTTCATGTTTCTTCCATTTGGCCCGCGACACAAATAAGTTTGGGCGGCTCTGGTGTTATTTCGAATAAAATTGATAACTATATTGTTCAAAGCACAAGTAGACCAAGACAAGATACTCTGCTCGGCCAATTTAATGAAAAATTAATGTTAAAATAATTCTAACTACATTTCACTATGCTCATACGTATAGTGTATAGGATTAATAATAATTTATTGTAATTGCAAAGAGAATTTTAAAATACTCCCTAGAATTATTACTTACTTACTTACTTACTTACTTTCATTATCGAACCCGTAGGTTTATGCCCGCGGACATAAGTTCTCCATACATCCCTATCCTGAGCTAATACTTTCCAATCATTCCCTGTATAATCTACTTCCCTCAGATCATAGTTAATGTTATTCTCCCACCTCATTCTTGGTCTACCAACTGGGCGTTTTCCCTCTGGCTTTCCTACAAGAAGCTTCCATGCAAGTCTTTCATTCCCCATACGTGCAACATGTCCTGCCCATCGCAGTCTACGAGACTTAACAGTTCTTATTATATCTGGCTTCCTATAAAGGCCATGTAGTTCATTGTTATGTAGTCTTCTCCATTCACCTGTCTGTTCATCTCTCTTTGGTCCAAAAATGTTCCTAAGTACTTTGTTCTCAAATACCTGTAATCTCCTTAACTCCCTTAAAGTAAGAGTCCATGTTTCGCACCCATATAATATAACTGGTAGAATAATAGTTTTATATATTTCCAGTTTAACGTTTTTTGAAAGGAATTGGGACATCAAGAGTCTCTGCAATGCATAATAGAACGCATTTCCAGAATTGAGCCTATGTTTAATTTCTTTGTGAATCTCATTCCTATTTGTGATTATTGTTCCTAGGTATTTGAATTCAGCCACTTCCTCAAAATTTCCCTCATTTGTCATTAGCTGTCCATTTCCATTATATAATGTATTTTTACGTGTGACCATATTTTTTGTTTTATTGATATTTACTTCCAGTCCTAAGTTCTTAGTGTTACTCAATAGTGTGTGCGTGTTGGCCTTTAGTATCTCCTCACTATCGGCCAACAATACTACAGTTCCTAGGTATTTGAATTCAGCCACTTCCTCAAAATTTCCCTCATTTGTCATTAGCTGTCCATTTCCATTATATAATGTATTTCTACGTGTGACCATATTTTTAGTTTTATTGATATTTACTTCCAGTCCTAAGTTCTTAGTGTTACTCAATAGTGTGTGCGTGTTGGCCTTTAGTATCTCCTCACTATCGGCCAACAATACTACAGTTCCTAGGTATTTGAATTCAGCCACTTCCTCAAAATTTCCCTCATTTGTCATTAGCTGTCCATTTCCATTATATAATGTATTTCTACGTGTGACCATATTTTTAGTTTTATTGATATTTACTTCCAGTCCTAAGTTCTTAGTGTTACTCAATAGTGTGTGCGTGTTGGCCTTTAGTATCTCCTCACTATCGGCCAACAATACTACAGTTCCTAGGTATTTGAATTCAGCCACTTCCTCAAAATTTCCCTCATTTGTCATTAGCTGTCCATTTCCATTATATAATGTATTTCTACGTGTGACCATATTTTTAGTTTTATTGATATTTACTTCCAGTCCTAAGTTCTTAGTGTTACTCAATAGTGTGTGCGTGTTGGCCTTTAGTATCTCCTCGCTATCGGCCAACAATACTACATCATCAGCATAAACTAACAGTTTATTAATACCATTCAGTTGTAAGCCTTCCTTATTCTCTAAAGATTTAATGGCATGCTCTAGTACAAAATTAAATAGTAGAGGAGATAATGCATCTCCTTGCTTCAACCCATTCTGGATTTCAAAAGTGTCCGAAAACTGTTTGCCTACACGCACCCTATTCTTTGTGCCATTTAGACACATTCGTATAAGTCTAACTAACTTTATAGGAATTCCGAACTCCAGCAGGATACTACCCTAGAATTATTTGTGAATTAATTAATTTTAACATCTTCTTTCCCCACAAGACACACTGGGCAAGGTCTACTTGTGATCTGATTCATCCAATTTAATGTTATTGTGACATTTGCATATATTGGAGTTCAGTATCCTTATGCAAGGTAAATAGCAGTCTTCCAAACTGTACCCACTTTAAATTTTGTCAATGCTATATTGCGGCACTATGGCCCTGGGGTCGACTCAGCCTCTAACGGAAATGAGTACTACACGCTTGTTCTGGGGGTAAAGGCGGCCGTCACGCAGGGCTGACAACTCGGCTGACGTAAAGTTCCGATTGTCTAGAAAAAGTGGAAGCCTTAACTTCCTACTACCCCAAAGACCTCCGGGCCTGTTGTGGGATCACTTAATTTACTGCTATATTTGGCTGTGGTGTATAAACCGTCGCGCACAATTTTCCGTGCAATATTCTTATGCCACTGATGCACTAAACACTTTTCAACCATTTATAATAACGTTTGGTACTATTTTAAACATTTTGGAACCATTTTATAAACATTTCTTACGATTTTTTAAATATTTCTAAATTACGCGAATAGTGTACATCGAGTTCTACAGGCGCGGAAATGCTTCATGTAACATCCGCTAGGAGACTCTCACATCGCAGTTACCAATACTTGAAAATAATTCGAAACCATGCTTAGTGTTAGTGTACGTAAAATTAGTTTATACTTTGTTAAATAATATGGATGCAAATTGTTTTCTTAGGTTAGGAAATGGGAAGTTAGTTTACGTCCATTTTTTTAGCGTTTGGGAATTTATTCCCAAAGTTGGTTACGCCGACTTCAGAGCCATCTACCGGAAGCTACATGAACCATTACAGCAACTCCAGCTAAACAAGACACAAAGAAATAATATATATTTATTAAACACAATGTGTACATCAAATTAAATTTAGCTTTTTACCAGTCTTTAATTAAATTGTTTAGAGGCAGAGTCCTGTTTTTACACTTCGCTAGATGATATTTTGGACATGGATAGTTGCATAATTTACAGATGCAGTCCTCCTTGGGTTCATGGTACATGTTGTTCAGGCATATATTCCCATGAAATCCATGGGCTGCGAAACGTGTGTACAGGTGTCGAAGTTCGAAATTCGGTTGCTTCCAGGTTTCTGTTTTCATTGCGTCTGTTTCATTAATTTCTGTCGGTATCTGGGCGGCTTTGTTCTGTCTCTCCTCGATGACGATTCTGTATGCTTGCGTTTCCGGTAGTCTGAAACAGTGTCTGATATCTTCGATGAAGAAGGATTCCTGGGCTATTGTATAGGCATAACTATTTCTTGTATATTTTGAAATTGACAGTGCTCTTTTGAGAAACCTAGACAAAAGAAATACCAGACGATTTTTACGCAACAGATGCAATGATCAATCGAGACTGGACTGGACCAAACAACAAGTTACGCAGTGCAATAATAAGACTGGCAGTGCATGGATATCACCACAAACTCTGCAAAATTCAAACTATCATGATCCGTCAAGTCACTGCGTGTGTAAGCTCTGTGATAAACCGTGTGAAAGATATCATTTCAGTGTCTGTTTAAAGAGAACACAATCGTTGCTGGTATACAGCAGAGACATAAACTAATGCACTTTTGTGCGCGCTTTTTCTATTATATTACGAAAAGGTCTAGCACTATATTTTGCCACTAATTATACCACTTGCCCAGTCATTCACTTGTACCAAAGGTAGAATGAGACTTTTTCCTCTTCTTCAACACTAGCGTCTTTACTTCCCCTCACCGGCTAAAAAGTTTATGTTGTTGGGTGATCGAATTCATCTCCATTCAGAATACTGAAGTAATTTTGATCTTTGGAATATCATAAATTAATGTCTATTTAACGTTACCGTTACTCTCCTCAATTTGAACTTTGGACTTTAAGTTGAACGCAATACCGTATGTATTTAAGAAGGACAAAAGCACTTTTATTGTCATTTTCAGTTCAAAAACAGACGAGACAACAAAACTAAAGTGAAGGGAACCACTTCAGTATCGTGTGATTGGACCATATGAACAGGTATGAATTTATCATAAGTAATTATCTAGAGAATTTGGAAATCAAAAGTGGCATTTGTTAGGACTATTTAACGAATAAAATTAAGCTATTTACTCACAAATCATTATTTAACTATAGTTATTTTAAAATATTTATATATTTATTGTAAACGGCGATGTTTGAAAACAAAACAGAAATGTGAGGTTATGTTCATTCACTGCACCTTGATCATATTATTTATTGCCAAATAAGATCGCAATATTGTAAGAGTGCACCCAAGTGGAGAAATAATGAAACACAACAAACTATATATCATAATCAACATTACGGGGTCCACCGCTGTGGTCTCGAGGTAGCGTGCTGCCTTGTCACGCAGCGGGCCCGGGTTCGAACCCCGGTCGGGGCAGTTTTTCTGGGTGAGGTTTTTATCGGAGTTTTTCCACACCTGTAAGACAAATGTCAGGAAAACTTTAAGGCCCAAACGGGATCCGAAATCATATGGCCATGATCCTTATCATTATCATTATCATCATCCTTCACCGGTGTGGAAAGCAACGGGATGCTACAATTCCCTAGTAAAGCTGCAAGCATAGCAAGAAAATGCTATGATTGCAGTGAAGGACGTGCCTTCGGGCAGAATTACTATGGATGGACTTTACGGGTTATTCATTTATTTTTTTAGTAAACAACTCAGTAAAATCAAGGAATCTTTTCATTATTTGCTATATTCAATGTATTTGTTGGAGAAAAATAATGCTTTGACCTGTTCAGAACATTAAAAAGGAGGAGCTTTCTTTATCACAAAAGCAGGAGCTGATAAAGAGAAATCGATTAAGATCGAGGTGAAACACGACTGTGAATTAAAAATCATTGTAACGTGATTGGTCATTGACTCCCATTTGGGGCATGAGTAAAATAGTCAACAGTACTCCAACAAGAGGTTGTGTTCTTGTGAAAAAAATCACGAGCGACGAAGTCCCGAGTAATTTTGTCCATTGAAACACTCAACGTCGCGTTGGATTTGAATGACTATTTAGGAAATAATACATCAGAAGCTAAAAATAATTATAATATTTAATACTTATCAAATGTGAGATGATGTATTCCGAACTTACTTCCGGGCGATTTGTAAACCGGCCATATTGTTATAATTATAACTAGCATATCGTCACTCTTAAATCTCTTTGGGCTTGGGAAAAATCAACAACAGATGATTGTATGAGGAATAACTATTAACAACAACGCAGATTTATTACATCATTTAATATTTTTTAGAGCAACAGAACTAACTTTTGTGGTAATTTTTAATGGTGTTCTTTTGGCAATTATTGCTGTACTATTTCGGTCGTACATTGGTGAAACGATATCCTTGTCAAAGAAGTTAATTTTCGGAAATATATTACGAACTTTAAATGTGAGTTCACGTATTCCGATCTTACTTCCGGGCGCTTTCTATAGATAGCATATCTTTATTGTTAAATCTCTTTGGGCTTGGGAAAAATCAATAACAGACCATTGCATTAGAAATAATTATCAGCAATAATTCAGATTCATTATATATTTAATAAATTTTATAGAGGAAGAGTACTAACCTTTTTTCCTTTTTTTCTTTCTTTTTTTTTTTTTGTAATTTCTGAAGTTGTTTTCTTTTGCCATTTCTTGCTGTACCATCTCGACCGTACATTGTTAAATCGATATCCTTGTCAAAGAAGTTAATTTGCGGAGATATCACTCATTACGAACAGGAAGAGAGGCACTCTTATTGGTCTATGAGTTAAATATTCACCATCGTATATCCGGTCATGTATTTAGGTTACTTATTACTAGAGACCATATCCGAAAGAAATAAAAACGGCCGCGGTGGACTAGTGGTTATGCTCCTTGCCTCTGGTCTCGAGGGTCGCGGGTTCAAACACGGCCGAGGCCGATGGATTTTTTTAGGACGGAAAAATCCAATGAGCAAGTCCTCCGAGGGGGACTTTAGGCCGTGGGTCCCGAGTCTGAATATTTTCAGCCTCGTAAAGATCCTTAAGCCTGAATGAAAAGGTCTCTAAGCAAAATTTACCGAATTTTCCCTCCCTAGTACTATCTTGGTTTCCAAGATGTCAGTATGAGGCGGAACGCTGACCACGGACCACTCAAATGACATCTATACGAAAACAAGTGTAACTAAATTAGTATGGTTCAAATTCTTTCCTGTTGGGGAGAGCGCCTAAATCTCTGTTAAGGGAACATGGGCTTACAATACAAAATTACTAGAGACCGGATGTTAGGGGAAATGCCTATAGTTATATATTATAGATATTGTAAGAGTGACTTCACGTAAGTTCATACCAACGATCCTAGAGTTGTTTTCCATGAAGTTCATTTTGTCTATAAATGCTTATTTCAGCTTATAATGCCTATAAATGCATATTTGCAATTTTTTTCTCGAAATTAACTCAGTATTTCAATGAAATCAATTGAAATGGACAAAGTTCATGGCACAAAAAATTTCATACAAATTTTCAAGTGTTACTTTTTATAAATTCCCTTAGAATATTGTAGGACAAGGGAGGCAATAACCCAATAATATAGCAGGTAGATGGTTTCCCCCTCAATGCATTCCCGTTATCTAAATATATTTTTACACCTCGTGTACTCCCCTTAAGCGAAATAGCCATATGCTATGCCCCATTGTATTATGCTCCGGCTCTAAGTTATTTGCTTCTTTTCAATACAAACATTGCCGAGTAACAAAGAGGGTAGAATGCTCTCTGTCTCACACCTGGTGCTTAAACCCTTAAGTGACTGGCAATGTTATTTTTTATATTGGTAACACTGAATTCAGTCTGTAGTCCTCATTCACAGACAGGTACTTCAAAGACAAAGTGGTGCGGCAAGTGTACATGGCTTTTTTTTTACAACTTTTAGAACAGTTTTTTAAGATACCTAAAGAGCGGATAACAGTAAAAGACAAAATTACCAATTACTTACTTACTTACTCACTGGCACTATCGAACCCATAGGTTCATGGCCGCGCGGACATAAGCTCTCCATATGTCCCTATCCTGAGCTAATGCTTTCCAATCATTCCCTGTATAATCTACTTCCCTCAAATCATAGTTAATGTTGTTCTCCCACCTCATTCTTGGTCTACCAACTGGGCGTTTTCCCTCTGGCTTTTCTACAAGAAGCTTCCATGCACGTCTTTCATTCCCCATACGTGCAACATGTCCTGCCCATCGCAGTCTACGAGACTTAACTGTTCTTATTATATCTGGCTTTCTATAAAGACCGTGTAGTTCATTGTTATGTAGTCTTCTCCATTCACCGTCTGTTCATCTCTCTTTGGTCCAAAAAGTTTCCTAAGAACAAAATTACCAATTTCGTGAAAGAATTGTTGCGGAAATATCCTCAAGTGACGGTTTTGCTGTATGTAAAAAGGCTAAAGAAATCCCAAAAACATCTCTGATATCTTCGCATGATATTGATAGCATATGTATATATTCTTAACGTAAGACTGAAAAAGTTATGTTGTAGTCAATTTTTGTAAGAGCCTATTGTGAATCTTAGTGCCTATATTAATGATTTTGGTGCCTTTTTGCCTCCCTATTTGGAATTTCTTCTTCTTCTTCTTCTTCACGGTTTAGGCTTATTTACTAGCCTGTTCCGGCTCGAAATTCTCTTTCCATCTTTTCCTTGGTCTTCCCAAGCTTCTTCTTCCTCGTGGTGAATAGTTGTATGCTGCTTTTGGTATTCTATTCTCAGTCATCCTTGCCAAGTGTTCTTTCCAGTTTGTTCTGTATTTCTCTATTCTTGAGTTTCATTCCTCTATTTTTATTTGTGGTCTTATTTCTGTGTTATGTTTTTTGTCTGTTCTTTGATATCCTGCTATTGGTCTGAGGAATCTCATTTCAGTAGCTTGTATCCTGGCAGATTGTTGTGCTGTCACTGTCCATGTTTCGGATCCATAAGTAATAATAGGCACTGCCATTGTCTTGTATAATTTCATTATAGAGTCTTTCCTGGCTTTATTTTTCAAAGTTCTTTTTAGTGTTCCTGTTATATAATTAAACTTATTTATTTTGTTATTTATATCTGTTTTCTCTGTGTACGATATTTTGCAACCTAGGAAGTTATATATTACCACTTGTTCTATTGGTTTATTTTCTAATATTATCTTTGTCCGAACTGGATGAGCGCCCTTGAAGGCCATTGTTTTTTATTTTTGTGAGGAAATTTCCATGTTGTTTTTTTTTTATATTTAGATTATATAGCATTCTTTGTAGTTCGTCTTCTGTTTTTGCTATTAAAACCCGGTCATCTGCAAAGGCTACTGTTTTTATTACTATATTACTTATTTACTCACTGGCACTATCGAACCCGTAGGTTCATGGCCGCGCGGACATAAGCCCTCCATACATCCCTATCCTGAGCTAATGCTTTCCAATCATTCCCTGTATAATCTACTTCCCTCAAATCATAGTTAATGTTGTTCTCCCACCTCATTCTTGGTCTACCAACTGGGCGTTTTCCTTCTGGCTTTCCTACAAGAAATTTCCAGGCACGTCTTTCATTCCCATACGTGCAACATGTCCTGCCTATCGCAGTGTACGAGAATTAACTGTTCTTATTATATCTGGCTTCCTATAAAGACCATGTAGTTCATTGTTATGTAGTCTTCTCCATTCACCTGTCTGTTCATCTCTCTTTGGTCCAAAAATTTTGCTAAGTACTTTATTCTCAAATACTTGTAATCTCCTTTCCTCCCTTAAAGTAAGAGTCCATGTTTCGCACCCATATTACTATATTTCCTAAGTTAATTCCCCCAGTCGTCATTTGTTTCCATGTTCTTATCATGTCGTCGAAATTGATGTTAAAAAGCGTGGTTGATAGTGGACAACCTTGTCTAACTCCTCCTGTTATATGTATTGGTTCCCTTTGATTTATTTGTATTTTTGTTTTCTCATACATTTTCTTAATTACTACTATCAAGTAAAGTGGAATTTCTTTTTCACTTAATATGTTTGATTTTTTTAAGTGCGTAACATCCGGACTCTACTTAGCAGCTTCTCTCGTGGAACATCTTAGTGGATTTTTTCTTACTAGTTTACATACACTATTATAGAATCTTTGCTAATTGACCATACACTCTGCTTACATGTACAGTCATTTACATTTATAATTTTATATTTTATTCAAGATTTTAGTTATTTATGTCCGGCTATTTCTGTTTTGTGTAATTGGCCATTTTCCTCATGCACAATATCTTAATTCTTTTGGTCGCATTCTTCAAGCATCTGAAGTATTTATGACCTGAGATTCGAAAAGCATAGATTTTTACCTATCGTTATTGAGAGAATTTCAACAAATAAATGTATTAACTGAATTTCTAAACTTATAGAAGAATTGGGGTATTGTATAGATTTCTGTTTTTTTAACTTTTTCTCAAATTTATAAATATAATAAAACAATATAAATTATTAAACGAAACCACGAAGCTTCCCTAGTTCTGCGACACACAAGAATACGTTTATATTAAACCTTAGCTAGATCTGTACTATGTTACGGAAGCGAAGCATGGACAATGACGAATATTGATTTCATTATAATAACGACTAGTGAAATGAGATTTTTGAAACCAGCACTAGGATATACTCCCAAGAACCAGAAAATGCAAGCGCTTCAATTACAACCAATCTCACAATTTATAAATAAATACCAGTTACAGTGGAAAACTCGTGTACAGCGAATAAAACGTAATAGACTTCCGGGAGTCATGCTTCAAAACCGTTCTCAAGGGAAGGGATAATTGGGACGTGATTGAAAAAAGATGGATCGAGAAAATTCTTCGAGGCTTTAAGCGTTAGATTTGCGTGCAGGATGTTGATCAAAATTGTTCAGATTTTCTTTTTAACCTTTTCACTGCTGAGATATTTCCAGCCTTTAAAATCCTCCTTGCTCAATGCAGGGAGAAATATGGAAAAAGTTTATTTAAGTTCCGATGAGATGGCAGTATATGCCTGCTTAGTTTGTAAGCAATGCAATACGTATTATATAACTAGCAGGCGTTTGGAGTTGAGAATGGATATACACACCCATAGCACGGCAAGCATTTTCTTTGCCAACGGATATACCCGTTCGTAGCAGTGTAAAGGTTAATACTGACTTAGGTTTCAATGTGATTTACTATTTATGTTATTGTTAATGATAATATATTCTTCTATTTCGTATGAAATGATGTTTCCTAGACAGTTCAATGTGTTTACTTGTTCAATTATTTTGGTATTAATAACAATTTCACTTTCTTATTAGATTTAACCCCTTAAATGACATTACGTTTGTTTATTTAAGTTCTACGTATCCAGTTGCGTTGCAAGAAAAAAAATGCGGAGCTAGAACGGTTTTTAAATCACACCTTCAAAAAAAAGTTTCACTCCTAATAGTCAGACTTCATTGATTTTTAGTGCATATATATATATACTTGTGTGAATTGAGAATACTACATGTATAAGAAAAATGTATGTTTGTGTTGGAATTCTTGGGTAGCTCAGGTCGTTAGAGCGCTAAACGTACAGAGTTTAGAGACTCGGGTTCAAATCCCGACTCAAGAATTCATTTTTCTTTTCATATATATATATATATATATATTATATATATATATATATATATATATATATATATATGTTATAATTAAATGTTTAACATTGAGCAATGCAAGCTTAATATGGTACCATAAGATAAATAAATGCCTGGACGGGATTCGAACCCGGATCTATGAGTCTGTACCTCAGTGTGATATCCATTACACCACCAGGCGAATCCAATTCAAACACTTATTTTTCTTATATATGTATTATATATATTATGTATTATATATATATTATGTATTATATAATACATATATAAGAAAAATAAGTGTTTGAATTGGATTCGCCTGGTGGTGTAATGGATATCACACTGAGGTACAGACTCAGAGATCCGGGTTCGAATCCCGTCCAGGCATTTATTTTTCTTATCATACCATATATATATATATATATATATGTTATAATTAAATGTTTAACATTGAGCAATGCAAGCTTAATATGGTACCATAAGAAAAATAAATGCCTGGACGGGATTCGAACCCGGATCTCTGAGTCTGTACCTCAGTGTGATATCCATTACACCACCAGGCGAATCCAATAAGAAAAATAAGTGTTTGAATTGGATTCGCCTGGTGGTGTAATGGATATCACACTGACTCAGAGATCCGGATATTTCTTGTTATATTTCAATGGCATATATTTTCTTTAATTGTGAAGAAACGAACGTTGCATTCGGTAGAGCAATTGTTATATTTCAGCTTTAGATAAACCCCCCACTCATGATGGCCTGATTCTGTTGGTTAATGAACTCTACCTTACTTTCCTTCATTGATTTTTATGTTATCTTTTCATGATAATAACCTGAATATCTACAGTCTTTGGATTTATTTCATTTATTCAAGTTGACCTAAATACACTGAGCTTTCCCTCTTGTTTTCCTAAAGGACATTTCATGCTCCTATTTAATTACCGGCACTTATTTTGCCCATCGCAGTCTATCAGACTTTACTGTTATTAATCAGGTTTCCCCTAATGATCATGTAAGTCACTATTGTGGAGTTTTCTACAATCACCAATCTGTTTGTCTCTCATTGGTCCAAAAATATTCCCAAGAAATTAATTCTCAAACTTACCTTTCTTTCTAAAAGCAAGAAAACTTGTTTCGTATTCATATTACGTAACATGAATTATAAACGATTTTATATTTTTTAGAGAAGTTGGGATGACAAGAGTCCCTGTGATAGCATACCTGTCCAGGTTTGAGCATATGTTTAATTCCTCTCTCTTCCTAATTCTTTCGGTAATTATAGTTCCTAGGTATAGCGTTTGAATTTTCTCACTTCCTTAAAATGTATCTCTCTCGCCTCATTTGTCATTGAATGTCCATTTCAATTATATAATACATTTTCATGTGCGACCACATATTTAAGCTTTATTGATTCTGCATTTCCTTCACTTCCAATTTCTTGGTATTAGGGTATGTATAAGAAAATGAGCGGGTTGGCACTTAGCGTATTCGGAGTATCGCTTAATAATGGTACTTCTTGAGTATATATTAACAGCTTATCAATACCATTGAGTTGTACACCTTCTTAAGATTTTATGACGTGCTCTAATTAAAATTGAAAAGTAGAGAAGATAGTGAATATCCTGACTAATAAATTGCGAAATTCAAAAGTATTTGAAACCTGTTTGCGTACCACCATCACAATCATTCTGTTATTTAGACACATTATAATATGTACTACTGGTTATGCTCCTTGCCTCTGGTCCCAAGGGTCGCGAGTTCAAACCCGGCCGGGGTCGATGGATTTTTTAGGACGGAAAAATCCAACGAGGAAGTTCTCCGGGCGGGATTTTAAGCCGTGGGTCCCGAGTCTGAAGATTTTCAGGCTCGTAAAAAATCCTTAAGCCCGAATGAAAAGGCCTCTTAGCAAAATTTACCGAATTTTCCCGTCCTAGTACTACCTTGGTTTGCTAGATGTCAGTATGAGGCGGACCGCTGACCACGGACCACTCAAAATGGCATCTATACGAAAACAAGTGTAAATAAATTAGTATGGTTCAAATTCTTCCCTGTAGGGGGAGAGCGCCTAAATCATAGGCTTACAAAAAAAATAATATGTCTAACTCTAAAATGTTATGAATTCCAAAGTCCAGTACAAAGTTACTACAGAATTACTGTCACAAATTACCGGGGTTCGTTCTCACGTTGTTTACGTCGTAAATAATCCACACCAGACTTCCGGTAAATTCTCACTTAACCCTTTATTTATTTCTATAATTTATCGCTAGCAAATTAAAACACTATTTGCGCTAACAATTTTTTTATTCAATGTTTGTCACACTTACAAATATTTCACAGTTCTTATGAGTTAATTTGCTACAACTTGTCGTACACTTCACTACCTCGCTCTTCATTCACTATTAACTGACCTCCTTTCTTCTTCTTCTTCATCTTCGTCTTCCCTCCATGCATTAGGCCAAGGACTGTTACGATCCTATAGAAAATTTTACATTCAGCGTTTCATAGGACGGCCCAGTGATCTTCGTCCTCTTGGTATATAATTATAAACAGCTTTGGGGATCCGATTGTGAACTCATTTTTTCAAGATGGCGTTTCCAATTTAGTTGGTACTGTTTAATATATTCCAAAATTGGCGTAGTCTTCAATTCTTTTAAGATATCGGTGTTCCTTTTCCGATCCCATCTGGTGTAACCCGCCGTTCTGCGCATGATTCTCATTTCACAAGCCGTTATTCAGCTTTCATGTTGTCTTTTTAGTGTCCATGCTTCACTACCATAGGTCAACACTGGTCTAGCCAAAGCATTATATAAACGTAAGCTGGTGTTTCTTTGTACAAGGGATGTTTTCATAACTTGATTAATAATTCCCAAACTTTTATTATAACTAGTAATTTTTTCAGGGATATCCTTTTCATCCCAGATAGAGAGATAATATCCATGATATTTAAATTCGCCTCAAATATATAAACGGCACGATACTTTCTGACTTACGGTTCAAGACACGCCGAACCACAGAAGCCTACGGCGACGGATCTCTACCGAAATGGGATGGAGATGTTGGTATAAGTATCAGGATTGACAGCTCAGAATTATCCTTACTTTTCGCGGGTCTTTAGACTGGATAGCCGTTGACTCGCAAATATATTCCCACCAATGCGACACCACCATGCTCGTCTTGCCCGCTAAATTTAAACTCACCATTACGACGCGCCACAATATATATCGTAATCATCATCATCCATGCAATTATTAGGCCATGTGGCCTGTTACGGTCTCAAAGAGGAATTTTCCATCCAGCGCTTTTTTGGACGTCCCAGCGATCTTTTGCCATGGGGGCAGTAACGCAGTATGGCTTTTGGAATTCTATGAAACGGCATTCGTTGAAGATGGGCTTTCCAGTTGTTCTTGTAGTTTTGTATATGGTGAAGAATGGGTTCTACATCCAACTCTTCCATAATTTCCTCATTTCTTTTATGGTCCCACTTTGTGTAGCCTGCTGTTCGGCGCATTAATCGCATCTCATTTGCTGTTATTCGGCTTTCATCTCTTCTTCGTATTGTCCATGCTTCACTACCATATCTTAATACTGGTCTTGTGAAAACCTTATAAAGCTGTAAACTTGTGTTCCTCTGTACTAAAGATGGTTCCATTTTACTGTTAATTATCCCTGTTGTTTTTGTAAAATTTGTGATTTTCTTTGATATATCAGCTTCATCTTGAAATGTTAAATTATAACCCAAATAATTAAATTCGTTTACTCGTTTTAAAATGTCATCATCCAAAACAATTTTGCTAGGTATAGGGTATTTCCCACAAAAGGCCATCACTTTAGTTTTCTTTGTATTGATTTCCACTATATATATATATATATATATATATATATACTACTCAAATTAGTGAAACATGTATTTAAGAAAAAAACACAAAATAAATAATTTATCAGTTTATTTCTTACAGTCTGATCAGAAATTACCGCCCCACTTGCTGTTCAAAAATCTTTTTGTAGATCTCCGTTTACAGATGTTTGCTTGCGTAAAGCTGATAGAACAAGAATTCTATCCTATACCTCTTCCCGGGCCGCCCCTTGTATCCACGTGTCTCTCTATATGGCCTCGACACACTATGATGTCGGAAGATCATTCCTAGACACATGGCCAATACAATGGCCATCTTCAATAATGAAACAGCTCGTGCAACTGGTGGTTCACTCTGATGTCTCATTGATTTGTATTATCTTCAGTGAACACAAAATAACAATTTCCTACAACAGATTATTCTTCAAACCTGTTAAAAAACTGAACGAGAATTCACGTAGGTTTCAGCAACTATTGTAACTTCACTAATGTATTCACTTACTTACTTACTCACTGGCACTATCGAACCCGAAGGTTCATGGCCGCGCGGACATAAGCTCTCCATACATCCCTATCCTGAACTAATGCTTTCCATTCATTTCCTGTATAATCTACTTCCCTCAAATCATAGTTAATGTTGTTCTCCCACCTCATTCTTGGTCTACCAACTGGGCGTTTTCTCTCTGGCTTTCCTACAAGAAGCTTCCATGCACGTCTTTTATTCCCCATACGCGAAACATGTCCTGCCCATCGCAGTCTACGAGACTTAACTGCTCTTATTATATCTGGCTTCCTTTAAAGACCATGTAGTTCATTGTTATGTAGTCTTCTCCATTCACCTGTCTGTTCATCTCTCTTTGGTCCAAAAATTTTCCTAAGAACTTTATTCTCAAATACTTGTAATCTCCTTTCCTCTCTTAAAGTAAGAGTCCATGTTTCGCACCCATATAATATAACTGGTAGAATAATAGTTTTATATATTTTCAGTTTAACGTTTTTGAAAGGAGTTGGGACATCAAAAGTCTCTGCAATGCATAATAGCATGCATTTCCAGAATTGAGCCTATGTTTAATTTCCTTGTGCATCTCATTCCTATTTGTGATTATTGTTCCTAGGTATTTGAATTCAGCCACTTCCTCAAAATTTCCCTCATTTGCCATTAGCTGTCCATTTCCATTATATACTGAATTAGTGTATTCACAGAAGAATTAATAAAAGCCAGAAGATCTTCATCATGTTTTAAACATTACTTCAAAAAAAAATCTGACTCTCAAAAATTAAATCCTCTCGACATTAATTTCGTGGCTCTGGTTTAAACGTATTTTCCTCTGATTTTTATTCTTGATTTATACCGTGTTCCAAAATGATGAACGTGGTTTAAGTAGTTGGTATAGCTTTACAGACGAAAGTGGATGCGTGATTATTTGATGTAATGAAAGAAAAACTGTGAACGTTGCATGTCCTGTTGCAGTAGTTTCTTTCTTGTCATTATTACGTCGTCTGCGTTAAATTTGTGAAAATATCATCTCCTGCACAGAAGTTGTTCTGTGTGTTGCAAATAGCGAGGTCTGGTTCCATTGTTGCAGTGCAGCGAGCTTTCCGGCGGCAATTTGGAATTCATACTCCGACAGATAAGATTATCCGTCGATGATAAAAGCAGTTAGAAACAACTAGATGTATCCGTAAAAGGAAAAGCCCAGGACGCCCATGAATACCAAATGACGCGTCTGTCCGGATGATATGGTTTATTCCCATAACCTCCCGGTCGATCTCACACCTTGTGATTTCTTCCTGTGGGGTATGTGAAGGTTCATCTGTACATACCACGACTTCCCGTCGACCTTCCAAACTTGAGAAGAAGGATTCTTGTTGCTGCTGAATCCAATACTCCAAATAAGATGGGCAATGTTTGGGAGGAATTCGACTATCAAGTAGATATGTGCCGTGTAACAAAAGGTGCTCACGTCGAATTCTTATAAAGTATGTTATGAAAACTCTAATAAGAGTTCCTCTTTAATCGCATGTAAGTTTTGTTCTTGTGTATATAAATTTCGTGTCACGTTGTTTGTCCGCGATGGAATCCTAAACTACTTAACCGATTTTAATACAATTTTGCACACTGTGTGCAGTTTGATCCAACTTGAGACTTAGGGTAGTTTATAACTAAATTTATAGTCGCATTATTTTTTTATTGCAAATTATTTGTTTATTATTTAACAAAGAGTTATAATTATCTGTGAGTTCCATACGATTCCAACAGATGGCGGTGTAAGGTAATTTGGTAAGATGATTGGTTTATTATTTAACAAAGAGAGATCCAGATGGCTGTGCTTTTTGTTGCAACCACGAATTTCAATTGAATTACAAATATTGATTATATCATAATTTAAGTGTGTTCAGTGTTTATTTTATTTTCAATATTATTAATTTCGTGTGTATTAGTTTTAAGTAATCTGCCTGAAAGACAGCAACTTAATTTAAATTTTTAACGTATACCTTAGCCACAGCAACGCGTGGCCGGGACTTCTAGTGTGTGTGTGTATATATATATATATATATATATATTTATTTATTTTATTTAATATTTACACATCTTTCTGTGCCTAAAGTTTTATTTTTCTTCTCCACTCGTCTCTCTCCATCCAATCCATGTCCTCCAGTCCCCTTGCTCTCATTCCAGTTCTAATTTCCTGCATCCACGGGTTTCTAGGTCTTCCTCTCCTCCTTCTTCCAGGTGGACACCATTCCAATGTTTTCCTGGGTAATCTTTCCTCTTGCATTCGTCGTACGTGCCCATACCAATTTAATTGCATATACTGTATATAATCTACTATTAAATAACCAATATTCATTTTTTCTCTTACGACAGTATTTCTTATTTTGTCTAATTTTAACATATATATATATATATATATATATATATAGATCATGTAAGAAAAGTGAAAAAAGTTTTAAACCCCGTCCATCATTCTGGAACACCTGTATAGTGCTGGTATGCTCCTACATATTTTATAAAATCCGTTTTACTAACATAAATATCTTTCCTATTGTAAACATATTTCTTCTAATTTCTAAGTATCCAATCCTTTACTTGAAAATTTTAATGCCCGACTGTAGTCCATGAGGGCTAACTTGTCTAGAATATTTTAGAAAGAAAAAGAGAGTACTCAACAATTTCTTTCTCACTCATACGCATATCTCTTCACGGTGACAGCGGTAGGGCAGACACTCCCTGCAGTGGTGGCATTCCCTTCTTCTAAACATTCTTCCTGGCAAGTTTCTATGTCTTCATTTTCATCGTCGTCGGTATCGTCTAAATTTATTTCAAACCGATCACTAATTTCGTCCATTAAACCGTCTGCCTGCCAATATGACTCTTCAATCTTTTCACACGCTCTGCAGTCACTTTTAACAGAGCACTCTGAACCAGTCGCCACTGACAAAAATTACCTGACACAAAAGTGACTTGACGGAAATGGGGGGGGGGTGGAGTTTTTCTAGCATTCCTAAGTACTTGTACATGGGTAGCCCATTGTGTTTTGCGAAGGGTGGAAGAACAGTTCTCTAGACAAGGATAGCAGAAATCATGCCAACTTAGTCCTCCTCCACTATAATACAGGTTACATTTGCAGTCTTAGAATTGAAAGATGAAGTATTACTAGCGGGGCGATGAAATAAAACTAGTAATCGAGATTACCGTACCTTGAAGAATAGACCTATTATTACCTGGTTGAGTGGTAGACAAGGCCTTAAGGCCTTAACTCTGCCAGGTAAAATAAAGCTATTATTATTATTATTATTATTTCCACGCAGAGCAAAACAAAATAAAAATATGCATTATAATGATCTATAGGTTTTCCTCATTAATATATATTGTATGAAAATACACATTTTTTAACTGTGTAACGGTGACTGAAAGAAGATCCATTATGTAGATAGAACTCCTATTGTAGTTAAACTTCCAGACGTTTTACGAATAATTTGAGAGATGTAAGGACAAAGAGGGAGAGAGAGACAGAGGGCGTATACTGTCTAACTAGAATTTGGTATTCTGTAAGGTTGCTTAGGCTTATTTGAATATGTCCAAAGGATAAAAGTGTAGGGTGCGACAAAGCAGAAAGTTCTTAGATATCAACTCACAGTGAGTTGTAGTAAGATGATGTAATATCTTCCCTACTAGAGTGCGGGTGGGCAAACACATTTGAAAAATCTTTAAAATTCACAGAAAGTTGTATTCAGGTGATTAAGTATTTCCTTTAGACGAATGTGGGTAGGCAAACCCTTTTATCATATATTTGAAATTCATAGTGAGTTGTAATAAGATGGTGCACTATTTTCTTTAATAATCTTTTCTTTTTCTTTTTCAGAATGGAGGTGAGCCTTCAGCCAAGAACACTTTTCGATCTTGCGATGGATAGTTACGAGGAGAGAATCATCTCTTTTTGCAATGACGTAGCTTACAGTGAACCTAATAATGAAATGTACGATGATGAAGAATGTTGCTTGAATCTCCAAAATGAAATTTGTTGTCTTCCTGTTTTAGTAGGTGATAAAGTGACGAACAAGATCATTAACGATATTCCAGGATACACAGTTCCAAGAAGAAAAAAGTTATCTCGGAGAGCCTACACTATGGCGTTGAATGTCATAATACGACCGAATATTCAGAGCCTACATATTAACGTAAACGATGATCTCAACCTAAATGTATTTAAGGAGACTAACCATTTGGTTTATAATGAACTTCACACTTTGAATAATTTGAAAATTATCAGAATTGCACGTCTTGCAAGATTCTATGATCAAGTAAAATTTCCTGTAAATTTAGAAGAATTGTCAATCCCAGGTTGCGTTATCACGATTACAGCGTTAGAAAACTTAGCAACATCTTGTCCTAAACTTAAGCACTTGAATATCAATAACTGTACAGGTCATAAACGCATGCACTTGAGTATCAAATACTGTAAAGGCGTAACAGGTAAATTTATCGAGACAATTTCAAAATTTATACATTTAGAAACACTTTGTCTGGTAAAGGTAATGTCAGATGATGAATTTATGGTGCTCCTCAAACTTCTGAAGGAAAATAAACAAGATGGCGCAGAAAATAACGAAATTACGCTAAAACGACTTGAATACGATTATATTGAATACGACCATTTGCTATCTTTCTGACAATTTCCCTCATCTTCAAAGGCTGCATTTTTTCTATTCTGAAGAAACTGATGTGCAATTAATTTCCACAATAAGTCAAATTAAACAAATTGGCATCACCATAGATTGTCCTGATAAAAAATTTGCATTTGAAAATTTACCACACATCTTAGGTAACAAACTGGTAGACCTTAATATAACATGTGGAAAGTTAATGTTCACAGACATTGAAAATCATTCCTGGCCAATACTAAAAAAGCTTATCATTAAATTTTTATGAATCACAATTTTTACATCCACATAATTTTTTTAAACATGAATCATTATCACAATTTCCTGCAATTGAGAACCTTGAAATTGGCTTGATCTCTGGCAACAATGTGGACCAAATATTTCAATATCTAATTTCAAAATGTATAAACTTGAAAACAGTATTTTTTAAAATATGTACGAAAAATGGAAACGAACCATACAATATACTTATCAAATTACTAGATCATATAAAGGCAAAAAGATTAGAAAATTTAGAAATCATTAGAATTTATCCACGTCCCACTGGAGACCACGATTTCTTGGCAAAAAAAATGATAAGTGTTTGTCCAAAATTAAGAGTAGTTGTTGGTTTGTCTCCAACTAATCTTAGGTATCAGTCTGTACTATTTATTCAAAAGATGAAAGGTAATGCTTTATATCCAAGAGCAATAGTACACTTTACTTCATGAAGAAAAACTTATTTTCCAAAAAAATGCAATGAATCAAAATGTCGTTGCCACATTCTGATCAAATTAACTGTGACGTGATACCATCACATTATTTCAAGTTTAAAATATATTTTTGTTTTGTATTTAGAGAAATATCTTCTATATACATTAAAGTTTAATACATATGATGTACCCAACTTAGTCTAAGTAGGATAGAAGATATGATCTCGAATATAATTTTTTTTCTATTTACATTAATATTGCATATAGGAAAGTCTAGCTCTTAAGCGTTCCCAAAGCTCATAACGCTATTTAATTTACTTTGTTTTAGCTAAATTGGCCTATAATATCTGAGCTGTGAGTATATTTCTTGTCTTAAGCAGTAAAATGTCTTTATGAGAATTTTCTCAATTAAAAAAATAATAAAGTTGGCAGAACAAATAAATGAATTTTATGATCTGCTATCATACAGATAAATTTGACATTGATGTGTATATCTAATGAGATATTGAAAGGGTGTATCTGAAATGATATGGATTAATTTTGAAATCTATATATTTTTATATTATTTTTACTTCAGTAATGCACAAATCGTAGTAATAGTTTTACATTTTTATATTGGAAGATATATTTTGTATTCCTAATTGATTTATGTTTATAGTTAATTATCGATCATAAATTATACACTTTTCATACATGTAATATTGTAATAAATTTGTGAATAAATTGTATATTAATCTTGCAAAATATTTTGATTGTAGAATACGTCTCGCTTTAGCATTACTTATTACATTTGTACTTGTGTTTAGTTTCAATGGTTGCTTTCTTGATAACTGCTACGTGTTTTCTCCATGCAGTTATATCTTGTTTTCAGTTTTTTTAGTTAATTTTTAATATATCTCAAGTTCACATTTTATGAAATACTTTTACAGTAGGAGCATCCGAAAAATTAAAGTTTTACTTACTTACTCACTGGCACTATCGAACCCGTAGATTCATGGCCGCGCGGACATAAGCTCTCCATACATCCCTATCCTGAGCTAATTCTTACCAATCATTCCCTGTATAATCTACTTCCCTCAAATCATAGTTAATATTGTTCTCCCACCTCATTCTTGGTCTACCAACTGGGCGTTTTGCCTCTGGCTTTCCTACAAGAAGCTTACATGCAAGTCTTTCATTCCCCATACGTGCAACATGTCGTGCCCATCGCAGTCTACGAGACTTAACTCTTCTTATTATATCTGGCTTCCTATAAAGACAATGTAGTTCATTGTTATGTAGTCTTCTCCATGCACTTGTCTGTTCATCTCGCTTTGGTCCAAAAATTTTCCTAAGAAATTTATTCTCAAAAACTTGTAATCTCATTTCCTCCCTTAAAGGAATTAAAGTTTTAAACGGGTTATAAATATATTGCAAAAAAATATATTATTATGTTTCCCATTCCAATAATTAAACGTAGTTACCTCATTTAAGATATCCAGACTTACCATAGTAGTGGTCCAATGCGTACATGTCGTGTCTCACTGATATTGCTGGCTGGGTTGGCAACACTGTATAGACGATGGCTAACAAGCCTGAATCTTTTCAAAATCACATTACGCTCCACTAACCATATCAGCAACTTAATGTACAGAATCTTATAATGTGTGTTACAAATTATCATCTTTATGAGCAAGCTTGTGCTAGAATCTTCTAATGTGTGTTACAAATTATCATCTTTATGAGCAAGCTTGTGCTAGAATCTTCTAGTGTGTGTTACAAATTATCATCTTTGTGAGCAAGCTTGTGCTAGAATCTTCTAATGTGTGTTACAAATTATCATCTTTATGAGCAAGCTTGTGCTAGAATCTTCTAATGTGTGTTACAAATTGCCATCTTTGTGAGCAAGCTTGTGCTAGAATCTTCTAATGTGTGTTACAAATTATCATCTTTATGAGCAAGCTTGTGCTAGAATCTTCTAATGTGTGTTACAAATTATCATCTTTGTGAGCAAGCTTGTGCTAGAATCTTCTAATGTGTGTTACAAATTATCATCTTTATGAGCAAGCTTGTGCTAGAATCTTCTAATGTGTGTTACAAATTGCCATCTTTGTGAGCAAGCTTGTGCTAGAATCTTCTAATGTGTGTTACAAATTATCATCTTTATGAGCAAGCTTGTGCTAGAATCTTCTAATGTGTGTTACAAATTATCATCTTTGTGAGCAAGCTTGTGCTAGAATCTTCTAATGTGTGTTACAAATTATCATCTTTATGAGCAAGCTTGTGCTACGGGAGTTCGTTACGGTGTCAGACCCGAAGAATTACAACTCAGTGTGCCAACCTCTGAAGTCGCATAAACTTCTACCACCACTGGTAAATAATTTGGACCTTTATTGATAAACTTTTATTACCTCATCAAACGAGTCTCTATGTATCAACTAATGCCCCGGACGGTAATGTGCGAAATAATGTTTCATTTGTTACAATGTGATAATCTCAATATGGGATGAACATTGTTGGTGAGATGAATCAAAGAGTTGAAAACACGTCTGTAAGCTCTTCGACCAGATAGCGATGAACTTCCTTCTGCTGTTAATGCGCAATGAACAACAATATAATTTATATTCTATTGAAAACACAAATAAAAATAAATCAAAGGGAACCAATACATATAACAGGAGGAGTTAGACAAGGTTGTCCACTATCAACCATGCTTTTTAACATTTATTTCGACGACATGATAAGATCATGGAAGCAAATGACGACTGGGGGTATTAACTTAAGGAATATAGTAATAAAACAGTAGCCTTTGCAGATGAGCAGGTTTTAATAGCAAAAACAGAAGACGAACTACAAAGAATGTTATATAAACTAAATGAAATATAAAAAAAAATACAACATTGAAATATCCTCACAAAAATAAAAAACAATGGCCTTCAAGGCTGCTCATCCAGTTCGGACAAAGATAATATTAGAAAATAAACCAATAGAACAAGTAGTAACATATAACTTCCCAGGTTGCGAAATATCATACACAGCGGAAACAGATATAAATAACAAAATAAATAAGTTTATTTATATAACAGGTACCTTAAAAAGAAATTTGAAAAATAAATGCCAGGAAAGACTATAATGAAATTATACAAGGCAATGGCAGTGCCTATTATTACTTATGGATCCGAAATATGGACAGTGACAACACAACAATCAGCCAGGATACAAGCTGCTGAAATGAGATTCCTCAGACCAATAGCAGGATATCAAAGACGAGGCAAAAAAACATAACACAGAAATAAGACAACAACTAAAAATAGAGGAATTCAACTCAACAATAGAGAAATACAGAACAAACTGGAAAGAACACTTGGGAAGGATGACTGAGAATAGAATACCAAAAGCAGCATACAACTATTCACCACGAGGAAGAAGCTTGGGAAGACCAAGGAAAAGATGAAAAGAGCAGCAATTTGGAGCCGGAACAGGCTAGTAAAACTTCATTACTCAAGGGGTTAAAACTGTCAACACAGCAGCAGTTATGTGTGAAGAAGTATCTACATTGGCGAGTGGAACCATGTCTTCCCTCGGTATGATTCGCTGGGTTCGAGTTGTAGGAGATTGAGTTCCCAGCCATGTCAAAATGTTTAATACTGACCATGTGTTATATTTAATACGGCTGCCGGCATCGTGCGTACAACCAGTGGTGAAATATCATTATCATAATAATAAGCAGGGAATATTGTTTAAACAAGTATACTTCCTCCGAATAATAATCTGATTTACACAAGTCAGCCAATTTCTGTGCATTCGTTGGTGCCAAGTGCCATAGTTCAATATACTTACTTACTTACTTACTCACTGGCACTATCGAACCCGAAGGTTCATGGCCGCGCGGACATAAGCTCTCCATACATCCTGAGCTAATGCTTTCCAATCATTCCCTGTATAATCTACTTCCTTCAAATCATAGTTAATGTTGTTCTCCCACCTCATTCTTGGTCTACCAAACTGGGCGTTTTCCCTCTGGCTTTCCTACAAGAAGCTTCCATGCACGTCTTTCATTCCCCATACGTGCAACATGTCCTGCCCATCGCAGTCTACGAGACTTAACTGTTCTTATTATATCTGGCTTCCTATAAAGACCATGTAGTTCATTGTTATTTAGTCTTCTCCATTCACCTGTCTGTTCATCTCTCTTTGGTCCAAAAATTTTCCTAAGAACTTTATTCTCAAATACTCGTAATCTCCTTTCCTCCCTTAAAGTAAGAGTCCATGTTTCGCACCCATATAATATAACTGGTAGAATAATAGTTTTATATATTTTCAGTTTAACGTTTTTTGAAAGGAGTTGGGACATCAAAAGTCTCTGCAATGCATAATAGCAAGCATTTCCAGAATTGAGCCTATGTTTAATTTCTTTGTGCATCTCATTCCTATTTGTGATTATTGTTCCTAGGTATTTGAATTCAGCCACTTCCTCAAAATTTCCCTCATTTGTCATTAGCTGTCCATTTCCATTATATACTGAATTTCTACGTGTGACCATATATTTAGTTTTATTGATATTTACTTCCAGTCCTAATTTGTTAGTGTTACTCAATAGTGTGTGCGTGTTGTCCTTTAGTATCTCCTCGCCATCGGCCAGTAGTACTACATCATCAGCATAAACTAACAGCTTATTAATACCATTGAGTTGTAAGCCTTCCTCATTCTCTAAACATTTAATGGCATGCTCTAGTACAAAATTAAATAGTAGAGGAGATAGTGCATCTCCTTGCTTCAACCCATTCTGGATTTCAAAAGTGTCTATATAGTTCAATATAGAATTCAATTTGCCAATGCCTGCCTTTATGACATTTCTGACTTTCTCCCCTACCATTCACGGAATTGTAATATATATTTTTTTTGTTTGGGGTCCTAGTTGAGCGAAAATAGTTTATCCCGATGATATGATGGGTGATAAATGATAATGAAGCGCTAGGAAAATCCTTATCCTAAACTTAACCTAAATTCCATACCACGGGCAACCACAGGAATAATTGCAATTAAGGAAAAATTCCTATCTGACCGGGATTCGAATCCACGATCTAATGAACTACAGCCAAAAATGCTGAGCATTAGCCCATGGAACTGGTCTCATAGTTCAATATACTCGTAGATGCTGGAGAACATTTTAAAGGCATTAAAATTGTATATCAGGTGATTTTTAATTTATAAGTCAGTGGTTTCAACACTTAAAATGTTAATAAATTTCCTCCATAATATGTTATAGGCTGACCAAAAAAGTTATCTTATGGTCTGGTCAGTAACTGTTGTTAGTACAATTCCAGATCACGTCCGCCATGCTGGCCTAAGTGATAGCATGTTTAGGTTTCTTATGAATGAATTGATCTATTTTATTGAATGAGAAGTATGTATTATTAATACAAGTAGTATTGTAATGACTTTTTTATTTGACTGAATATCATTAATATTTATGGGATTTGTATTTTTTATTTCTTCTTTAGTTATTCTTTATAGAGATGATTATATACATGGGGACTTGAATATTAATCGATTTATTTTTCTTGACCTTTTATTTGTTATATCAATAATATTTTTAATTACATTTTGTAGATGTTGTATGATTATTCCTCTATATTTCAATTTACTGATGGGGAAGATAAAATAATATTGTATATATATTTATCTAATATATTAAGTATATTTGACTTCCAATCAAAAATTCCAAAGTAGCGAATTCGGTACCCGTTCGGGTTGTACATTGTAATTATTAAATCAATTAAATGTAAATGTTTCATTTTCATGGCCGGGAGGGTGCTGTGTTGTAGAATGTTAAAAAGCTAGGTTTTTACAGTTGCTGCCGTCTTCCCGTGTCAAACCTCCAAAGCCTACGGTCTTTTTGGTCTTTTAGCATTTTTTTTTTAATGTGTGGGGAGCTGGCCCACACCATAAACCCCCAACCTGGAGGACCAGGAAAATTTCTGTCTGGGTTTTCCTCCCATAGCCTTTGAAGATCCCTCTTCACCGCAAGGCAGCGTTTCTCTATTTCCCTTAGAGATAGGGTTGCCTCTTCCGCCAGATCCGCCGTGATGAAGGACTCCTTCTGCGCCGACTCTGCCGTTGAGGTCTTCACCGTAATCCTGGCTAGGGGCCCTTACAGAGTACTATCAGTCGGAGCCAACTGAACCCTGGCTTTTTAACGAGGTTGTTACTCCTCCCCCTCCTCCTTTCTCATCCGGGCGGAGTTCAAAAAGCTAGATACCTTCATTAAACTGCAAATCGCTCCACAGTGCTTATGTTAAGACGGCACGTGGTACTGTTAATAGCAGTTTGTCCGTTGGATGGTGATGTAAAACCTAATAGTCCTGATAACGTGTCTCGACAGGACTAGGCTGTTCCACAACCGGGTTTCACCTTCTCCATTCTGTTCATCAATATTGCCTATACATCATATTTTTCATAAGTAATGCCACGAGTGATTTCCAAATTATCGATAAATTCACGACTCACGAAGTGAGGAGATGTAAGAGAATATAGAGGTACCGCATTCGGAGATCACTTTTTAGTCAATTCTAAAATCATATTTAAGCATTCAAGGTAAAAATGATCCCAATCCAAACGAAGAAAAAAGATAATTTAGATAATAATATAATAAGTGGTTATAAATAAAATGTATTAAGTTTGGAAAATGACAGTAAGTAAAGTGATCCCGCAACAGACCCGGAGGCCCTTGGGGTAGTAGGAGGTTAAGGCTCCCACTTTTTCTAGACAATCGGCACTTTATGTCAGCCCTGCGTGACGGCCGCCTATACCCCCAGAACAAGCGTCTGGTACTCATTTTCGTTAGAGGCTGAGTCGACCCCAGGGCCATAGTGCCGCCAGAGGGTTTGGGTCAGTTAAAAAATTCTGACCCTAACGGGACTTCAACCCTCGACCCTCCGGCTTGTAGCTCAGTGCCTTAACCACTACGCTACGGCGTGCCCCCGTTGGAAAATGACAGTACCTCATATTTATTTAAGCAAAGACTAAATGAAAAATTAATAGAAACTACATTTGAATCTACAGGAAAGCAATATCAATACATTAAAGATAAACTGCATGAGGCAGCTAAAGAAGCTATTGGGGAAGAGAAATATACTAATAATAATAAAAACTATTGCTGGAGTGAAGAAATTGACAAAGAAGTAAAAATAAAAAGAGATCTTTATCTAAAATGGCTTAACACTAAATCAATAGAGGACAAAATTAACCTTCGTAAACAACAAGCAAAAATAAGAAAAGGTATATCAGAATTAAAAAACAAATGCTGGGAAAATACATGTCAAAAAATACAAAGGTACATTGGAGGAAAAAGAAATGCGGAAGCATGGGAAACTTTAAAGAATATAAGAAAGAATGACAAAGAAGGATTTAATAAATACATTAATTTCCAAACTTGGGATAAATACTTCAAAGAATTATTAACAGAAAACAGAGAACAATATATAAACCCTA
This sequence comes from Diploptera punctata, assembly GCA_030220185.1. Lineage (NCBI taxonomy): Eukaryota > Metazoa > Arthropoda > Insecta > Blattodea > Blaberidae > Diploptera > Diploptera punctata. Next base: position 69,411 of record JASPKZ010005291.1, read on the forward strand.
TAGGGGAAGAATTTGATGCAGAACTAAACGAAAATATACACCTAAACATAGAAACAGTGAAAGAAGCAGTAAAGTCATTAAAGAATAGAACGTCACCAGGGAAAGGAAATATTCCAGCTGAATTAATAAAACATGGAACAGATACGTTGTTCGAATTATTGAGAAGTCTATTTGAAAAATGCATAAATGGAGAAGATATACCATGAGATTGGAAAATAGGATATATTTCAACCATACATAAAAATGGAAAAAAAGATGAATGCAAAAACTATGGGGGAATTACAGTCAATAGTACACTAAGTAGACTATATGGAAAGATAATCAAGTATTTCCTAGAAATTGAATACAAAGAGTTAGAACCAGAGGAACAGGCAGGATTTAGAGTGGGCAGATCAACAATAGACCACATTTTCAGCATACGACAGATTATAGAAAAGAAAACAATCAGAGCACAACCGCTACATCTAGATTTATAGATATAGAACAAGCCTACGATAACATTCCTACATCAAAATTATGGAAAGTCTTAAAACTAAAAAGAAATAAATCCAACACTGATTGAGGCAATTCAAAAACTATATTCAGAATCATATGTGCAATTAAAAATGGGAAAGTACTTGTCTAAAGGTTTTCAAACAAATAAAGGATTACGACAGCGATGCTGTATACCTCCAACATTATATAAGATTTATACTGAAAAAGCTATTGAAGAATGGAAAAAGAAATTTAAACCTATGGGAATACCAGTAGATGATAATTCAACAATATATAAACCCCAGTTTGCACATGACCAATTGATATTGGCTCAAGAATTTGAAGATATAGAATACCTCACTAGAAAATTAATACAAGAATATAGTTTATGGGGTTTAAAGATCAATAGGGATAAATCTAGATATATGACAATAGGGGATCTTCCTCAAGATTTAACACTAGAAGAAAATTTAGGGACAATTAAATACACTGAAGAATATAAGTATTTGGGAATTAAAATTACTAAAGATGGAAAACAAGAAACAGAGATAAGAAACAGGATCAATATAGGAAAGTATGCTATATCTGCCCTAAATGGAATAGTATGGGACAAACATATCTTCAAAGAAACAAAAAAAAAAACTATTTTTAATACAATAATCAGAAGCATTATTACCTATGGAGCTGATGTGTGGGCTTTAAATGCACAAATTAAAAAAAAAAAATGCTCGCCACTGAAATGGACTACTGGAGACGTGCTGCAAGAATATCCAGGAAGGATAAAATCAGAAATTCATATATAAAAGAAAAAATGCAGGTACGATATTCAATATTAGATTTTATAAAGAAGAAACAATTAAATTGGTACGGACACATTAGAAGGATGGAAGAAGGAAGACTACCTAAGATAATCATGGATTGGGAACCACAGGGAAGGAAAAAGAAGGGTAGGCCAAATATTACGTGGATTCAGGGAATCAATGAAACTAAGAGGGAATGGGAAATAGAAGAAGATATATGGATGAACAGACAGGAATGGAAAAATGTGTTGAATCAAATGTGTAGTTAACTGTGAACATGGGTACCGGAAAAATGTATATTCATTGTAAAAGCCGGAATAATAAAAACATTATTATTATTATTATTATTATTATTATTATTTCTAGAAGAGCTAAATAAGAAACGCTGTAATTTAACAAAGATGGACGTTCAAACTTCAATTGTGAATTTCATGAAAAACAAACAATTAAAATGGCATGGTCATGTAAAATAATGACGGAAGGCAGATTCCCAAAAAGATTACTAGAATGGTGCCACTTGGTAGAAGAAGAAGAAGAAGAGGACGGCAAAAGAATAACGCGGATTGCTGGTATTTTGAGCAGGATGAGGGAAAAACGAATTTAACTATGGAGATTGGGATGACAGAGAGATATGGTGAATGACATTGGGCTCAGGAACATGTGAAATACTATGAAACCTGCTAAATTTAATTGATTAATATTATTATTGGAGTGGCTTGCGTGCTTAAATGATCCTGAGAGCTATGCCGGCGGTAGTATTGCTGCCGATAGGGCTACCCATGCCGGACTGGTCGAAGGTGATAAGCCAGACGAGAAAAGTACCTTGGTCAAAAGAGTGACGATCTTTCACCGTAAAAATACAACCGTCAAGAAATGTGGACATGGGTTCAACTGGGTCAAAAATTTTCCGCAGGTCAAAATAGTCCCACAATTCGGTTCTCCGCGGCGGGGGACCCCCAACTCACGGGAAACCATGCCCCAAAAGGCTCAAACCAACATACATACCACAATGAACTACCATGGGTCTTTATAGGAAGCCAGATATAATAAGACCACAGTGAAGTCTCGTAAGACTGCGATGCGACAGGACATGTTGCCACGTATGGAGGAAATGAAACGCTTGCATGGGGAAGCTTCTTGTAGGACAAGCCAGAGGGCGAAAAACGCACAGTTGGATTAGACCAAGAATGACGGTGTGCAGGGAGAATAACATTAACTATGATTTGAGGGAAGTAGATTATACAGGGAATGATTGGAAAGTAATGGCTCAGGATAGGGATGTATGGAGAGCTTATGTCCGCGCGGCCTTGAACCTACGGGTTCGATAGTGCCAGTGAGTGAGTAAGTAAGTATTATTATCATTATTGTTATTATTATTATTATTATATTATCAACATGAGTTGATTTATTATTTGTCTTCATATGCTGTTCATATTTCACAAGTTCTTGTTCCATTACTGATAGACTAATATTATAAGCCTACCCTTGGCATATTTTAATTTATTACAATGCTACAGGCCTACAGGGGCCTATTGAAAGTGATAGAGGGCCGTATCCGGCCCGCGGGCCGTAGTTTGGATGCCGCGCCTGAGCTACAGTGTCAGGCACTTCACTCTGCTACGTTGAAGGATAGATACTGGGAAGCAAGATACAATCGTTCTGTTATGTTTTATTGTTTTAATTTATCGTTGTGTTATTTGTTTACTCATATTATGGACAATGACTTGTATATAAATAAATATTAATAATAATAGAAGTAGTAAGAACAGTATGGTCACACGTAGAAATTCATTATATAATGGGAATGGACAGCTAATGACAAATGAGGGAAATTTTGAGGTAGTGGCTGAATTCAAATACATAGGAACAATAAGCACAAATAGGAATGAGATGCACAAAGAAATTAAACATAGGCTCAATTCTGGAAATGCGTGGTATTATGCATTGCAGAGACTCTTGATGTCCCAACTCCTTTCAAAATACAAACTGAAAATATATAAAACTATTATTCTACCAGTTATATTATATGGATGCGAAACATGGACTTTTACTTTAAGGGAGGAAATGAGATTATGAGTTTTTGAGAATAAAGTTCTTAGGAAAATTTTTGGACCAAAGAGAGATGAACAGACAGGTGAATGGAGAAGACTACATAACAATGAACTACATGATCTTTATAGGAAGCCAGATATAATAAGAACTGTTAAGTCTCGTAGACTGCGATGGGCAGGACATGTTGCTCGTATGGGGAATGAAAGACTTGCATGGAAGCTTCTTGTAGGAAAGCCAGAGGGAAAACGTCCAGTTGGTAGACCAAGAATGAGGTGGGAGAATAACATTAACTATGATTTGAGGAAAGTAAATTATACAGGGAATGATTGGAAAGCTCGGGATAGAGGTGTATGGAGAGCTTATGTCCGCGCGGCCATGAACCTACGGGTTCGATAGTGCCAGTGAGTAAGTAAGTAAGTAGTAAGAACAGTCATCCAAGCTAAATTTTGTCAGTGCTATATTCGATGGAAGCATGTTTGTTTCAGTTACTATGTTTTGTTCTTTGTGTTTGGATTTCGTACTTAAATATCATTGGATAAATTAATTGATCGTGTTTTACATAAAATCTCCCAGTATTAATTTATTAAAGTAAAGTGTCAAACTACAGACTTGAGAGGCCCTTGGGGTAGATGAAGGTTAGGACTTCCATATTTCTAGACAATCGCCAAGGGATATCCACTGGGTTTTCAGCCCTACGTAACGGCCGCCTTTGCCCCAGAACATGAGTCTGGTACTTATTTACATTAAGAGCTGAGTAAAACCTAGGACTATGATGCCGCTAGAAGCTTTGGTCCAGCTATAAACCCTGATCCCATTGAGACTCAAACCCATGACCTTACGGCTAATTAGCGTGATTCTTCAAACAACTACAGTAAAACGTGAGTCATTAAAATTGGTTCAAATCACGAACATAATGTTATATATTGGGTCAGAGTTTATTAAAAATTAATTAAAGTGGATATACAGTGAAACTCTTGATTTCATGAGCTACAAAAGTATCTTGTCCTATTTCTGTGGTGGTATGTATACCCGTAAATTATACAGGGCTTGTGCATGTAAATACATGTAAAAAGTTTAAAAAAAATTAGGAGCTTCATAATATTTTTCTGTCATAATTTTCATATTTTGTTATTATGATTCTTACTTCGGTACAATTTTCTTTATATAATCTCTTGCTCTACTTAAAATATATTCAATACTAATAAAATTCACGACAAAGCCACATTAGCAGCATCAACCATCATACTGGATGTTGTAGCGAAGAGTGACCTGTTGAAGATGGAACGGATGTTCTGAAAGGCCTACAGGCATAAAGATTATATATCTTATAAGTTGAGGACGACGGATTTTACCTAAGAAGATATACGTTAACTTATTTTATTTTATAATATATTGATGCAAATTCGGACTCTTACTGCAAGGGTAGGATGATATTACATATATTTGAGAATAAAGTTTTTAGAAAGTTTTTGGATCACAGAGAAATGATCAGACAGGAAAAGATCTATTGAAAAATTTACATGACAGTAAGCTACACGATGTTTATAGGAAACCAGATTTAGTAAAACCAGCTAAGTTTCGTTCACTGTGATGGGCAGAACATGTGGCACGAATGAGGAATGAAAGAAGGTCATGTAAGAAACCCAGAGGTAAAATGTCCTGTTGGTAGACAAAGAAAAAGATGAGAGAATAATATTAACCATAATTTGAGGGAATTAGTTTATACAGGGGAGCAATGGAAAACATTATCTCAGGATAGGGGTGTATGGGTAGCTTATGACGGCGTGGCTATGAATCTACGGTTTCTACCGTGCTAAAACTTAGTTTTATGTTCCTAGGAAATTACATTATTAAAAATCCCTGAATAATAATATAAATATGAATTTCAGACAAAATTAAACTTTTCCACGTGTCTCTTGTGTGATGTCTTTGCCCCTTGAACCATCGCACTGAAGCACGTTCGAAGAGTAAAGAATAGGACGCATTAGTAATTCCTAGAATTAATTTGGTTATTATTTGGGACCACACAATAAGCTTTTTTTATACAGTGATTAACGGTAACTCAAGGGTTGGCAGGTACATGTACCTAGCGAAGCGAAACTAATGTTGATTATAAAAGTGTAAATTTGATTGACGTCTTGAATATGGTCAAATTTCCAAAACAATAATTTTTTTTAAAAGGGATACTTAACGTTAGTAATTCCTAGAATTAATTTGGTTATTATTTGGGACCACACAATAAGCTTTTGTTATACAGTGGTTAACGTAATTCAAGGTACATGTACCTAGCGAACCCTTGAGTTACCGTTAAAGACTGTATAACAAAAGCTTATTGTGTGGTCCCAAATAATAACCAAATTAATTCTAGGAATTGCTAATGCTACACAAAACATAAGTAGAATAAAATTCACCTCCATTCAAAAATACTGAAGTAATTTTGAACTTTGGAATATCATAAATTAATGTGTATTACCGTTATTCACCTCAATTTGAACTTTGAACTCTAAGTTCAACACAATGCCGTATGTACATGAGGTGGGCAAAAACACTTTTATTGTCATTTTCAGTTCAACGACAGACGAGACAACAAAACTAAAGTGAAGGGAACCACTTCAGTATCAGTTATCGTGTGATTGGACCATATGAAAAGGTATGAAATTATCATAAGTATTCTAACAAGTGGATGTGATTTTGTCGAATATAAAACTCAACCTCGCGTTGGATTTGGAGTGACTATTTAGCGAATAAAACATCAGAAACCCAAAAATAATTAATCATCATCATCATAGTACATTCACGAATTTAGGTCATTTGTTGACCTGTTTCGGCCTCAAGAGAAACACCATCCAAAAGTCTTTTGAGTGGACGTCCTGGTCTTCTTCTTCCTGTAGGTTGATATCTTAACATTTGTTTGGGTATCCTGTGATCTTCCATTCGGTGAACATGTTGCATCCATCTTGACTTGTAATCAGACATTTTGTTTTCTAAAGTTTCCATGTGTAATTCTTCTAAGATGTCTTCATTTTGTTTGTGGTCTAGTAAGTGTGTATCCTGCAGTCCTCCGAAGGTATCTCATTTCAGCAGATCTAAGTTTTATACACTTTTAGCCTTGAATGTTTTTGGACTAACTGTGGCTTGAAGATAGAATTTATTAACCCTAAAATTCTTAAAAATTTAGATATTTTTGCATTTACATCCTTTTCTTGTTCATATGAGATATTGGATCCTAGATACGTAAAATTATTCGCCTGCTCGAAAATTTTATTGTCCAGTACAATTTTACTTCTGACAGGATCTACACCTTGAAATGCCATAATTTTTGTTTTCTCTGTAGATATCTTCAATCCATATTCTTCTGTAATTTTGTTAAAAAAGTATAATTATAATGTTTAATATTTACCAAATGTGAGATTATGTATTCCGATCTTACTTCCGGGCGATTTGTATACCGGCTATGTATTTATAATTATAAATAGCATCTTTGGGCTTGGAAAAAATCAAATACAGATAATTGTATGGGAAATAATTATTAACAGTAATACAGATTCTTTATACAACATTTAACATTTTTTTAAGAGCCACAGAACCAACATTTTTTTTTATAATTTTTAAGTTGTTTTCTTTCGGCATTTCTTGCTGTATCATATCGATCGAACATTGTTTAATTAACTGATATCCTTGTCAAAGAAGTTAATTTGCGGAGATATCTCTCATTACGAATTTTAAATGTGAGGTTATGTATTCCGATCTAATGCTGTGGTTTATCTACGACGCAACGCGCCAGCGCAAAAATTGCTCCCCATGTATTTAAATGGAAGTGGTTTATCTACAACGCAAATTGCTGGCGCAAAAAAATTTGCGCTGACATGTCGCGTCGTGTTTTGGAATCTCTTGAATCCAGGACGCAATTTGCCAGCGCAAACAAAGAATATAGAAGATATTACCCGTACTCATTGGTGTAATTGCTAAAAACAAACTAAGATTTTATAACAAAATGTCGCAAATACAGTAGCCTACTTGTTTTATAACTTTCCAATTTTAACGACGAAAGTTAGATAGTTTTGTTGCAAATCGTACATGTTTTATACAATATGAGCATGAAGGAGTACAGAGATGTACAGAAAAAAAGTTATTGTGGCTTGAACTTAGTCAAGAGATAAATAAAAGCTGTAAATATTGTATCTCGGGGATATGGATGTGCATAAATTTCGGCTTCTATTAAATTCAAAACCTGGTAAACCTGCTCAGGCGAAAATCTGAAGTATTCTAAAATTTTGTATATTCATCTACCATATGTTTATTTAAGAAGTAAAGAATCATTTATTCTATAATTTTCCATACAACATTCATACGATGCTGTTGCTCTAGGTACTTTTTCTGTCTTTACTAATATTTCGAACTATTTTAATCGTTTTGCAACGACACTTGAAACTTTTTTAATGAATAATTTTAATATGTTTATCTATGTAGACAAATTATGACTTTTCCTCTCAATTTATTTTCAAAGTTCTTTATTAGAATTGAAGTTGGTATACGTGAACGTTCATAAAATTAAATCCACCAGATGGCAGGACATATGTGTGAATGACCAACATTTGCATTTAATTCCAAACCATATTTTAAGAAATAAATGTTCAATCACTTCATTTTGTTAGATTCCGATGGGTCAGTTTAGTGTCAGATTAGTTTATAGTTTACTAAATAGTATGATATAATTTATTTTATTAGGTTATGCAGGCACAGGTTTGTATACATTAGTTTTTGTAAACACATTTTGAAATTTATTATGAACGTTGGTCATTTTGATTTTCTATATATGTGGTGCCATCTGGCGACAATTCCATAAACATATGCGCTGTAGCGTATGCGCTCCATGCTAAACCAGCATCACGCAGAGCGAAACGCGAATTTGCGTCACGTCGGGCGCGACACGCTGTATAATAAACCGTAGCATTACTTCTGGGTGGTTTCTATTCCGGCTGTATAGTTATAAATAGCATATCTTTACTATTAAATCTCTTTGTACTTGGGGAAAAATCAGTGACAGATGATTGTATGTGAAATAACTATTAACAATAATGCAGATTCATTTGACAACATTTGATAACTTTTTTTAGAGCGACACAACAAACTTTTTTTTGGTAAGTTTTGAAGTTGTTTCCTTTTCGCATTACTTGCTGGGCTGTTACATGGTTTACGTCGCAACAAATTTTCAATTTAATTTCTTATGCCACTGATGCACTAAACACTTTTAAACACGTTTAAAACATTTTGCAACACTTTTAAACACGTTTTAAACATCTTCAAATGTTGCAACGATCTTTTTTTATATTTATATATTTACGTAAAACATGATCGTCCTACATTCTATTCTTCCTTGTACAGCTACTCTAACTCTTCTGTTATTTTCCCTCCTCTTCTATGTGTTGTTCCATGGTTGCCACCCATCAACAACCCAAAATACTCCCCACTTGTTGCCAACTCATAAATTCCCACGTTCCCTGGCTTTTCACCTACGTTTAGAGTAATTGATTTGTGTTTAACAGTAATTGATTTAAGGTTTTGGGTTAGCTTTTAGGTTTTTCCTGCTTTTTAAAAATGTGATTCCACGTTCCCTGGATTTTCACCTACGTTAGAGTAATTGATTTGTGTTACAGTAAAATATTGATTTCGGTTTGGTTAGCTTTTGGTTTCCTTGCTTTTTAAATGTGATTCCCACGTTTTTTAGGTTTCCTTCCTTTCTTTTTAAATGTGATTTCCACCGTTCCCTGGATTTCACCTACGTTAGAGTAATTGAATTTGTGTGACCAGTAATTGATTTAGGTTTTGGTTAGCTTTTAGCTCCCCTTGCTTTTTTGACTGTGATTCCACGTTCCCTGGATTTCACCTACGTTAGATTAATTTGATTTGTGTTTACATTAATTGATTTATTTAGGTTTGATTAGCTTTTAGGTTCCTTGCTTTTTAAATGTGATTCCACGTTCCCTGGATTTCACCTACGTTAGAGTAATTGATTTGTATTACAGTAATTGATTTATGTTTGGTTAGCTTTTAGGTTCCTTGTTTTTTAAATGTGATTCCACGTTCCCTGGATTTCACCTACGTTAGAGTAATTGATTTGTGTTACAGTAATTGATTTATTTAGGTTTGATTAGCTTTTAGGTTCCTTGCTTTTTAAATGTGATTCCACGTTCCCTGGATTTCCCCTACGTTAGAGTAATTGATTTGTATTACAGTAATTGATTTATGTTTGGTTAGCTTTTAGGTTCCTTGCTTTTTAAATGTGATTCCACGTTCCCTGGATTTCACCTACGTTAGAGTAATTGATTTGTATTACAGTAATTGATTTATGTTTGGTTAGCTTTTAGGTTCCTTGCTTTTTAAATGTGATTCCACGTTCCCTGGATTTCACCTACGTTAGAGTAATTGATTTGTATTACAGTAATTGATTTATGTTTGGTTAGCTTTTAGGTTCCTTGCTTTTTAAATGTGATTCCACGTTCCCTGGATTTCACCTACGTTAGAGTAATTGATTTGTATTACAGTAATTGATTTATGTTTGGTTAGCTTTTAGGTTCCTTGCTTTTTAAATGTGATTCCACGTTCCCTGGATTTCACCTACGTTAGAGTAATTGATTTGTATTACAGTAATTGATTTATGTTTGGTTAGCTTTTAGGTTCCTTGCTTTTTAAATGTGATTCCACGTTCCCTGGATTTCCCCTACGTTAGAGTAATTGATTTGTGTTACCGTAATTGATTTATGTTTGGTTAGCTTTTAGGTTCCTTGCTTTTTAAATGCGATTCCACGTTCCCTGGATTTCACCTACGTTAGAGTAATTGATTTGTGTTACAGTAATTGATTTATGTTTGGTTAGCTTTTAGGTTCCTTGCTTTTTAAATGTGATTCCACGTTCCCTGGATTTCACCTACGTTAGAGTAATTGATTTATGTTTGGTTAGCTTTTAGGTTCCTTGCTTTTTAAATGTGATTCCACGTTCCCTGGATTTCACCTACGTTAGAGTAATTGATTTGTGTTACAGTAATTGATTTATGTTTGGTTAGCTTTTAGGTTCCTTGTTTTTTAAATGTGATTCCACGTTCCCTGGATTTCACCTACGTTAGAGTAATTGATTTGTATTACAGTAATTGATTTATGTTTGGTTAGCTTTTAGGTTCCTTGCTTTTTAAATGAGATTCCACGTTCCCTGGATTTCACCTACGTTAGAGTAATTGATTTGTGTTACAGTAATTGATTTATGTTTGGTTAGCTTTTAGGTTCCTTGCTTTTTAAATGTGATTCCACGTTCCCTGGATTTCACCTACGTTAGAGTAATTGATTTGTGTTACAGTAATTGATTTATGTTTGGTTAGCTTTTAGGTTCCTTGCTTTTTAAATGTGATTCCACGTTCCCTGGATTTCACCTACGTTAGAGTAATTGATTTATGTTTGGTTAGCTTTTAGGTTCCTTGCTTTTTAAATGTGATTCCACGTTCCCTGGATTTCACCTACGTTAGAGTAATTGATTTGTATTACAGTAATTGATTTATGTTTGGTTAGCTTTTAGGTTCCTTGCTTTTTAAATGTGATTCCACGTTCCCTGGATTTCACCTACGTTAGAGTAATTGATTTGTGTTACAGTAATTGATTTAGGTTTGGATAGCTTTTAGGTTCACCTACGTTAGAGTAATTGATTTGTGTTACAGTAATTGATTTAGGTTTGGATAGCTTTTAGGTTCCTTGCTTTTTAAATGTGATTTGATACGTAAAATAAATTACCTCTTCATATCTGTTATTCTATGAAAAATTCAAAATATCGGACGGTTACCACGTAAAAGCATATTTCCACTAGTTCATTTCGTGTTAATTATAGATTTTTAGACAAGTTCTGCGAATTTTGTGTAAATGTTGGTCATACTGATTTCTCATACTTATACCGCCAACTGCTGGAGGTTGCATTTATCTTTCTGAGATTACATGGAGCACTAGCGCATGCGCACTGCGATTCTATGGAACTTAGAAGAATTATCTTACGACGCTAAGTGTAGCTTATCCACCTGCTGTACCATATCGATCGTACATTGTTGAATTGTCAAAGTAGTTAATTTGCGGAAATATCTCTCAATACGAACAAGAAGAGGCACGATTATCGGTCTATGAGTTAAGTAGTCACCATCATCCAGCTGGTCATGCATTTTGGTTACTTATTAGTAAGTTTCTGTCGTGAAACATCTTAGTGGATTTTTGCCCATTAGTTTACTTACATTTTTATAGAATCCTTGCTAATTTATCTTACATTCTGTTCACATGCTCTATCCATTTAGATCAGTGGCGGAGCTTGGAATTTCGACAAGTGTTAGCCGTCATGTTATTTACAGTAATACGGATATAATATTGTATTTATATTATTTCTAATAAATAAATGGATTTCTATAAAGAACGGCATGCAATGTTAGGAGTATCAAATATAATTATTACTATATGAACAGTCGTTAGGAAATCGAAGGGGATAATTGGACATATTAATAGTTAATTAAATATATAAATACACAGGTATTCACCTCCAATTCCAGCAGGTTTCTAGAGATTATAAGTGAGCTCTGTACGTCGTTAGCCTCGTCATACATTAAAGATACTAAGGCTGAGATCCCTTGTTTTAAGTTATTGAATAAAGTATGGCCTTTTGTGAAAAATCCCCAATACCAAGCAAAATTTGTTTAAATAACAAAATTTTAGAGAGAGTTAATGAGTTTACTTATTTTGTTGAAAATTTGGATTTACCAGAGAAAATTGTGAAATTCAACAAAGCAATGGGAATCATTAATAGAGTTTTAAAACCTTCATTGGTGCAAAAATCAACTCGTACTCGTCTTTATGAAATAATGGCTTGACCAGTCCTATGTTATGGGAGTGAAGCGTGGACTATAAGGACGAGAGATGAAAGCAGACTAACAGCTTGTGAGATGAAATTTATGAGCTGAACAGCTGGCTACACTAAATGGGATCGAAAGAAAATGTAGAAATCCTTCAAAAACTTAATGTGTCACCAATACTGGACTACATCTCCAGATATCAGCTAAACTGGAAGGAACATGTCTCAAGAATGGCTAGATCCAGGATCCCCAAGGCAATAATGAACTAGTGTCCAAATGGGAAACGGTCACTTGGTCGACCTATGAAAAGATGGCACGAAAACCGCTTTCTGATGCCGTAACAGTTCTTCTAGGACTAATACCTGGCAGGATGATGATGATGATGAAGTAAGCTTGTGGTAAAGAGATGACGTAACATGTCTTCAATAACTCAAGAACATTCCTTTTTCATGATAATATTTATTTAGTGGCTCAATTGCTGTATTTGATACGCTCAGAAGCACTACGTGTACACAGGACTTTCTCGGAGCAACTGGAACCTCGGTGTTAAGTTGTTTCTAGAGTGCTAACAGGGCAGCTATAGAGTAGCATTGGGCAGCCTGGTACTCGGCTTGAAATGCAGCGCGATGTACCACCGATCAGCTTGACTGCGCCTGCGCATAAAAAACTCTCAAGATCTCGTTCCATGTCAGCCTCGGGAGAACGGCTAACAGTGGGGATTTAAACACGCTGATTGCACACATTGTATTACCCATCCAAGTGTTTTGTGCAGACGGAAAATATGGTAACTAACAAACTGTCTTTCTCTTTCTATTCCTTACTATGTTGCCACTTCCTGACCTTTGCATTATGTTGTTTGATTGGCAGGTAGAGAGCTGACAAATACTATGTATTTTAATGATCCGTCGTTCTGCGCGGTCAGCGGCAGAATGACTAACTTGACAACCCTGTTACTTTTGGGGTTACGTCTAGGAATGTGCTGTCCCTTCCTTGCCCTTCTCATTACATGTTGCCACTTGTGATTTATTGTGAGACTGGTAACAGAGAGACAACAAATACTGTGATTTTAAATGTTCCGACAGCTTGAGCGTTCCGTGCTTAAATGTCTAATTTGACAACCATGTTAAGAACTTTCACACGTGTTTAGAGATTCTCCCCCCACATTTGAAGTTGAAAATTTTCAACACGTGATCGGATGTACAGTTTTCTCCTACATCCCTTCCACAAATTCAGTAGATCGGCGATACTAGCGCTAAAACTCTTCCCCTTCGCCCGTGAACAGTTAACTTGGATGTGTAACATAGTATGGGAATGCTACACGCAAGCATACAATGTACATTATTGTATTACTATTGTTTACAACATTAAGACTACAACCATCATTACTAGTATATTTCGTTTTAATTAAATGTCAAAGAGTTAAATTCTAACTTTTGAAAGTGTTAGCCGGGCTAACATGGACCTTCCGCGACTGATTTAGAATTATAATTTCATAATTTATTCGATATTTTAGTTATTTGTTGTCCAGCTATTTCTGTTAGTTTAGCAGTCTGATCATGTGTTTTACTCATGTACTCATCTGAATTCTGCTGGTCGCATTCTTGAAACGTATTCCTGACCTAAGATTCGAAAAGCAAAGACGTGTAGAAGAATTAGGATATCGTATAAATTAGTTCTATTTTCTTTAACTTTTTCTAAAATTTATAAATATATTAAAACAATATGAATTATTAAAAAACATGAAACATTCCCTAGTACTGAAACAAGAATGCGTTTATATATTAACCTTAGATTTTGTTAACGAAGCGTAGCACAGACAATGACGAATACTGATTTTATTAGAATAACGGCTAATGCAATCAGAATATAACGGCTAATGCAATCAGAATTTTGAGAGCAACACTAGGATATACTCGCATGGACTAGAAAGAAATGAAGATATCATGCAACCAATCTCACAATTTACAAAAAATTGTCAGTTACAATGGAAAACTCTCGTGTACAGCGAATGAATCGTATTAGACTTCCAGGAGTCATGTTTCAATACCGTCCTCAAGGGAAGAGACCTTTGGGACATCCTAGAAAAAGGTGAATCCAGAAACCTTCATTGAAACAGCAACAGGCTTTAGGCCTTAGATTTGCGTGTAGGATGTTGAGGTAGATAGTACTGATTTTCTTTTTAATATTGACCTCCGTTTCAATAACATTTACTATATATGTTATTTTTAATGGCAATATCTTTTTCAATTTCATTTGAAATTATGTTTCCTAGAGAGCTGAATGTGTTTATTTATTGAATTATTTTAGTTTTGATAACAACTTTACTTCTTATTGGATTTAACCCCTTAAATGACGTTCCGTTTGTCTATTTAACTCCTACGTATACAGTTAATTTGCAACAAAAAATGGCTCGAGCTAGAACGAAATTTAAATTACAGTTTTCAGATAAACCTTCCACTCCTAATGGACGGATTTCATTGATTTAATATATATATATATATATATATATATATATATATATATATATATATATAACTTGTTTCATTTCATCATCATCATCATCATCCGGTATCATGGCAGCTGTCGCCGTCTTCCGGAAACCAAACGCCATTCCTCTCTGTCCATCCATTGATCTTCCTCCATTCCTCTGATATTCATAGATGCTTGTACGCTTTCTATCCAAGTTTTCTTCGGTCTTCCTCTCTTCCTCCTTTCCATTGTGATCCATCCCATAACAATTTTAGGCAACCTTTGTTCTGGCATTCTTTTGACGTGGCCATACCACTGTAATCTTTTCTTTTCTATAATTTCTATGATGTCCGGCTCCTCTTGTACACCCATAATTTCCCTTATTTCTTTATTTCGTATTCTATCCATTCTAGATTTTCCAGCTGATCTTCTTAAAACATCCATTTCTGTACTTAAAATTATTCTCATTTCCATGGTAGGAATTTGCCAGACTTCAGCACCATATGTTAAAATGCTCTGAATTATGGTTTGATATATTTGTAATTTTCTATGTTTTGTAATATTTTTGCTCCACCAAACAGAGTTTAAGGCATTTATTTCAATCTTTCATTTCAATGGCATATATTTACTTCCCTTGTGAAAAACCGAACACTGCATTCGATAGAGCAATTGTTATAGTTTGGCTTTAGATAAACCCTCCACTCTGATGATTCTGGCCAGGATTTTAGAAACAATTATGCAATTATTGTATTGTCATGGGTCCTTTACAAGCATACAAAGTTTCAAGTCGATCCAATGTTTTTAAGTGGGTGAAAATCGTGATCAAAGATACGGTTACATAGATACAGGTCCGTTACATAGACAGATACAGGTAAAGGTAAAGTGATCCCACAACAGGCCTCAGGAGGCCCTTGGGGTAGTAGAAGGTTAAAGCTCCCACTTTTTCTAGACAATCGGCACTTGATGTCAGCCGGGTTGTCAGCCCTGCGTGACGGCCGCCTTTACCCCAGAACAAGCGTCTGGTACTCATTTCCGTTAGAGGCTGAGTCGACCCCAGGGCCATATTGCCACCAGAGGGTTTGGGTCAGTTTAAAAATCCTGACCCCAACGGGACTTGAACCCTCGACCCTCCGGCTTGTAGCTCAGTGCCTTAACCACTACGCTACGGCGTGCCCCAGACAGATACAGGTCAAGCTAATATAAAGCGCGTAAAAACCGAACAAGCATTCACTTATGTTTCAGCAACTATTGTAACTTCACTAACGTATTCAGAGAAAAATTTAAAAAAAAACAGAAGATCTTCATCTGGTTTTAAACATGACTTCAAATCAAAAAACCTGACTCTCAAACATTAAATTCTGTCAACATTTATTTTGTAGCTTTTGCTTAAACTTATTTTCCTTTTATTTTTAGTAGTGTATATATATATATATATATATATATATATATATATATATATATATATATATCTTGATTTACAATACCGGTATATTCCTTCTTATTTCATAAAATCAGTTTTATTAACAAAAAATCTGATTGTATACCTATGTCTTCTAATTTCTATGAATCCACTGCTTTAGCCTACTTGAAAATTAATATGTAAGACTAATACAGGCCAATAAGAAATTAACATTTTTTAGCGATATGACTGAAGTTCTTTTTTTATAAATAACATACAAATACTTCAGTTACATTTGCAGTCTTAGAATTGAGCCATAAAATATTACAAGCTGGGGCGATGAAAAAAACTACGAATTGTGATTACCGTAACTTGAAGATTATTATTGCCATGCAGGACAAAACAAAATAAAAATATGCATTAAACCTAGCTATTAGTTTCCATCATTAATCTATTTTCTATGAAAATATACTTTTTTTTTAAACTACGTAATACTCTCTGAAATAAATAATTATCCATTATATAGATTTACGAAGATAGAACTCCTAATGTAATTAGACTTCCAGAAGTTTTAGGATACATTTGAGAGATATAAGGACAGAGAGAGATATATAGAGAGGGCGTATATTAGTCATTCAAAATATCTTTGCAAGCGGAAGAATTACGAAGCTCTGTTTGTTGCTACACGTGACGTCACATAAGGCAGTGTATACTGTCAGCGTCCCACGTCCCATTCCCCTCTGCACTCATAGATAGCAGTGTCACGTGTTCTATTCCTGCATAAACACGACTGCAGTGCCCTCCATCAACAACTGCGCTTAGTGCTTAAACGGGTAATACTGTCTAACAAGGATTTGGTATTCTGAAAGGTTGGTTAGGCTTATTCGAATATGTCTAAATAAAAAAGAGTAGGGTGCTAATAGGCAAAAATTGTCAAATATATTTAAAATTCACAGTAATTACTAGTAAGATGATGCAGTATTTCATTTAGTAGGTTATGGGTAGGCAACAGTTTTCAAAAATCTATAAAAATTCATAGCGATTTGTATTAAATTGATACAGTATTTTATTTAGAAGAGTGTGGACAGGCAAACAGTTTTGATAAATATTTGAAATTCATAGTGGATTCTATTAAGATGATGCACTATTTCCTTTAATAACCTGTAAAAATCTGTTTTCTTTTTCAGAATGTCGGTTAGCCTTCAGCCAAGAACACTTTTCGATCTTGCAGTCGAAAGTTACGAGGAGAGAATCATATCTTTTTGCAATCATATAGCTTTCTGTAAACGTAAAAATAAGCTGTACGATGCTAAAGCAAGCTGCATGATTCTCCAAAAAGAAATATGTTCTCTTCCTGTTTTAGTAGGTGATATAGTGACGAACAAGATCATTAACGATATTCCAGGATATACAGTTCCAAGAAGAAAGCAATTATCTCCGGAAGCCTACACTATGGTATTGAATGTCATAATACGACCGAATATTCAGATCCTACATATTAACGTAAACAATGAACCCTCTCCTTATTTAATTGAGGAAAATAATCATTTGTTTTATGAAGAACTTCACACTTTGAATAATTTGAAAAGTATCAGAATTGCAATTCTTGCAAAATTCCACGATCAAGTAAAATTTCCTGTAAATTTACAAGAATTGTCAATCCCAGGTTGCGTTATCTCAGATGCAGTATTAGAAAACTTAGCAATATCTTGTCCAAAACTCAAGCACTTGAATATCAATAACTGTGTAGGTATAACTTGTAATTCTATCAATATCATTTCAAAATTTACACATTTAGAAACGCTTTGTCTAGCATTTGTAATAACTTTATATGATGGATTTATGGAACTCCTCAAACTTCTGAAGGAAAATCAACAAGATAGCACAGAAAATAAGGTACCCACACTAAAACGACTTGAATATGATAATATTAATTCCGACCATTTGCATTATCTTTCTGAGAATTACCCTCGTCTTGAAAGACTGCATATGTACTATTCAAAACAAAGTGATGTACAATTAATGTCCACAGTAACTCATATCAAACAAATTAGCATCACCATACTTTCTCCAGGTGAAATATTTGCGTTTGAAAATTTGCCCCAATTCATAGATAGCAAACTGGTAGACCTTAATATAACATGTCATACGTTAATGTTAACAGGTATTGAAAATCACTCCTGGCCAATGTTGAAAAGCTTATCATTGAAATTTAAACATTTACAATTTTTACATCCACATAATTTCTTAAAATATGAAACATCATCACAATTTTCTGCAATTGAGAACCTTGAAATTGACAAGATCTCTGGCTATGATCTAGGCCAAATATTTCACTGTCTAATTTCAAAATGTGTAAACTTAAAAAGAGTATTTTTTAAAGTTAGTAGATGTTATAGAGAAGAAATGTACACATTTCTTACAAAATTACTCGATGATATAAAAACAAAAGGATTGCAAAGTTTAGAGATGATTATAATTTTTCCACGTCCCATAGGAGACCACGATTTCTTGGCAAAAAAGATGATAAATGTTTGTCCAAAATTAAGAGTAGTTGTTGGTTTGTCTCCAACTAATCTTAGGAATCAGTCTGTACTATTTATTCATAAGATGAAAGGTCTTACTTTATGTCCAACAGCAACGGTACATTTTACTTCATGAAGACAATGTTATTTTTCAAAAAATGCATCAAATCTAAATGTTGTTGCCCCATTCTGATCAAATTAACTGTGACGTGATACCACCATATTATTTTAAGTTTAAATTATATTTTTGTTTTTTATTTAAAGAAACATCTGCTATTACAAATATATACATTCTAGTTTCTTCTTCTTCTTCTTCCTTCCAAGTATTAGGCCAAGGCCTGTTACGATCCTATAGAAAATTTTCCCTCCAGCGTCCGGAAAATTCTCGTACAAGACTTGAAAGCATAATAATAGTCCCTTCGATTGGTTGCTGGCCAAAGGAAGGCAAGACCAGTGATGGGGCTGCCATCTTATAGCCTGTGGTCAGGCTTTTCTGGAGGAGAAAAGAAAATAAAGGAAAGAAGAAATGGAAGAAAGGAAAGACTCCCTAGCCCTCGGATGCCCTAATAGCGTCGGGGTCGAAAAAACAAGAGTTAACCAAGAGAGGTTAGATAGT
Source organism: Diploptera punctata (assembly GCA_030220185.1). Lineage (NCBI taxonomy): Eukaryota > Metazoa > Arthropoda > Insecta > Blattodea > Blaberidae > Diploptera > Diploptera punctata. The sequence continues at coordinate 88,618 of JASPKZ010005291.1, forward strand.
AAAGTTAAAAGAGTGCAAAACACAAGTAAGTGGAAGAAATGCGTACTCAATTTTGTCCTAGTGGGATAGAAAACATGATTTCCAATATAGTATATTTTTTTCCGTTTACATTGAATTTGTATATGTCAAAGCCTTAGGACTTAAACTTTCCCAAAGCATATAACGCTCTTTAATTTACTTTATTTTAGCCAAAGATAAATATGGCTATAATATCAGAGCTACATGTATATTTGCTGTATTTATGATAATTTTCTCAATTAAAAAAAATAAAGTTGGAGAACAAATAAATCAATTATATGGCCTACTATCATGCAGATAAAATTGATATTGATGTATAAGTCTGATGAGATATGGAAACAGTGTATCTGTAATTACATTAAGTAATTCTGAAATCTGTATATTACTTTTATATTATTTTTACTTAAGTAATGTTCAAATCGTAATAGTAGTTTTATATTTTTATATTGGAAGACGCATTTTAGCATTCCTAATTGATTTATGTTAATAGTCAAGTATGAATCATAAATTATACATTTTTCTTACATCTAATATTGTAACAATTTTGTGAATAAATTGAATATTTATCTTGCAAAATATTCTGATTGTACAAAAGTTTCACTTTAGCATTATTTATTTACATTTTACTTGTGTTTAGTTTCAATGATTGTTTTTTTGGTAACTGGTAACTGCTTTCTCCATGAAGTTATATCTTGTTTTTAGCTTTTTAATTAATTTTCAATATATCTCAAGTTCATATTTCATCAAATCACTTTAGAGCAGCAACATTCAATTTGAATTTAACTTTCCTCTGAACAATCAAAGTTCTGTTTGCTTTTGTTGCGAAAAGGACAAAGTGTTTTTGTATTTGATTCAATTTGGTTTCAGCCCGTTAGGAGACACTGAGAGGTTCAATGTTTTCTATTATTCCTATATAACTATAATCGAAACAGAGTGCTCCGTTACATCCTGTTGTTGTAAAAGATAACTCTTTTAAAATTGATTACACTTTTCATCATCATCATAGTACATTCACGAATTTAGGTCATTTGTTGGCCTGTTTCGGCCTCAAGAGAAACACCATCCAAAAGTCTTTTGAGTGGACGTCCTGGTCTTCTTCTTCCTGCAGGTGATTACATTTTTAAGAATATAAAACGATTTTTCCACTGCTTTGATATTCTGAGATGGAGTGAGCAATATCGGGATAAACCACACACACACACACATATATATATATATATATATATATATATATGGGCACGCCGTAGCGTAGTGGTTAAGGCACGGAGGGTCGAGGGTTCAAGTCCCGTTGGGTTCAGGATTTTTAAACTGACCCAAACCCTCTGGCGGCAATATGGCCCTGGGGTCGACTCAACCTCTAACGGAAATGAGTACCAGACGCTTGTTCTGGGGGTAAAGGCGGTCGTTATGCAGGGCTGACAACCCGGCTGACATAAAGTGTCGATTGTCTAGAAAAAGTGGGAGTCCTAACCTCCTACTACCCCAAGGGCCTCCGGGTCTGTTGTGGGATCACTTTACTTTACTTTTTATATATATAAAGTAAAGTAAAGTGATATATATATATATCCATCCATCCATAGTAATTCTGCCCGAAGGTAGGTCCTTCACTGCAATCATAGCATTTTCATGCTATGCTTGCAGCTTTACTAGGGAATTGTGTAGGTGTGGTAGCTTCCCGTTGCTTTCCACACCGGTGAAGGATGATGATGATAATGATAATGGTAAGGATGATAATGATGATGATGATGGCCATATGATTTCGGGGACCGTTTGGGCCTTAAAGTTTTCCTGACATTTGTCTTACAGGTGAGGAAAAACCCCGATAAAAACCTCACCCAGGAAAATTGCCCCGACCGGGGATCGAACCCGGGCCCGCTGCGTGACAAGGCAGCACGCTACCTCGAGACCACAGCGGTGGACCCCTATAATATAATATAGCCTAATATAATATCATATAATATAGAATATTATTCAACTGTTGGGAAACCAAGATGAAGGACGTCAGAGATCTTACTTCTCATTACATTATGCAACTGTGTTTGAATGAAACCAACAGTTATAGGCCTAAGTCTAACTTCTCATGTTATCTTTGAGCATATAATAAAGTTTAGTTCCCTTTCTTAACACTCGAAATAAAATAAAAATAAATAATAAAGATATGTATTATCAACCATGTTTCTATGTAAGATACATAGGAGAATCCTAAAATATATAATTAAAATTTAATACATTAAATAGGCATTGATATATTCTTATGTATACCAATGCAGAATGTTGGAATTTCAGTTGTTCCAAAATGATTGGAAAGTATTAGCTAAGGATAGGGATGTATGGAGAGCTTATGTCCGCGCGGCCATGAACCTACGGGTTCGATAATGCCAGTGAGTAAATCAGTAATTAAGTAAGTAAAAACTTAGTAATTTAATGTGAAAATAACTGTTAGGTTTTACATTCCGCTCTGTTCTAATATGTCGTTTATAGTAATATTATCTAATGAATGTTTGTTTGTTTGTTAGTTATAGTCCGAGAGGGCTAACTTGTCTAGAATATTTTAGAAAGAGAAAGAGAGTACTCACCATCTTCTTTCTCACTCATGCACATATCTCTTCACGGTGACAGCGGTAGGGCAGACACTCCCTGCAGTGGTGGCATTCCCTTCTTCTAAACATTCTTCCTGGCAAGTTTCTATGTCTTCATTTTCATCGTCGTCGGTATCGTCTAAATGTATTTCAAACCGATCACTAATTTCGTCCATTAAACCGTCTGCCTGCCAATATGACTCTTCAATCTTTTCAGTGTGTTCACACGCTCTGCAGTCACTTTTAACAGAGCACTCTGAACCAGTCGCCACTGACACTAAAGTGACTGGACGGAAGTGGGAGGGGTGGAGTTTTTTCTAGCATTCCTAAATAATTTTACAAGGGTAGCCCATTGTGTTTTGCGAAGGGTGGAAGAACAGTTATCTAGACAAGGATAGCAGAAATCATGCCAACTTAGTCCTCCTCCACTATAGTTTGTTTGTTTGTTCGCACTTTATGCGCTGCCATATCGTTGAGCCTATTCTGATGGTGTTTTTTTGCAAAAATATTCAGAAGATTCCCGGAATGAACATAGGCTATAAGAGATTTGAGATACTCAACTCCTACACTATTAAAAACCACCCTTTGTCGTGAATAACGAGAAAAAGTCCCTTTTTTACCCTTAAATGGCTTACGCTGCCTAAACAATTTGATGGGGTTTTTTTGCAAAATATTCAGGATATTCCCGGGATGAACACAGGCTATAATACAGTTGTGATATTCAAACCCTTCATCCCTAAAAATAGCCCTTTTTAGTAAAAAAAGTGAAATAAAGTCCCTATGTTGACGCTTAAATGTCCGCGACAGCATATGTTTATCTTACGGATAACTCACAATAACAATTTTTGTCTTTCATTGGTCCCAAGAAGACCGGGATAAGTAGATTCCCGGGCATGCGTGCTCTGCCATACCATTCATTCGATTGAGATGGGGCGTTTTGCAAAATGTTCAGGATATTCCCGGCATGAACATAGGCTATAATAGAATTGTAATTCTCAATGCCTTCACCCCTAAAATCACCCTTTTTTAGTGAAAAACCTGAAATAGAATCCCTATTTTAATACTTAAATGACTTACGTTGCCTAAACCATAACAAATACACAAAATTAATGTATATTAGTCGTTCAAAATATCTCTGCAGGCGGAAGAATTGCGAAGCTTTCTTTGTTGCTACACGTGACGTCATCTAAGGCAGTGTTCACTGTCAGCGTCCCACGTCCCGTCCCCCTCTGCACTCTTGGATAGCAGCGTCACGTGGTCTATTCCTGCATAAACACGACTGCAGTGACCTCCGTCAACAACTGCGCTTACTCCTTGAACGGGTAATACAGTATTGAATGTCTCAATAAGCTCTACAAAAAAGTATGTGATAGCATATGTTTATATTTTACGGATAACTTACAATAAGCATATTTGTCTTTGATTGATGCGAAAACGATTGGGATAAGCAAGCATAACAGCGCATGTCTGGTGGTAAAAACACATTAACATTTAGCAGCGCACACCGAGTATTAGCTAGTTATTTTTCACATTTCAATTTCTTTTATATTTCTAATCTTTGGTTCAAAACATTTTTGAAGTGTATGTAGTTATGAAAAACATTGAAAATGTAATATGGTAGACAGGCGAAAAATCGTCAGAATCCCATGCCGAACAAGTTAAATGGATTTGATAAAAGAAAATCCAAAAAGGAGTCATGTAATGACCTATTGGAGGCTTTTGTCTGAAACTACAGAACAAGAATACGATTAAATAGAACAATAAAGTTAGACATGTCGATAAAATGCCAGAAAAAAGATTTACAAAATTGCTGCTAAATTATAAACCGCACTGAAGGATAAATGTTGGACGCCCACACAGAAGATTGTCTGAACAATTTTAACAATTCTAGCTTTCATGAAACCGGAACGAGCCAACAGACTCAATCCCTGGATGATGATGATGATGATGATGATGATAAACAATGTTAGCTTAATAACCACTATTCAGGTAGCAGCCGGTTGGAAGTAAACATCAATAAAACTAAATATATGGTCACACGTAGAAATTCATTATATAATGGAAATGGACAGCTAATGACAAATGAGGGAAATTTTGACGAAGTGGCTCAATTGAAATACCTAGGAACAATGATCACAAATAGGAATGAGGTGCACAAAGAAATTAAACATAGGCTCAATTTTGGAAATGCGTGCTATTATGCATTGCAGAGACTCTTGATGTCCCAACTCCTTTCAAAAAACGTTAAACAGAAAATATATAAAACTATTATTCTACCAGTTATATTATATGGGTGTGAAACATGGACTCTTACTTTAAGGGAGGAAAGGAGATTACAAAAATTTGAGAATAAAGTACTTAGGAAAATTTTTGGACCAAAGAGAGATGAACAGACAGGTGAATGGAGAAGACTTACTTAACAATGAACTACATGGTCTTAATAGGAAGCCAGATATAATAAGAACAGTTAAGTCTCGTAGATTGCGATAGGCAGGACATGTTGCACGTATGTGGAATGAAAGACTTGCATGGAATCTTCTTGTAGTAAAGCCAGAGGGAAAACGCCCAGTTGGTAGACCAAGAATGAGGTGGGAGAATAACATTAACTATGATTTGAGGGAAGTACAATATACAGGGAATGATTAGAAAGAATTAGCTCAGGATAGGGATGTATGGAGAGCTTATGTCCGCGCGGCCAGTGAGTAAGTAAGTAAGTAAGCAGCCGGCTACCTAGGGACAGTCCTTGTTTTGTCAATGGATCACAGTATTTAAATTTAAGGAAGACTGCTGCTGCTACACTTGAAGCTGTGCTGGGAAACAAGATCTTACTCCACACTTTATGAAATTAGTAAAGTTCTTGTAGGTAAGGTCAATATTATTCTCACTTACATCAAACTATCAAATATAGCGCGAGGTACATGTTTGCTCCCATAACATCATACGGTGTGGAGCGCACTTTTTGATCGTACAAAACAATTCGAGAGACAGGGGTTAAAAATAATAATAATAATAATAATAATAATAATAATAATAATAATAATAAGACTGCTCTAAGATGGCGGACGACAAAGAAACCCGTGTGGAAGCCGCTCTAAGAAGAATTGAGAATATCGCTGAAATAGGTGGTAATCTCAAGAAAGAAGCAAAAGACGACATCCGCGAAGCGGTGAGTACCATTAGAGACTATTTAAACGAAATAATAATAATACTTTATTTATTCTGGCAGAGTTAAGGCCATAAGGCCTTCTCTTCCACTCAACCAGCACAAATACAAATAAATATTTGACAAATATAGATATACACTATACTAATTATAAACAGTTAAAGATACAATAAATGTAGTATTACCCGTTCAAGGAGTAAGCGCAGTTGTTGACGGAGGGCACTGCAATCGTGTTTATGCAGGAATAGACCACGTGACGCTGCTATCTACGAGTGCAGAGGGGGACGGGACGTGGGACGCTGACAGTGAACACTGCCTTAGATGACGTCACGTGTAGCTTCGCAATTCTTCCGCCTGCAGAGATATTTTGAACGACCAATAATGTATATTTCATGTACAAACAACAATAATAATAATCCATCCATAGTAAATCTGCCCGAAGGCAGGTCCTTCACTGCAATCATAGCATTTTTCATGCTATGCTTGCCAGCTTTACTAGGGAATTTTAGGTGTGGTAGCTTCCCGTTGCTTTCCACACCGGTGAAGGATGATGATGATTATGATAATGATAAGGTTGATGTTGATGGTGGCCATATGATTTCGGAGACTGTTTGGGCCTAGAAAAACTGCCCCGACCGGGGATCGAACCCGGGCCCGCTGCGTGACAGGGCAGCACGCTACCTCGAGACCACAGCGGTGGACATAATAATAATAATAATAATAATAATAATAATAATAATAATAATAATATAAATATGATAAATTATACGAGAAACGCCAATTAATTGTAAAATGTAGAAAAAGTTTGTAACTGTGTCTAAACTAACTAATTAACTCACTGGCACTATCGATCACGTAGGTTCATGGCCGCACGGACATAAGCTCTCCATACTTCCCTATCCTGAGCTTATGTTTTCCAATCATTCCCCGTATAATCTACTTCCCTCGAATCATTGTTAATGTTATTTTCCTACCTCATTCTTGGTCTACCAACTAGGCGTTTTCCCTCTCGTTTACATACAAGAAACTTCCATATGTCTTTCATACCCTATTTGTGCCATGTCCTGCTCTATACGTGTATTACAAACAGAATAATTAATTGGAGTTTTCAAGCACGAGTAGACCAAGACTACGTAACTTGCTCGGCCAATTTCATGAAAAAAACTAATGTTAAAATAATTCTAACTACATTTCACCATGCTCATACCTGTATTCTCTTCATATAATTTCTCGCTCTATTAGAGCGAGGAATTTTATGGAATTTCTTGTTTTAAACTATTAAGTTAGAATCTTCATATTTGGTGATTTGTAGAATCAGATAAGACCAAAATATATTTTCATATTTAATAATATTTTAGCCAAATGTTCATACTACAAAAAGAAATGTAATATCCCTTCATATTTTTCAGCTTTCTATTTGATTTTAATACAATGTATGATATTTTGTTAAAAAAATTTTGAAGTGACCGTAGTTTTGACAATATAATGTGGTAGACAGGCAAAAATTCCTCAGAATCCCATCCGGAACAAGATAAATAGATTTGAAAAGGAAAATAATAGTAAAAGAGACATAGAATGACCAAGTGGAGGCTTTTGTCGGAAACTAAAGAACAAGAACATGAATAAGTAGAACAACATTGTTAGAATAAAAACCACTAGTATATCTATCAGGCAGCAGTCCATTTTTCAACTAAGAACATTCCTTATTTTGTGAATGTATTAGAGTACTTAAAAGTAAATATCAATAAAACTAAATATATGGTCACACGTAGAAATTCATTACATAATGGAAATGGACAGCTAATGACAAATGAGGGAAATTTTGAGGAAGTGGCTGAATTCAAATACCTAGGAACAATAATCACAAATAGGAATGAGATGCACAAAGAAATTAAACATAGGCTCAATTCTGGAAATGCGTGCTATTATGCATTGCAGAGACTCTTGATGTCCCAACTCCTTTCAAAAAACGTTAAACTGAAAATATATAAAACTATTATTCTACCAGTCATATTATATGGGTGCGAAACATGGACTCTTACTTTAAGGGAGGAAAGGAGATTACAAGTATTTGAGAATAAAGTACATAGGAAAATTTTTGGACCAGAGAGAGATGAACAGACAGGTGAATGGAGAAGACTACATAACAATGAACTACATGGTCTTTATAGGAAGCCAGATATAATAAGAACAGTTAAGTCTCGTAGACTGCGATGGGCAGGACATGTTGCACATATGGGAAATGAAAGATTTTCATGGAAGTTTCTTGTAGGAAAGCTAGAGGGAAAACGCCCAGTTGGTAGACCAAGAATGAGGTGGGAGAACAACATTAACTATGATTTGAGGGAAGTAGATTATACAGGGAATGATTGGAAAGCATTAGATCAGGATAGGGATGTATGGAGAGCTTATGTCCGCGCGGCCATGAACCTACGGGTTCGATAGTGCCAGTGAGTAAGTAAGTATTAGTGTACTTAAATGTAGGGAAGACTGCTGCTGCTACACTTGAAGTTGTGCTGGGAAACAAGATCTTACTCCACAGTTTATGAAATTAGTAAAGTTCTCGTAGGTACGTCCAATATTATTCTCACTTCTATCAAATATAGCGCAGTATACGTTTACCCCCATAACATCATAGCTTACTTTTTGATCGTATAAGACAATTCTGACAGACAGGGGTTAAAAACATATTAAATATAGAAAAACTTCGTAACTGTGTATTACGAACAGAATTGATAACTAGATTGTTCAAAGCACAACTAGAACAAGACTGGATGCTGCGTTGGGACAATATTATGAAAAAAATAATGTTAAAATAATTCTAACTACATTTCACCATGTTCATACGTGTAGTATGCATTAACACTTATTGTAAATACAAAGAGAGTTGTGAAATACTCCTTAGAATTATTTGTGGATTCATTCATTTTACAATTCTGTTTCTCCAAGTATGACATAATGGAGTTGGTCTACATGTGTTCTGATTCATCCAATTTAATGCTATTGTGACATTTACATATTAGAATTCATTATCCTTATGCAAGGTAAACAGCAGTCAAGATTATGAACAAATGGAACAATATTTTTAGAATACTAACCTATACTCTATCAGGTTGCGGCCAATTCCTTTTTGCTACCTAAGGACAATACTTATTTTGTGAATGGATAACGGTATTTAAAAGTAGGGAAGACTGCTGCTGCCACACTTGAAGCTGAGCTGGGAAATAAGGTGTCACTCCACAGCTTATGAAATCAGTAAAGTTCTTGTAGGTAAGTACAATATTATTCTCACTTCTATCAAATATAGCGCGGTATATGTTTGCCCCCATATCATCATGCGCTATGTAGTGTACTTTATGTTCTTATAAAACAATTCTGACGGACAGGGGTTAGAAATATATAAAATGTAGATAAAGCTCGTAACTGTGTATTACGAAGAGAACTGATAATTGGTTTGTTCAAAGCACAAGTAGACCAAGAGTAGATACTGTGCAGCACAAGTAGACCAAGAGTAGATACTGTGCAGCACAAGTAGACCAAGAGTAGATACTGTGCAGCACAAGTAGACCAAGAGTAGATACTGTGCAGCACAAGTAGACCAAGAGTAGATACTGTGCAGCACAAGTAGACCAAGAGTAGATACTGTGCAGCACAAGTAGACCAAGAGTAGATACTGTGCAGCACAAGTAGACCAAGAGTAGATACTGTGCTCAGCCAATTTCATGAAAAAACTAATGTTAAAATAATTGTAACTATATTTCACCATGTTCATACATGTAGTTTATACGGTTAAAAATAAATAATAGTTTTAAAAAACTAAAACAACACACTTTATTAGAAAACCGAACTAAAAAAATGAAAAATAATTTCCAACACGCTTGGGATAAATAATTTTACCATCAAAAGAGTGGGGTGCTCTTTATCAATTAATATATTTGATAATAAACAGATATTGGTAAAAGTAAAGTCTCTAAGAAGAAAATGTAAAGATCACAAAAAGCACCCCACGCTTTTGATGGTAAAATTATTTATCCCAAACGTGTTCAAAATTAAAATTATTTTTCAGTTTTTTAGTTCGGTTTTCTAATAAAGCGTGTTGTTTTAGTTTTTTAAAACTATTATTTATTTTTTAGTTTTAATATTTTACAGAATAAGATAAAAATCGATATACCTTTAAATTCGATACTACTGTAGTATGAGCTAAAGTAATACTCTTCTAAAAAAAAACTCCCATCCGGATTTGAACCAGCGACCTATAGATTACTGAAATTATATACCACTAGAATTCACCGCTCCGCAACCTATTATACCAGTTTTCATGTTTTTTTTTTTTAATTTTCTGATGATTCTGGCCAGGATTTTAGAAAAACAATATGAAATTATTGTATTTTCACGGGTCCTTTACACGTATATAAAGTTTCAAGTCGATCCAATGTTTGTATGTGGGTGAAAATCGTGTTCAAAAATTCCGTTACATAGATACAAAGACACTTTTTTTTTTATTTTCTGATGATTCTGGCCACGATTTTAGAAAATAAATATGAAATTATTGTATTGTCACGGGTCCTTTACACGTATATAAAGTTTCAAGTCGATCCAATGTTTCTAAGTGGGTGAAAATCGTGTTCAAAAATTCCGTTACATAGATACAAAGACACTTTTTTTTTATTTTCTGATGATTCTGGCCATGATTTTAGAAACAAAATATGAAATTATTTTATTGTCACAGGTCTTTTACAAGTATACAAAGTTTCAAGTCGATCCAATGATCTTAAGTGAGTGAAAATCGCGTTGAAAGATTCCGTTACATAGATAGATAGATAGATAGATACAGGTCAAGCTAATATAAAGCGTGTAATAATTGTAGATGCCAAGAGAGTTTTGAAATACTCCCTAGAATTATTTGTGGATTAATTCATTTTAGCATCTTGTTTGTCCACATATGAGTTTTGTTGTGATTCATCTAATTTAATCTTATTGTGACATTTACATGTGTTGGAGTTCAATATCCTAATGCAAGGTAAATATCAAACTGTACCCACTCCACATTTAGTTAGTGCTATATTCGATGGAAGAATGATTGCTTCGGTTACTAACGTTTTGTTTTTTGTCTACGTTTGGATTTCGTAATTAAATATCAATGGATAAATTAATTGATCGTGTTTTATGTATATAATCTTCCAGTATTAATTTATTAAAGTAAAGTAGGACATGTTGCACGTATGGGGAATGAAAGACTTGCATGGAGGCTTCTTGTAGGAAAGCCAGAAGGAAAACGTTCAGTTGGTAGACCAAGAATGAGGTGGGAGAATAACATTAACTACGATTTGAGGGAAGTAGATTATACAGGGAATGATTGGAAAGCATTAGCTCAGGATAGGGATGTATGGAGAGCTTATGTCCGTGCGGCCATGAACCTACGGGTTCGATAGTGCCAGTGAGTAAGTAAAGTGTGAAACTACAGGCTTGAGAGGCGCTTGCGGTAGATGGATGCTGAGACTTCCATATTTATAGACCATCGCGAAGGGATGTCCACTGGGTTCTGAACCCTGTGTAACGGCAGTCTTTGCTCCAGGACATGCGTGTGGTACTCATTTAAATTAAGAGCTGAGTAGACCTAGGGTAATTATGCCGCCAGAAGGTTTGGTCCAGTTTAAAACCCTGACCCCATTGGGACTCAAACCCACGATATTTCCGGTTTTTTAGCGCGATTCCTTCAAACTACTACACTAAAACGCGAGTCATTAAATTGCTTCAAATCACGAACATGAGACTCTACATTGGGTAAAAATTAATAAAAATTAATTAAAGTGTAAATACAGGAAACTCTTGTTAATTGAGTTGCAAAGGCCTTCTTGTCTCAATTGTAGGCTGGTATGTATACCCATAAATTATACAGGGTTTGTGTATATAAATATATGTAAAAAGTTAAAAAAATTTAGGTTGACTATTTAACTCATGCCCCAAATGGGAGTCAATGACCAATCACGTTTCAATGATTTCTGTTTTACAACCAATCAGAGTCGTGTTTCACCAAATATTTATCAGTGTTATAATTACCATATTAAAGAAAGCTCCTCCTTACAATATTGCGTTCCTTTGGCAATAAATAGCATGATCTGGTTGCAGTGATAAACAAGAGAAGCAGTAGAAGCGTACCTATAGTTCCTCATTTGTTTTCAAACATCGCCGTTTACATTAAATATATAAATATTTTAAAATAACTATAGTTAAATAATGATTTGTGAGTAAACAGCTTAATTTTATTCGTTAAATAGTCCTAACAAATGCCACTCTTGATTTCCAAATTCTCTAGATAAATTCACTCCTCACTTCGTGAGTCGTGAATTTATCGATAATTTGGAAATCACTCGTGGCATTACTTATGATAATATTTTTTGTGTCATAATTTTCAAATTTTTCATATTTTGTTATGATTTCATATTTCGGTATAATTTCTTCATATAATTTTTTCCTCTACCTAAAATATATTTATGCGGGCCCTTACAGCAAGGGAGAAGATGAGATTACATATGTTTGAGGATGAAATTTTTAGAAAATATTTGGATCAGAGAGAAAACATCAAACATGAGTAGGCCTACTGAAAAGATTACACAATAGTAAGCTAAACGAACTTTATAGGAAACCAGATTAAATAAAGTCAGTTAAGTTTTGTTCACTGCGAAGGGCAGAGCATGTGGCAATAATTAATATGAAAGAAGGGCTTGTGAGAAAATCAGAGGTAAAACGTCCTGTTGGGAGACTAGAAAAAATATGGGAGAATAAAATAAACATGATTTGAGGGAATTAGTTTATACAGGGGATGAATGGAACACATTTCCCCAGGATATGGGTGTATGGATAGCTTATGTCCGCGTGGCCACGAATCTGTGATTTCGACCGTGCCAGAAAGTTAGCTTTTATTTTCCTGGGAAATTACATAATTAAAAATCCGTCGATAATAAAATAAATATGAATTTCAGACAAAATTAAACGTTTTCACGTGTCTCTTGTGTGAGGTCTTTGCCCGTTGAACCATCGCACTAATGCACGTTCCAAGAGTAAAGAATCGGCCGACCAAACACAAGTAGAATAAAATTCAACTCCATTCATAATACTGAAGTAATTTTGAACTTTGGAATATAATGTTTGATTAACGTTACCGTTACTCACCTCAATTTGAACTTTGAACTCTTAAGTTCAACACAATACCGGATGCATTTGAGAACGGCAAAAAAAAAAAACTTTTATTGTCATTTGCAGTTCAACGACAGACGAGACAACAAAACTAAAGTGAAGGGAATCACTTCAGTATCAGTTATCGTGTGATTGGACCATATCAACAGGTATGAAATTATCAACAGTATGCTAACAAGAGGTTGTGATTTTCTCAAAAGATCAAGAGCGACGAAGTCGCAACTGATTTTCTCTAATGAAAAACTCAACCTCGCATTCGATTTGGAGTGACTATTTAGTGAATAATACATCAGAAGTTAAAAATAATTATAGATAGATACATCATCGGTTGATTAATGTCTTTGACATCGTCCGATTCCTAATAGCCAGTTTTGTCGGTCCATCCAATCTCCTGGTTGTAGATGTTTCTCGTTCATGTATAAACATATTCCTTGACTCAAGGAGGTTTTAGGTCTTCCTCTGCTTCGTCTTCCATCAGGTTTCCATTCCAAAACAGATTTTGGTAGTCGATCCTCTTCCATTCGCTGGACATGTCCGTACCATCTTAATTGCTGAGTTTTAATATAATCTAAAATAGTGTCTTCACTCTTCATTTTCTTCCTTATAACTGAGTTCCTAATTGTTTCTCTTCTTGAAATTCTTGCGGCCCTTCGTATAAAATCCATTTCCGTTGCCAAAAGGTACTTATTTGTTTTTATTGTTAATGGCCAAAGTTCTGCTCCATAAGTAATAATGCTTTTAGCAATTGTATGATGTATATTATTTTTATTACTTATATTTTTATCCCACAATATTCCATTGAGGCAAGCAATTGCAAATTTTCCTTTATTATTTCTATTTCTTATTTCCTCTTCATAACTATCATTTTTTATTTACTTTAATTCCTAAATATGTGATCTCCTACAAGATTTTATTTTTTCTCCAGTCTCCAAAATTAAATTTTATTCTGGTTCACCAATTGATAATTTTTTTTTTTCATGTTCAAATTTAATCCACATTTTTCATATTCTTCTATTAATTTTCTAGTCATATATTCTAAATCTTCATAATCTTGTGCAATTAACAATTGATCATCTGCAAAATGTAAGTTGTATAAAGTTTTGTTGTTTGAAATAGGAATTCCCATGCTTGAACATTTTCTCATCCAATTCTTTAATATTTCATGTACATATATTTTAAACAGAGTCGGTGATAGACAACAACCTTGACGAAGACCTTTATTTATCGTACAACCATGTGCCAATTTACTGCCAATTTTAATTTTAGACATGCAATTGTCATATAAATTTTGTATAGCTTTAATTATTATAGTCTTAATTCCCATACGTCTTAAAGCAATCCTTAGTTTCTCTATAGGGACATTGTCGTATGCTTTCTCTAGATGTTTACTAAATGTGAGGTTATGTATTCCAATGTTACTTCCGTGCGGTTTCTTACCCGACTGTGTAGTTATAAATAGCAAATCTTTACTGTTTAATCTCTCGAAAAATCAATAACAGATGATCGCATGAGAAATAACTTAGTAAGAATGCAGATTCATTATGTAATATTTATATAATTTTTAAAGTAAGATAATTTTTTTTTGTAATTTCTGAAATTGATTTCTTTTGGCATTTCTTGCTGTGCCATATCGAACGTACATTGTTCAATCGATATCCTTGTCAAAGAACTTAATTTGCGGAGATATCTCTCATTACGAAAAAGGAAGAGTCACGATTATCTGTCTGTGAGTTAAATATTCATAAGTAATGCCACGAGTGATTTCCAATTTATCTAGAGAATTTGGAAATCAAGAGTGGTATTTATTAGGACTATTTAACGAATAAAATTAAGCTGTTTACTCACAAATCATTATTTAACTATAGTTATTTTAAAATATTTATATATTTAATGTAAACGGCGGTGTTTGAAAACACGTGAGAAACGATTGGTACGCTTCATTTGCTTCTTTTTTTTATCACTGCAACTAGATCATACTATTTATTGCCAAAGGAACGCAATACTGTAAGAATGCTCTCTAGTGGAGAAAAAATGAAACACATCAAACTGTATATTAATTCATTTCTGATGTATGATGTAAATATGACAATTATATTTTTCTGGATTATTACCTGGGAAAAAATACATTTAAGAAAGTGCAAACACTGATTTATTTTTTTGGTGGTATAATCAATTGCTACAAATGTTTTTATATTAACTCCCGCATGCGGCATGTGTTGACATTCATGCACTACATATACAATCTGGTAGCCGTATTTCTCACAGGCTCAGTCACTGCAAAATAATGGTCAGACCTGTTCAGAATATTAAAAAAGAGGAGCTTTCTTTAATATGGTAAATTTAATGTTGATAAATATTTGGTGAAACACGACTGTGATTGGTTGGAAAACAGAAATCATTGAAACGTGATTGGTCATTGACTCCCATTTGGGGCATGAGTTAAATAGTCACCATCATCCAACTGGTCGTGTATTTAGGTTACTTATTACTTAGTTTCTCTCGCGGAACATCTTAGGGGAATTTTTCATATTAGTTTACTTAAACTTTTATAGAATCTTTGCTACAACATCAGAATCTAAATTTACGTTACATTCTGTCCACATATT
Source organism: Diploptera punctata (assembly GCA_030220185.1). NCBI lineage: Eukaryota > Metazoa > Arthropoda > Insecta > Blattodea > Blaberidae > Diploptera > Diploptera punctata. The sequence continues at coordinate 104,181 of JASPKZ010005291.1, forward strand.
CTTTCCATTTAGATATATAATTTTATATTTTATTCAAGATTTTAGTTATTTTATGTCCGGCTATTTCTGTTAGTTTTGCAGTCTGATCATGTGTAAGGGGCCGTTTTCCTCATGTTACAATATGTGAACTCTGTTGGTGTAATTCTTGAAGCGTCTGGCGTATTCATGACCTGAGATTCGCAAAAGCATAGATTTATACCTATCGTTATTGAGAGAATGTCAACACATAAATGTATTCACTGAATTTGTAAACTTATAAAAAAATTGGGGTATTCTATAAATTAGTCCTGTTTATTAACTTTTTCTAATAATTATAAATATAATAAAACTATATTAATTAGTAAAGAAAAACATAAAAGACCTCCGTACTACTGCGACAAACAAGAATACGGTTATATTAAACGTTAGCTAGACCTGTAATATGTTACGGAAGCGAAGCATGGACAATAAGGAGTATTGATTTCGTTAAAATAACGGCTAGTGCAATGAGATTTATTATTATTATTATTATTATTATTATTATTATTATTATTATTATTATTATGTTCTATTTATTCTGGCAGAGTTAAGTCCATAAGGCCTTCTCTTCCACTCAACCAGGACAAATACAAATAAATATTTGACAAATACAGATGTACACTATACTAATTATAAACAGTTAAAGGTACATTAAATGTAGCAATGTAAATGTCATGTACAAACAACATTTTATACGATAATAACAATAATAATACATACGATAATAATAATAATAATATAATAATGATGATAATAATAATAATAATAATAATAATAATAATAGTATGAATATGAGAAATTATACGAGAAACACCAATTAAATACCAGTTACAGTGGAAAACTCGTGTACGGCGAATGAATCGTAACAGACTTCCAGGAGTCATGTTTCAATACCGTCCTCAAGGGAAGAGACCTATGGGTCATCCTAGAAAAAGGTGGATCGAGAAACTTTAATAGAAACAGTAACAGGATTTGCGTGTAGGATGTTTATGAAGATGGTTCTGATTTTCTTATTAACATTGACTTCGGTTTCCATGTGATTTATAATAAATGTTATTTTTAATGGTAATATATTTTTCTATTTCGTATCAAATTGTTTCCCAGACAGCTGAATGTGTTATTTGTTCAATTAATTTAGTATTAATAACAGTTTAACATTTTATTAGACTTAACCCCATGAATGACATTCCGTTTGTCTATTTAAATCCTACGTATCCAGTTGCGTTGCGAGAAAAAAAAATGGCGTGCGCTAGAATAATATTTAAATTACGGTTTTCAGATGAACCTTTCACTCCTAATGGACGGACGCATTGATTTAAATATATATATATGTATATATATATATATATATATATATAGCCACCGCTGTGGTCTCGAGGTAGCGTGTTGCCTTGACACGCAGTGGGCCTGGGTTCGATCCCCGGTCAGGACAGTTTTTCTGGGTGAGGTTTTTATCGGGTTTTTCCTCACCTGTAAGACAAATGTCAGGAAAACTTTAAGGCCATCATATGGCCATCATCATCATCATCATCTTTCACCGGTGTGGAAAGCAACGGGAAGCTACCACACCTACAATTCCCTAGTAAAGCTGCAAGCATAGCATGAAAATGCTATGATTGCAGTGAAGGACCTGCCTTCGGGCAGAATTATTATGGATGGATATATATATTTCTTGTTTTATTTCAATGGCATATATTTACTTTCGTTGTGAAAAATCGAACATTTCATTCGATAGAGCAATTGTAATATTTTAGCTTTAGATAGAACCCCCACACATGATGGTCTGATTCTGTTGGTTAATGAACTCTACCTTACTTTCCTTCATAGACTTTTATATTATATTTTCATGACAGTAACCTGAATATCTACACTCTTTGGATTTATTTCCTTATAGCCGAGTGGTTAAGGCAGGAAGCCTTGGCGCAGAGCTACGGGACTTGCGCCGGTTCGAGTCTCCATGGGGGAAGAAATTTTCTCATGGTATTTCGGCCAGTATGGGACCGGTGCCCACCCAGCATCGTGAGGCAATTGGGTAGCTACAATAAGTAGCGGCTCCAGGTTGAGGAACCAGCTATAACGGCTGGGGGACTCGACATGCTAACCACATGTCACCCCTACACTGGCTGTTGATCATCTACCTCTGTGATTGACACATGTGGATGTGAAGGGCCAGCAGCCGGCTGGTAAAAGGGCAACGGCTGAAAAGTGGAAAGACCCTCAATCAATCGGAATATCAACCTGACCTAAATTTATTGAGGTTACCCTCTGGTTTTCTTAAAGGACAATTCTATCTCGCCTTTGATTACCGGCACTTATTATGCCCATCGCAGTCTACCAGACTCTACTATTATTAATCAGGTTTCCCATAAAGATCATATAAGTCACTGTTATGGAGTTTCCTCCATTCACCAATCTGTTTGTCTCTTTTGGTGCAAAAACGTTCCCAAGAAATTAATTATCCAACACTCCTTTCTTTTCTTCCTTCCGAAAAACAAGAAATCTTGTTTCGCGTCAATTAATAGAAAGTATAAACGTCTTTCATATTTTATATTTTCATTTTTGTACAGAAGTTGGGATTACAAGAGTCTCTGTGATAGCAAACGTGTCCAGAATTGAGCATATGTTTAATTACTCTCTGTTGATCATTCCATCTGCAATTATTTTTCCTATGTACTTGAATTTACTCACTTCCTTAAAATTTCCCTCTTTCGCCTCATCAGTCATTAAAGGTATATTTTAATTGTCATGCATTTTCATGTGCGACCACATATTTAGCATCATTGTTACTGTATTTACTTCCACTTCCAATGTCTTAGGGCCGCATGCAAATACATTAGTCTCTACTCAAATTACTTCCAATCACTGGTGAGCTGACTCACCGTGAGCAAGTGCAAAGATCGAATTAGCTACCCACTAACTGGTCATGCATGAAACTCGTCGTTTTCGTAATATTGGCAAGAAATTACCTAGAATTCTCAGCGATAAAACCACTTCCGTTATTTTCGTCTGCTAGAGGAACGCTTGCGTCCCGCAAATAATACCGTATACAACGACGTCTGCGTCGCGCAATATTACGCCGATTCTCCTGTTCTTCCAGTTAAATTGTTTGGTAAACTCTATCAAATTGCTCTTCTCCGCGTATACCGAAAACATGAGCGAAATCTTCAAGGTCCGACATCTTGGATAAAGCAGCAAGGTTTCAAATTGCATCGGTTACTATCGATTCCGATCGGGATTCTCACGATTAATTTCTCTCCTAAGTTACCCCGGCAGGTAGCTTAGGAATTTCAACAATTATTATCGCATGAACAGATTTTTGAGTACGCAAAAACGTATTCGATACAACTTTCTCAACAGAAAACTACTTTTACGGTCTAATGCGTTCAAAGATTCGAGCCTTAGTATTAGGTAACGTATAAGAAAACGTGCAGGTTGCCCCTTTGTATCTCCTCGGTATTGCCTAATAATGGTACTTCTTGTGCATATACTAACAACTTATTAATACCATCGAGCTGCACGCTGTCTAAAGATTTTATGGCTTGTTCTAATATAAAATTGAAAAGTAGAGAAGATAGTGAATATCCTGGCTTTAACCCATTGCGAATTTTAAAAGTATTACAAAAATGTTTGCGTACCCCCACCATACTGATTCTGTCATTTAGACACATTCTAATAGGTCTAAGTCTAACATTTTATGAATTCCAAAGTCCAGTAGAACACTAGAGAATTACTCTTACTCTTACTTACTCACTGGCACTATCGAACCCGTAGGTTCATGGCCGCGCGGACATAAGCTCTCCATACATCCCTATCCTCAGCTAATGCTTTCCAATCATTCCCTGTATAATCTACTTCCCTTAAATCATAGTTAATGTTATTCTCCCACCTCATTCTTGGTCTACCAACTGGACGTTTTCCCTCTGGCTTTCCTACAAGAAGTTTCCATGCAAGTCTTTCACTCCCCATACGTGCAACATGTCCTGCCCATCGCAGACTACGAGACTTAACTGTTCTGGTTATATCTGGCTTCCTATAAAGACCATGTAGTTCATTGTTATGAAGTCTTCTCCATTCACCTGTCTGTTCATCTCTCTTTGGTCCAAAAATTTTCCTAAGTACTTTATTCTCAAATATTTGTAATCTCCTTTCATCCCTTAAAGTAAGAGTCGATGTTTCGCACCCATATAATATGACTGGTAAAATAATAGTTTTATATATTTTCAGTTTAACGTTTTTTTAAGGAGTTGGGACATCAAGAGTCTCTGCAATGCATAATAGCATGCATTTTCAGAATTGAGCCTATGTTTAATTTCTTTGTGCATCTCATTCCTATTTGTGATTATTGTTCCTAGGTATTTGAATTCAGCCACCTCCTCAAAATTTCCCTCATTTGTCATTAGCTGTCCATTTCCATTATATAATGTATTTCTATGTGTGACTATATATTTAGTTTTATTGATATTTACTTCCAGTCCTAATTTCTTAGTGTTACTCAATAGTGTGTGCGTGTTGTCCTTTAGTATCTCCTCGCTATCGGCGAATAATACATCATCAGCATAAACTAACAGCTTATTAATACATTGAGTAGAACACTACAGAATTACTGTCACAAATTACCGGGGTTCATTCTCATGTTGTTTACGTCGTAAATAATCCACACCAGACTACGAGTAAATTCTCATTTAACTACAATTTACCAGTATTCACTATTAGCGCTAATAATTAATTTTGATTCAATGTTTGTCTAACTCACAATTATTTCACAATCTCTTATCAGTTCACTGGTCTTACACTTGACTACCTCGCTCTTCTTTCACAACTAACTGGCCTTCTACCTTCGTCTTTAATATATACAGGCGGCGAGATACTTTCTGGCTTAGGGTTCAAAACAAGTCGAACCACAGAAGCATCTGGCCATGGATCTCTACGGAAAGGGGGGGATATCTTGGTGTAATTATCCTGACTGACAGCACAGAAATATCCGTGGTTTTCGCGGGCCTTTAGACTCGCGAGTTGTTGACTTGTAAATATATTCCCACCAATGTGAGGCCCCATTTTCTCCTTGCCCCTGGAATTTAAACCCCGTCATTACTACGCGCCACAATACATATATATATATATATATATATATATATATATATATATATATATATATATTACATTTCGTGTCACGTTGTTTGTCCGCGATGGAATCCTAAACTACTGAACCGATTTTAGTAAAATTTTGCACACTGTGTGCAGTTTGTTCCAACTTGAGACTTAGGGTAGTTTATAACTAAATTTATAGTCGCATAATTTTTTATTGCAAATGATTTGTTTATTATTTAACAAAGACTTATAATTATCTGTGAGTTCCATACGATTCTAACAGATGGCGGTGTAATTATCTGTGAGTTCCATACGATTCTAACAGATGGCGGTGTAAGGTAATTTGTCAAGGTATTTGGTTTATTATTTAACAAAGAGAGATCCAGATGGCTGTGCTTTTTGTTACAACCGCGAATTTCAATTGAGTTACAAATATTGATTATTTCATAATTTAAGTGTGTTCAGTGTTTATTTTATTTTCAATATTATTAATTTCGTGTGTATTAGTTGTAAGTAATCTGGCTGAAAGACAGCAACTTAAATTTAAATTTTTAACGTATACCTTAGCAACAGCAACGCGTGGCCGGGACTTCTAGTAATTATATATATATATATATATATATATATATATATATTAGGGGAATACGTGCGTAAAGAAAAATCACAAAATTAATCATTTATCAGTCTATTTCCAATAGTCTGTCAGAAATTACCGCCCCACTTGCTGTTCGTAAATCATTTTGTACATCTCCGGCTGCAGATCTGTGTCTGCGCAAAGAAGATGGACAAGAAATATATCCTGTAACATCTCTAGTCTTCTTCAAAAAGCTTTGGCCGGGCAACATCACGTATCTACATGTCTCTCTATATCGCCTGCACACCCTATGGATGACGGAAGTTCTGACACCTAGAATCCTAGAGACATGCCGATTAGAATGACCGTTTTCAATCAATCAAATTGTTCGTGCAAGTGAGGTTTCACTCAGATGTCTCATTGCTTTGTATTAACTTCAGTGAACACAAAATAACAATTTCATACAATAGATTATTCTTCAAACCTGTTAAAAAACTGAATGAGCATTCACTTAGGTTTTAGCAACTATTGTAACTTTACTAACGTATTCAGAGAAAAATTAATAAAACCCAGAATATCTACAACCTGGTTTTAAACAGTAATTCAAATCAAAACGTCTGACTCTCAAAAATGTAATTCTCTCATTTTGTAGTTAATATTATTCGTTTTTAAACATCTTAATGATGGACAAATTATATTTGAAAAGAAAAATATACGCCTAGACTGAGGTTTGAACCCAGGAGCTTTGACTTTCTATGTCAATGCTCTTCCATCTGAGGTACCTAGGCCTCCAATCTAAACGCGTATTTTTCTCTTACACATAGTTAATTCCCTAACCCCAAATGCTACGAGCCGTTGCTATGATTTTTGCAAATGGCGGCTTCTTTATTAAGAAGACTTTTTATTGGGAATTTAAACATTACTTATAAAGCCAGTAGTGCTTCTTTCAATGTTAATATTATTCGTTTTTTAAACATCTTAATGATGGACAAATTATATTTGAAAAGAAAAATATACGCCTAGACTGAGGTTTGAACCCAGGAGCTTTGACTTTCTATGTCAATGCTCTTCCATCTGAGGTACCTAGGCCTCCAATCTAAACGCGTATTTTTCTCTTACACATAGTTAATTCCCTAACCCCAAATGCTACGAGCCGTTGCTATGATTTTTGCAAATGGCGGCTTCTTTATTAAGAAGACTTTTTATTGGGAATTTAAACATTACTTATAAAGCCAGTAGTGCTTCTTTCAATGTTAATATTATTCGTTTTTAAACATCTTAATGATGGACAAATTATATTTGAAAAGAAAAAAATACGCCTAGACTGAGTTTGAACCCAGGAGCTTTGACTTTCTATGTCAATGCTCTTCCATCTGAGGTACCTAGGCCCTCCAATCTAAACGCGTATTTTTCTCTTACACATAGTTAATTCCCTAACCCCAAATGCTACGAGCCGTTGCTATGATTTTTGCAAATGGCGGCTTCTTTATTAAGAAGACTTTTTATTGGGAATTTAAACATTACTTATAAAGCCAGTAGTGCTTCTTTCAATGTTAATATTATTCGTTTTTAAACATCTTAATGATGGACAAATTATATTTGAAAAGAAAAATATACGCCTAGACTGAGGTTTGAACCCAGGAGCTTTGACTTTCTATGTCAATGCTCTTCCATCTGAGGTACCTAGGCCTCCAATCTAAACGCGTATTTTTCTCTTACACATAGTTAATTCCCTAACCCCAAATGCTACGAGCCGTTGCTATGATTTTTGCAAATGGCGGCTTCTTTATTAAGAAGACTTTTTATTGGGAATTTAAACATTACTTATAAAGCCAGTAGTGCTTCTTTCAATGTTAATATTATTCGTTTTTTAAACATCTTAATGATGGACAAATTATATTTGAAAAGAAAAATATACGCTAGACTGGGGTTTGAACCCAGGAGCTTTGACTTTCTATGTCAATGCTCTTCCATCTGAGGTACCTAGGCCTCCAATCTAAACGCGTATTTTTCTCTTACACATAGTTAATTCCCTAACCCCAAATGCTACGAGCCGTTGCTATGATTTTTTGCAAATGGCGGCTTCTTTATTAAGAAGACTTTTATTGGGAATTTAAACATTACTTATAAAGCCAGTAGTGCTTCTTTCAATGTTAATATTATTCGTTTTTAAACATCTTAATGATGGACAAATTATATTTGAAAAGAAAAATATACGCCTAGACTGGGGTTTGAACCCGGAGCTTTGACTTTCTATGTCAATGCTCTTCCATCTGAGGTACCTAGGCCTCCAATCTAAACGCGTATTTTTCTCTTACACATAGTTAATTCCCTAACCCCAAATGCTACGAGCCGTTGCTATGATTTTTGCAAATGGCGGCTTCTTTATTAAGAAGACTTTTTATTGGGAATTTAAACATTACTTATAAAGCCAGTAGTGCTTCTTTCAATGTTAATATTATTCGTTTTTAAAACATCTTAATGATGGACAAATTATATTTGAAAAGAAAAATATACGCCTAGACTGGGGTTTGAACCCAGGAGCTTTGACTTTCTATGTCAATGCTCTTCCATCTGAGGTACCTAGGCCTCCAATCTAAACGCGTATTTTTCTCTTACACATAGTTAATTCCCTAACCCAAAATGCTACGAGCCGTTTGCTATGATTTTTGCAAATGGCGGCTTCTTTATTAAGAAGACTTTTTATTGGGAATTTAAACATTACTTATAAAGCCAGTAGTGCTTCTTTCAATGTTAATATTATTCGTTTTTAAACATCTTAATGATGGACAAATTATATTTGAAAAGAAAATATACGCCTAGACTGAGGTTTGAACCCAGGAGCTTTGACTTTCTATGTCAATGCTCTTCCATCTGAGGTACCTAGGCTCCAATCTAAACGCGTATTTTTCTCTTACACATAGTTAATTCCCTAACCCCAAATGCTACGAGCCGTTGCTATGATTTTTGCAAATGGGCGGCTTCTTATTAAGAAGACTTTTTATGGGAATTTAAACATTACTTATAAAGCCAGTAGTGCTTCTTTCAATGTAATATTATTCGTTTTTAAACATCTTAACGATGGACAAATTATATTTGAAAAGAAAAATATACGCCTAGACTGAGGTTTGAACCCGGAGCTTTGACTTTCTATGTCAATGCTCTTCCATCTGAGGTACCTAGGCCTCCAATCTAAACGCGTATTTTTCTCTTACACATAGTTAATTCCCTAACCCAAATGCTACGAGCCGTTGCTATGATTTTTGCAAATGGCGGCTTCTTTATTAAGAAGACTTTTTATTGGGAATTTAAACATTACTTATAAAGCCAGTAGTGCTTCTTTCAATGTTAATATTATTCGTTTTTAAACATCTTAATGATGGACAAATTATATTTGAAAAGAAAAATATACGCCTAGACTGGGGTTTGAACCCAGGAGCTTTGACTTTCTATGTCAATGCTCTTCCATCTGAGGTACCTAGGCCTCCAATCTAAACGCGTATTTTTCTCTTACACATAGTTAATTCCCTAACCCCAAATGCTACGAGCCGTTGCTATGATTTTTGCAAATGGCGGCTTCTTTATTAAGAAGACTTTTTATTGGGAATTTAAACATTACTTATAAAGCCAGTAGTGCTTCTTTCAATGTTAATATTATTCGTTTTTAAACATCTTAATGATGGACAAATTATATTTGAAAAGAAAAATATACGCCTAGACTGGGGTTTGAACCCAGGAGCTTTGACTTTCTATGTCAATGCTCTTCCATCTGAGGTACCTAGGCCTCCAATCTAACGCGTATTTTTCTCTTACACATAGTTAATTCCCTAACCCCAAATGCTACGAGCCGTTGCTATGATTTTTGCAAATGGCGGCTTCTTTATTAAGAAGACTTTTTATTGGGAATTTAAACATTACTTATAAAGCCAGTAGTGCTTCTTTCAATGTTAATATTATTCGTTTTTAAACATCTTAATGATGGACAAATTATATTTGAAAAGAAAAATATACGCCTAGACTGAGTTTGAACCCAGGAGCTTTGACTTTCTATGTCAATGCTCTTCCATCTGAGGTACCTAGGCCTCCAATCTAAACGCGTATTTTTCTCTTACACATAGTTAATTCCCTAACCCCAAATGCTACGAGCCGTTGCTATGATTTTTGCAAATGGCGGCTTCTTTATTAAGAAGACTTTTTTATTGGGAATTTAAACATTACTTATAAAGCCAGTAGTTGCTTCTTTCAATGTTAATATTATCGTTTTTAAACATCTTAATGATGGACAAATTATATTTGAAAAGAAAAATAGATACGCCTAGACTGAGGTTTGAACCCAGGAGCTTTGACTTTCTATGTCAATGCTCTTCCATCTGAGGTACCTAGGCCTCCAATCTAAACGCGTATTTTTTCTCTTACACATAGTTAATTCCCTAACCCCAAATGCTACGAGCCGTTGCTATGATTTTTGCAAATGGCGGCTTCTTTATTAAGAAGACTTTTTATTGGGAATTTAAACATTACTTATAAAGCCAGTAGTGCTTCTTTCAATGTTAATATTATTCGTTTTAAACATCTTAATGATGGACAAATTATATTTGAAAAGAAAAATATACGCCTAGACTGAGGTTTGAACCCAGGAGCTTTGACTTTCTATGTCAATGCTCTTCCATCTGAGGTACCTAGGCCTCCAATCTAAACGCGTATTTTTCTCTTACACATAGTTAATTCCCTAACCCCAATGCTACGAGCCGTTGCTATGATTTTTGCAAATGGCGGCTTCTTTATTAAGAAGACTTTTTATTGGGAATTTAAACATTACTTATAAAGCCAGTAGTGCTTCTTTCAATGTTAATATTATTCGTTTTTAAACATCTTAACGATGGACAAATTATATTTGAAAAGAAAAATATACGCCTAGACTGAGGTTTGAACCCAGGAGCTTTGACTTTCTATGTCAATGCTCTTCCATCTGAGGTACCTAGGCCTCCAATCTAAACGCGTATTTTTCTCTTACACATAGTTAATTCCCTAACCCCAAATGCTACGAGCCGTTGCTATGATTTTTGCAAATGGCGGCTTCTTTATTAAGAAGACTTTTTATTGGGAATTTAAACATTACTTATAAAGCCAGTAGTGCTTCTTTCAATGTTAATATTATTCGTTTTTAAACATCTTAATGATGGACAAATTATATTTGAAAAGAAAAATATACGCCTAGACTGAGGTTTGAACCCAGGAGCTTTGACTTTCTATGTCAATGCTCTTCCATCTGAGGTACCTAGGCCTCCAATCTAAACGCGTATTTTTCTCTTACACATAGTTAATTCCCTAACCCCAAATGCTACGAGCCGTTGCTATGATTTTTGCAAATGGCGGCTTCTTTATTAAGAAGACTTTTTATTGGGAATTTAAACATTACTTATAAAGCCAGTAGTGCTTCTTTCAATGTTAATATTATTCGTTTTTAAACATCTTAATGATGGACAAATTATATTTGAAAAGAAAAATATACGCCTAGACTGGGTTTGAACCCAGGAGCTTTGACTTTCTATGTCAATGCTCTTCCATCTGAGGTACCTAGGCCTCCAATCTAAACGCGTATTTTTCTCTTACACATAGTTAATTCCCTAACCCCAAATGCTACGAGCCGTTGCTATGATTTTTGCAAATGGCGGCTTCTTTATTAAGAAGACTTTTTATTGGGAATTTAAACATTACTTATAAAGCCAGTAGTGCTTCTTTCAATGTTAATATTATTCGTTTTTAAACATCTTAATGATGGACAAATTATATTTGAAAAGAAAAATATACGCCTAGACTGAGGTTTGAACCCAGGAGCTTTGACTTTCTATGTCAATGCTCTTCCATCTGAGGTACCTAGGCCTCCAATCTAAACGCGTATTTTTCTCTTACACATAGTTAATTCCCTAACCCCAAATGCTACGAGCCGTTGCTATGATTTTGCAAATGGCGGCTTCTTTATTAAGAAGACTTTTTATTGGGAATTTAAACATTACTTATAAAGCCAGTAGTGCTTCTTTCAATGTTAATATTATTCGTTTTTAAACATCTTAATGATGGACAAATTATATTTGAAAAGAAAAATATACGCCTAGACTGGGGTTTGAACCCAGGAGCTTTGACTTTCTATGTCAATGCTCTTCCATCTGAGGTACCTAGGCCTCCAATCTAAACGCGTATTTTTCTCTTACACATAGTTAATTCCCTAACCCCAAATGCTACGAGCCGTTGCTATGATTTTGCAAATGGCGGCTTCTTTATTAAGAAGACTTTTTATTGGGAATTTAAACATTACTTATAAAGCCAGTAGTGCTTCTTTCAATGTTAATATTATTCGTTTTTAAACATCTTAATGATGGACAAATTATATTTGAAAAGAAAAATATACGCCTAGACTGGGGTTTGAACCCAGGAGCTTTGACTTTCTATGTCAATGCTCTTCCATCTGAGGTACCTAGGCCTCCAATCTAAACGCGTATTTTTCTCTTACACATAGTTAATTCCCTAACCCCAAATGCTACGAGCCGTTGCTATGATTTTTGCAAATGGCGGCTTCTTTATTAAGAAGACTTTTTATTGGGAATTTAAACATTACTTATAAAGCCAGTAGTGCTTCTTTCAATGTTAATATTATTCGTTTTTAAACATCTTAATGATGGACAAATTATATTTGAAAAGAAAAATATACGCCTAGACTGGGGTTTGGACCCAGGACCTTTGACTTTCTATGTCAAAGGTCCTGGGTTCAAACCCCAGTCTAGGCGTAAATTTTTCTTTTCAAATATAATTAATTTTGTAGTTTTGGTTTAAACATGTTTTCCCCTACATTTTAATAATATACATATAAATCCATCCATCCATCCATCCATAGTAATTCTGGTCGAGGGCTGGTATTTCAATGCAATCATAGCATTTTCATGCTATGCTTTGCAGCTTTACCAAGGAATTGTAGGTGTGGTAGCTTCCCTTTGCTTTCCACACCGGTGAAGGATGATGATGATGATGATGATGATGACCATGTATATATATATGTGTGTTTGTGTTTGTGTGTGTGTTTGTGTGTGTGTGTGTGTGTTTGTGTGTGTGTTTGTGTGTGTATTTGAGTGTGGGTGGGTGTGTGTGTGTGTGTGTGCGTGTGTGTGTGCGTGCGTGCGTGCGTGTGTGTGTGTGATATACAGTGCCGCTATATTCCTACTTATTTTATAAAATCGATTTTATAACAAAAATCTGATCTATTGTAAACCTACATCTTCTAAGTTCTAAGAATCCATTTCTTTACTTGAAAATGTGACTAATATAGGCCAATAAGAAAATTAATAATAGTTTTTTTGTAGTGAGATGACTGCACTTTTTTTTAATATGTAATAATTAGAGTTAAATTTGCAGTTTTATAATTGAACGATAAAGTATTACAAGCTGAAGTAATATTGTAAATTACAATTAATCGTGATTACCGAACCTTGAGGAATATTATTTCCAACCTGGACAAAACAAAATAAAAATATACATTATAATTATCTTTATGGTTTCTTATTTAATCTATGTTCTATGAGAATATAGTTTTTTTTTTTAACTATGTAAGGGTCTCTGAAAAAAAGTATTCATTTTATACTTTTACCAAAATAGAACTCCTACTGTAGTTAGACTTACAGAATTTTGCGATTCTTTTAAGAGATGTAAGGACAGGAGACAGGGGGTATACTGCATAACTAGGTCGTAGGATTTGGTATTATGAAATGTTGGTTAGTACAGCCTTTATTGGATAAGGCCACGAATTACAGACAGAAATGGATTGATCAAATAGATGGAATGAGTAAGGAGAGATATCCATTGTTAGCAAGAAATTATCAAGCAAGAGGAAGACGTGATGTTGGAAGACCTAGAAGACGTTGGGCTGATGCATTACGAAGTCGGAACGGGCAATTGCCTAATCCCTGGAGTGATGATGATGATGATGATGGTTAGGCTTCTTCGAATATGTCTAAATAAAAAAAAATAATAGGTTGCGAATAGGTAAAAAGATTTGAGATATATTAATCTTAAGGATATTTTGATGTACTCGAAAATCCGGAAAAATGCACAAATTTTTCGAAAAATGGCTTAAAAAATCGAAAATTTTGCACAAGTACAATAAGTTTGTATATATATATTAATCTGGAAAGATAAGATGTATTAACAGATTCACAGTAAGTTGTATTAAGACGATGCATCCCCTGTATAATCTACTTCCCCCAAATCACGGTTAATGTTATTATCCCACCTCATTCTTGGTCTACCAACTGGGCGTTTTCCTTCTGGTTTTCCTACAAGAAGCTGTTCTGATTATTTAATACACTATAGGACGATTCTTTAAATGTTTATTTACTTCTTCTTTATCTTCCTCTTCTTCTTCGCTTACTGGTTTAGGCATTAATTGTCTGTTCCATCTTCACTAATAGATCTAAGACCATCTCTTTCGAGGACGTCCAATACCCTTATTCCTCTCGGAAAATAATGTAAGATTTTTATGTAAGCTCCTTCTTCTTCTTCTAGTTCTTCTTAATCATAATTTGTAGGATTTTCATCCTAGGTTTCGGGCAAGGAAACTGTTTAAGATATATTTTTAATTCATATATATACTCCAAGCGTGACAGACCTAGAATGCCCCGGGCCTACCAATCGGCTGCTGGCTTCACATCCACATGTGTAATCACAGATGTCGACGATCATCTAGCCAATGTAGGGGTGACATGTGGTCAGCATGTCGGGTCCCCCAGCCATTATAGCTGGTATTCTCAACCTGGAGTCGCTACATATTGTAGCTACCCAACTGCCTCACGATGCTTGATTGGCACCGGTCCCATTGGCCGAAATCCAATTAGAAAATTTCTTCCACCGTGGGGACCAGAACCAGCGCAAGTGCCGTAGCTCTGATTTTAAATTCATAGTGAATTCAAATAAGTGAAGCAAGGAATTTTATGAAATGTCATGTTTTAAACTATTAGTTAGAGAGACAAAGTATCCTCACATTTTATGACGTGCAGAATCAAATACGAACAACTAAAAACTTCATATTGCATAATATTTTGGCAAAATGTTCATAGTTTAGTGAAAATTTCATATTTCTTCACATTTTAAAAACTTTGAAATTCAGTTATTTTTTTCAATATCAGTTCTAGGAATTCGTTAAAAACATTTGGAACTGATTCACAATATAACATGTGTATATATGGATAGTATTACTGATTCACAATATAACATGTGTATATATGGATAGTATTACATGTGTATATTACTGATTCACAATATAACATGTGTATATATGGATAGTATTACTGATTCACAATATAACATGTGTATATATGGATAGTATTACTGATTCACAATATAGTATTACTGATTCACAATATAACATGTGTATATATGGATAGTATTACTGATTCACAATATAACATGTGTATATATGGATAGTATTACTGATTCACAATATAACATGTGTATATATGGATAGTATTACTGATTCACAATATAACATGTGTATATATGGATAGTATTACTGATTCACAATATAACATGTGTATATATGGATAGTATTACTGATTCACAATATAACATGTGTATATATGGATAGTATTACTGATTCACAATATAACATGTGTATATATGGATAGTATTACTGATTCACAATATAACATGTGTATATATGGATAGTATTACTGATTCACAATATAACATGTGTATATATGGATAGTATTACTGATTCACAATATAACATGTGTATATATGGATAGTATTACTGATTCACAATATAACATGTGTATATATGGATAGTATTACTGATTCACAATATAACATGTGTATATATGGATAGTATTACTGATTCACAATATAACATGTGTATATATGGATAGTATTACTGATTCACAATATAACATGTGTATATATGGATAGTATTACTGATTCACAATATAACATGTGTATATATGGATAGTATTACTGATTCACAATATAACATGTGTATATATGGATAGTATTACTGATTCACAATATAACATGTGTATATATGGATAGTATTACTGATTCACAATATAACATGTGTATATATGGATAGTATTACTGATTCACAATATAACATGTGTATATATGGATAGTATTACTGATTCACAATATAACATGTGTATATATGGATAGTATTACTGATTCACAATATAACATGTGAATGATAGTATTACTGATTCACAATATAACATGTGTATATATGGATAGTATTACTGATTCACAATATAACATGTGTATATATGGATAGTATTACTGATTCACAATATAACATGTGTATATATGGATAGTATTACTGATTCACAATATAACATGTGTATATATGGATAGTATTACTGATTCACAATATAACATGTGTATATATGGATAGTATTACTGATTCACAATATAACATGTGAATGATAGTATTACTGATTCACAATATAACATGTGTATATATGGATAGTATTACTGATTCACAATATAACATGTGTATATATATATGAATAAGAAAGTTTTCTTGGGTTTTCCGCGTCTTGGATTCATGTTCGGCCCCTGGCCACTGACTCCGACGTTTCGGCATGATCCCACATGCCATTATCATTCCTTGATATATATATATACATACATGTTATATTGCAGATTTTCGCGGATGTAAGTATGAACAAGAAAGTTTTTTGGGGTTTTACGCGTCTTTGATTCAAGTTCGCCCTTTGGCCACTGATTCCGACGTTTCTGCTTGTTTAATTATATAAGTCCTAAACCTGTGACTCGAACTTATCATTCCTTGATATTGGCATGTGGGATCATGCCGAAACGTCGCAATCAGTGACCAGAGGCCGAACTTGAATCCAAGACGCGGAAAACCCAAGAAAACTTTCATATTCATATATATATATAATAAAACATGTGTATATATATACATTATATATATATATATATCTTCTTCCTTCCAAGTATTAGGTCAAGGCCTGTTACGATCCATAGAAAATTTTCCCTCCTGCGTCCTTCCGGGAAATTCTCGTATAAAACTTGAAAGCATAATAATAGTCCCTTCGATTGGTTGCTGGCCAAAGGAAGGCAAGACCAGTGATGGGGCTGCCATCTTATAGCCTCTGGTCAGGCTTTTCTGGAGAAGAAAAGAAAATAAAGGAAAGAAGAAATGGAAGAAAGGAAAGACTCCCTAGCCCTCGGATGCCCTAATAGCGCCGGGGTCGAAAAAACAAGAGTTAACAAAGAGAGGTTAGATAGTAAAGTTAAAAGAGTCTGGTATAAGTAAGTGGAAGAAAGGAAGAAATACCAGATCGGTTAAAGATAAAAGTCAGGAGCAAAACACAAGTAAGTGGAAGCAATGTTTTGCTCAGCTTGGGCCCTTGTGGTCGCCATCCACATATCCCCTAGATGGGGACCCCTGAGGGGATATATATATATATATATATATATATATATATATATATATATATATACATCATCATCATGAACAAATTCGTTTTAGGCCATGTGGCCTGTACGGTAAACCTAGCGAAGATGGTCTTGATCTTTCCACCGATGTTTTGATCTTCCTTGGTCCCTATGTCCAGTTGGGGTATATTGGAATGCCAATTTTGGAAGTCTATTTCTTGCCATTCTCCTCAGATGATTTTTCCATTTTTGTTGGTATCTTTGTATATCTTCATTTAAACTTGTTACTCCAAGTTTTCCTCTGATAATAGTGTTCCTTTGGTGATCCATTCTATTAACTCCTAACAATGATCGTAAGACACGCATTTGGCTTACTTGAAGTTTATGAGAGTTTCTTTTATTTAAAATCCAAATTTGACTTCCGTATTTTAGAGCAGCTTTTGATGTGATGTTATGTAATCTTAGTTTTGTCACTGTCCTCATCTGTTTACCAAAATGTCTTCGTATTACCCCACTCATTTTATTATATTTTTGTAATTTTGAATCAATGTCACTCTTATACTCTGCAAATACACTTCCTAAGTAAGATAAATCTGACACTTGTTCTATAATGTTTCCATCAATCTCAATTTTCACCCGTTGTATGTTTTTTCCACACATTGCCATTGTTTTGGATTTTGAAGTGGAAATTTTCATATTATATTTGCTGGCAATTTTGAATAATTGATACGCTGCTATTTGTAAGCTATCTTCGGAATCAAATAATATTATTTTATCATCAGCATATAATACTGTTTGAATTATTTTATTCCTAGTTATTGAAATTCCACTATTTACTGTTTGTTTCCATTCTTGCACTATTCTGTTAATATATATATATATATATCAAATAAGAGTGGAGATAGTCCACATCCTTGTCGAATATATATATATATATATATATATATATAAAGCGTCACTGCTATAAAGTAAAAATGTTCTCTTTAATTTGCTTACTTGTTATAGTCAGCTACTAGATGGCAGTGAAGACCGAGTTCTCGCGACATCTAGTAATAATGGAGAATATAATACATATATAAGAAAAATAAATGTTTGAATTGGATTCGCCTGGTGGTGTAATGGATATCACACTGAGGTACAGACTCAGAGTTCCGGGTTCGAATCCCGTCCAGGCATTTATTTTTCTTATCATACCATATATATATATATATATATATATATATATAATATAACATGAAACGTAACATGATAGGTAAGTGAAAATTGCTCAGTGTCCCATATTGAACAAGATACATAAATGTGATAAAACTAAATAATTGGATGAGAAGATATGAAATGATAAGTTAGATGGAGGTTTTTGTCTGAAACCTCATTCCTACTACAAGAACATGACCCTAGATGAATAATTATGTTAAAGTCTACTAGAACGCAGATGATGAAATTCGACTTTCTAAAAATGCAATCGCGACCCTTACAGCAATCAGTCGGTCTACAACATACCGTAACAAACCTGTCATCACGCTCGCTGTCAACTGAAGAAACATCTGTACTATCAAAAGGAGGCAACTACGCCATCACACCCACATCAATACCTGTAGAGGATATTATCTCTAACATCGAGGCAAGCATCAAGAATCTCCCCTTGCAAACAACTGACGAAATTCGTCATGAAGCTGCAAGAATACTCCGTCGCGCCCAACCACCGAAAAGCAATTTAACCAAGAAGGAGAGACTAGCGCTAAAAACTTTAAATAATGATAATAACATCACCATTTTACCAGCCGATAAAGGAAACTCTACAGTTGTTATGAATACACACGAATACAAAGAGAAAATAATAGAGATTCTGACACCAGATATATACAAACCTATCAAGCGAGACCCTACATCCGGTATTCTTCGAAAAACCAACAATCTTATCAAGCAATCGTCCTTGCCAGAAGGAATTAAGAAGAAATTACGCGTATCCGAAGCTCAACCTCCAAGACTCTATGGTCTTCCAAAAATACACAAAAACAACATTCCACTCCGGCCAATTGTCAGTGCCATCGGTTCCCCGACCTACTTACTGGCAAAGCATCTTACAGGACTTCTGAAACCACTCCTTGGAAAAACGGACAGCTACATCAGAGACTCGACACATTTCATTGAGAGACTACGGAATATAAACGTAACATCTCAAGATATACTGGTTAGCTTCGATGTGGTTTCCCTTTTCACCATGGTGCCGGTAAATGAGACCATGGACTACATTAGACAGATTTTCACAGAAGAAATATCCAATTTATTCAGGCATGTACTAACTACTACTTACTTCCAATGGAACAACAGCTACTATGAACAGACCGACGGAGTAGCCATGGGCAGTCCTCTAAGCCCAGTAGTAGCGAATTTTTTCATGGAGAAATTCGAAGAAGAAGCACTAAAAACAGCTCCCAAGTCTCCAGAACATTGGTTTCGCTATGTTGATGACACATTCGTAGTATGGAGACATGGCAGTGAAGAATTGGAACGTTTCCTTCAACACCTTAACAGCAGACACAACAAAATACAGTTCACAATGGAAAAAGAAGATAATGGAAGACTTCCTTTCCTGGATGTTCAAATAATAAGGACTGGCAATGGGGAAATTCAACATACAGTTTACAGAAAACCTACACACACAGACCGATATCTGCAGAAAGACTCTAACCACCATCCAAGACAAAAGCGAGGTGTCATTAAGACACTGTTCGACAGAGCGACTAAGTTATGCCAACCACAACACCTTAAACAAGAACAACACCATCTGTTCAATTGTTTCCAGAAAAATGGCTACACATCCAAGGAAATAAGACAAACCATACATCCACGAAGACAGCACGTCAGAATGGATAACACACCCTCAACCAGCATAGCCTACTTACCATATGTACAAAGAGTCACAGATCGTATCGGAAAACTCCTACGAAAATACAACATAAAAACAGTTTACAGACCTACAAGAAAAATAGAAGACTGCCTTCGCTCAGCTAAGGATCCTCGGCCACCTCTCTCCACTTGCGGCGTATATCGACTTCCTTGTTCGTGTGGTAAATCATATATAGGGACCACGAAAAGAAGTATAGCCACCCGTTTATCAGAACATAAAAGAAACTGCAGACAAGGAGAAATGGATAAATCAGCTGTAGCAGAACATGCCATTACGAATGGACACCAGATTCTATTCGACGATACACAAGTTTTAGCCACAACTTCCTACTATTTCCCTAGATTATACCGAGAGGCTATAGAAATACACAAGCATAAGGGAAATATTAACAGAAAAGAAGAAGGCATCAAACTGTCTAAGGCCTGGTTTCATACACTAGAAAATAAATGCATTAACACCAGTGACAACAAGGAGACGACTATTAGCCAATCAGCAAGAGCCACGCCCACTCACCCTGCACCCCCCACTAATACAACGTCCTCTACGTCCACAGCGGTCATTCTAAGTAGATCTTCCGACCAGGAAACACGCATAGAAGCACTCGCCACTGAAGATGCCCTCCGCAGTTGAGGGCGAAACGTCTGGTATCAACACCAACTATGGACCACGGCCACATAACCCGGAATCACTCAACATTACGATTACCGGCCGTGAAAGCCTGCATTCAACTATAAACGCCTCTACGGGGAGGAAAGTTATTTACGTATTAGACACCTGGAGACACTCCGGAAGAAGAAATCCCAATTACTATCATCTTATACTTTTTTACTACGGTGCAGAGACGCTGGATATATACCCAAATTCCTACAACAACGGAGGACTTTTAGATCTAAAAAAGCCCATCGCATATACGACCGTACTGAACGTGCTCTACTCAGAGAACGCATCCAACAAACACGGAAGGAGTTAGCAACCAACGACGCAGAACTCTTTACACTTCACATAACAATCAGTAACAGCATTCCTTACCATTATTGGAACAAGATCGACAGCATTACATACAACTCAAGTGAAGCAACCATGTTAAAGTCTACTAGAACGCAGATGATGAAATTCGACTTTCTAAAAATGCAATCGCGACCCTTACAGCAATCAGTCGGTCTACAACATACCGTAACAAACCTGTCATCACGCTCGCTGTCAACTGAAGAAACATCTGTACTATCAAAAGGAGGCAACTACGCCATCACACCCACATCAATACCTGTAGAGGATATTATCTCTAACATCGAGGCAAGCATCAAGAATCTCCCCTTGCAAACAACTGACGAAATTCGTCATGAAGCTGCAAGAATACTCCGTCGCGCCCAACCACCGAAAAGCAATTTAACCAAGAAGGAGAGACTAGCGCTAAAAACTTTAAATAATGATAATAACATCACCATTTTACCAGCCGATAAAGGAAACTCTACAGTTGTTATGAATACACACGAATACAAAGAGAAAATAATAGAGATTCTGACACCAGAAACATACAAACCTATCAAGCGAGACCCTACATCCGGTATTCTTCGAAAAACCAACAATCTTATCAAGCAATCGTCCTTGCCAGAAGAAATTAAGAAGAAATTACGCGTATCCGAAGCTCAACCTCCAAGACTCTATGGTCTTCCAAAAATACACAAAAACAACATTCCACTCCGGCCAATTGTCAGTGCCATCGGTTCCCCGACCTACTTACTGGCAAAGCATCTTACAGGACTTCTGAAACCACTCCTTGGAAAAACGGACAGCTACATCAGAGACTCGACACATTTCATTGAGAGACTACGGAATATAAACGTAACATCTCAAGATATACTGGTTAGCTTCGATGTGGTTTCCCTTTTCACCATGGTGCCGGTAAATGAGACCATGGACTACATTAGACAGATTTTCACAGAAGAAATATCCAATTTATTCAGGCATGTACTAACTACTACTTACTTCCAATGGAACAACAGCTACTATGAACAGACCGACGGAGTAGCCATGGGCAGTCCTCTAAGCCCAGTAGTAGCGAATTTTTTCATGGAGAAATTCGAAGAAGAAGCACTAAAAACAGCTCCCAAGTCTCCAGAACATTGGTTTCGCTATGTTGATGACACATTCGTAGTATGGAGACATGGCAGTGAAGAATTGGAACGTTTCCTTCAACACCTTAACAGCAGACACAACAAAATACAGTTCACAATGGAAAAAGAAGATAATGGAAGACTTCCTTTCCTGGATGTTCAAATAATAAGGACTGGCAATGGGGAAATTCAACATACAGTTTACAGAAAACCTACACACACAGACCGATATCTGCAGAAAGACTCTAACCACCATCCAAGACAAAAGCGAGGTGTCATTAAGACACTGTTCGACAGAGCGACTAAGTTATGCCAACCACAACACCTTAAACAAGAACAACACCATCTGTTCAATTGTTTCCAGAAAAATGGCTACACATCCAAGGAAATAAGACAAACCATACATCCACGAAGACAGCACGTCAGAATGGATAACACACCCTCAACCAGCATAGCCTACTTACCATATGTACAAAGAGTCACAGATCGTATCGGAAAACTCCTACGAAAATACAACATAAAAACAGTTTACAGACCTACAAGAAAAATAGAAGACTGCCTTCGCTCAGCTAAGGATCCTCGGCCACCTCTCTCCACTTGCGGCGTATATCGACTTCCTTGTTCGTGTGGTAAATCATATATAGGGACCACGAAAAGAAGTATAGCCACCCGTTTATCAGAACATAAAAGAAACTGCAGACAAGGAGAAATGGATAAATCAGCTGTAGCAGAACATGCCATTACGAATGGACACCAGATTCTATTCGACGATACACAAGTTTTAGCCACAACTTCCTACTATTTCCCTAGATTATACCGAGAGGCTATAGAAATACACAAGATAATGGAAATATTAACAGAAAAGAAGAAGGCATCAAACTGTCTAAGGCCTGGTTTCATACACTAGAAAATAAATGCATTAACACCAGTGACAACAAGGAGACGACTATTAGCCAATCAGCAAGAGCCACGCCCACTCACCCTGCACCCCCCACTAATACAACGTCCTCTACGTCCACAGCGGTCATTCTAAGTAGATCTTCCGACCAGGAAACACGCATAGAAGCACTCGCCACTGAAGATGCCCTCCGCAGTTGAGGGCGAAACGTCTGGTATCAACACCAACTATGGACCACGGCCACATAACCCGGAATCACTCAACATTATAATTAGAACAACAATTACCTGCCACCCCTCTAGCAGGTAGCAGTCAGTTCCTCCTGGCTACCTAAGAGCAGTCCTTGCTTTGTGAGTGGATTAAACCATAGAAGCCGTGTCACTAAGGAAGAAGCATGTCCTCAGATGCGCAGATCAGTTTCATCCCCTTGACAGCGGGTAGTCTAACGTACAGGCATACACATTCAATTCCAAAATAGTGTACTGTCAGTCTAAAAAATATTAGTTTTCGTCACCTTACTTCTAAAACCTCGTAAGATTCTTGATCTACCAACTGGCCGTTTTCCCTCTCGTTGTCCTACAAGAAGCTTCCATAGCCTACACCTCTTTCATTCCCTATTTGTGCCACATGTCCCTACCTATTTCAAAATTATTTTCGTTTTTTTTTATTTTTATTACATTAGGTTTGCAAATTTACTACAGGCCTAATGGAGTTCTCATATCCAATATAATGAATGTAAGTGATGAGTTTGATTTAAAAATAATAATATTAATATTAACATGAATAATATTTGATAAATTATTGGTTTGCAATCATTTTATTCTCATTTTCGTCCAGTTAAGGACACCCAGTACATATTTGAGTTAAAAAATCTTTTTTTTTGCTTAAAAAATCCAGTAAGGTCTATTTTATCGATGTGTAATATTAGTTTGTCGATTTTGGACATTTAAATCCATAAAAATTGATTTTTAAAAATGGCGTCTCTGTGTTCTCCTAATATGCACCTTTTTTTTTTTTTTTGCATTTTCCCGTAACTTGTATTTTTTAATATTTTGGTATACTTTTCTCTGAAACTATGAAAGATAGGAGAATTATTTTTGGCTTGGATATGCAGTTTAAAGACCTCTATAATAACAAATCAAAATTTATCTTTGTGCTATTGATAGTGTTTGAAATTAAGAAAAGAAATTATGCTACATTTTATCAAAAAATTGGTCCTTTAATTTTTTTAAAGTAAATTACAATCCTTATCTGAACACAAGCAAACCTTATTATTGTCAAATGAACCATGGACAATTACATACTAAATTTTTGGAAATAACTGGAAAGTAGTTTGTGAAAAAATTTTGCCAGGACAATACTTTTAACATAATGGATTTTTTGTATTTTAAATTACTCACAAAGAAATGTGTGTAAAAAGTTAACCAAAGTGTCATTATGTTGAGGAAGACTTGTTTAATTAGTGACATCATTTTCATACACATAACCTAAGAATAAGCTGAAAAAATCATTATTTTTGTTTGTCCTATTTTTAAACCAAATTGCAAGGAAATTAGTACCGGGTGCCCTTAAGGAATTTGACGTGATACATAGTTATTATAATCATTTCCTACTCAGGGTTAATATTTTCATTACGACTAGTAACCATGATTTTGCAGATACGGACAAAGCCTGCTGATAGGGATCGCTTCCCCAAGACCCTACGCTTACCTGCGCGAGTTTTGTAGGTCATGCTTCTTCCTTAGTGAAACGACCTCTATCAAAGAGCACCCTCTGTGAAACCATACAATTGTAGTTACTACTATTCGTGAAGCAGTGGTTTCTGAAATTATTGAAGTTCTTGTAGGTAAGGTCAACATTATTCTCACTTACATTAAACTACCAAATTTAGCATGACACAACTATACTTGCATAACATAATGTGATGCGGAGCGCACTTTTTCGTCGTACAAAACGACAGACAGGTGTTATAGTTTACTATCAGAATATAGAAGAAGCTTATAACTGTGTATTACGAACAGAATTGATAACTGGATCATTCGAAGTACAAGTTCACCAAGACTAGACATTGTGCTAGGCCCATTTCTTGAAAAAAAAAATTATATTAAAATAATTCCAACACTATTTCACCATGTTGATAGTTGATTAAATCATACTATAATTGCAGAGAGAATTCTGAAACAATCTCTAGACGTAATTGTAGATTAATAACTTTTAACGCCTTGTTTCTCCAAATATAACATACTGGACTTGGTCTACTTGTGCTCTAAAACAATCAATTTAATATTATTATTATATTTGCATCTACTGGAATTCAAATATATTCTTGCAAAATAAATAGAAATCAGCCAAACGTAATGGGAGGTTGAAGCTCTCATCTTTCTAGACAATCGACTCGGGTCGTTCACCGGGATGTCGCCCTTGCGTGATGGCCTCCTTTACCCCCAGAAAATACTGCTTGTGATACTCATTTCAGTTAGGAGCTAAGTTGACCCCAGGGCCAGGAAGCCGCTAGAAGGTTTGGTCCAGCTAAAAATCCTGACCACATCGAGACTCGAACCCACGACATTCCGGTTTGTAGTGTGATTCCTGATACAAGTACGCTGTGTCGTGAGCCATTAAATTGCTTCAAATCACGAACATGATGTTTTATATTGAGCCAGGACCCTAATTCAAATGTAAATACAGTGAACATATTGATTTCATGAGCCACAAATTAGTTCTGCTTGTCTCATTTATGTGCTGGTATGTACATTTATAAATTATAAAGGCCCTGTGCATGTAAATGTACGTAAAACGTTTAGAAAATAACATGTTTGTGTCATCATTTTCGTATTCCTGATGTTTTGTTATTATGATTTCATATTTTTGTATAAGTTCTGGTAGAGCGAGGATTTTTATGGAATTTCATGTTTTAAACTATTAGTCAGAGAGCGCTGAGACAAAGTATGTTTACATTTTATGATCTGTAGAATCAAACATGTTTCATGTTTCATAATATTTTGGCGAAATGTACATATTTTAGTAAAAATTTAATATTCCTTCATATTTTTCAACTTTCATTGATTTTAAATTAAATTTCTAATAATTGGTTAAAAATATTTTTGAAGTGACAGTCGTTTTGAATTTTTTGGACATTGTAATATGGTAGACAGGCGAAAATCCTTCAGTATTCCATTCCAACAAGATAAATATGTTTGATAAAAGAAAATTATTAAAATAGGATGCATGGAATGACCAAGTGGATGCTTTTGTCTGAAACTACAGAAGAGAACGTGAATAAGTAGAGCAACATTGTTAGAATAATAACCAATACTCTTTCTATCAGGTAGCAACCAGTTCCTGTTTGCTATCCAAGAACAGTCCTTATTTCGTGAATGGATTACAGCAGGGACGCCCAAAATACGGCCCGCGGGCCGGACACGGCCCTCCAACACTTTCTATCCGGCCCCTGTAGATCTGTAGCATTCTAATAAATGAAAATATACTAAGGCTAGTCCTATAATGTTACGAGTAGTCTATCAGTAATGGAACAAGAACTTGTGAAATATGTTATAACGACATAAGAAAAGTAGCAAACCAACACACGCTTATAATAATAATAATAATAATAATAATAATAATAATAATAATGAACAATAAATGTTATGATCATGTAAAAAGAATGGCAGAAGACAGATTCCCAAGAAGAATACTAGAACTGGTGCCACTTTGTAGAAGAATAAGAAGAGGACGGACAAAAAATAAGGTGCAATAATGATTTTTAGCAGCATGGCACGATGGAGATTCGAATGATAGAGAGATGTGGACGAGAATGACATTAATTTAATTGGGTTCAGGAAGATGTGAAACATCGTGAAATATGTTAAATAATAATATTAATAATAATAATAATCATAATCTCTACAACAACTACAATGGGTCTACTGCCCGCGCCACCTTGATTTTTCTTCCATTTGGCCCGTGATACAAATAAGTTTGGACGCCTCTGGATTACAGTATTTAAATGTAGAGAAGACTGCTGCTGCTAAGCTTGAAGCTCTGCTGGCAAATAAGGTCTTACTCCACAGTTTTATTTTTATTTTCTTTATTTTATCTCCAATAATGTGAACCCTATTTCTCCATCCGGTATGTTAGGGTTGTAGTTAAAATACAAATAATAGTAGTATTCAAATGTTCTAAAGCTCTTCATTTGTCATCATTCGGTTGAACTACAAATATTTATTTACATTAATTTAGATTATGCTTTATTTCTAGCGCTACATATCAATAATAATAATACTCCACAGTTTATGAAATTAGTAAAGTTCTTGTAGGTAAGTCCAATATTATTCTCACTTACATCAAACTGTCCTTCCGGGAAATTCTCGTATAAGACTTGAAAGCATAATAATAGTCCCTTCTATTTGTTGCTGGCCAAAGCAAGGCAAGACCAGTGATGTGGCTGTCATCTTATAGCCTCTGGTCCGGCTTTTCTGGAGAAGAAAAGAAAATAAAGGAAAGAAGAAATGGAAGAAAGGAAAGACTCCCTAGCCCTCGGATGCCCTAATAACGTCAGGGTCGAAAAAAACAAGACTTAACCAAGAGAGGTTAGATAGTATTAAAAGAGTGCAAAACACAAGTAAGTGGAAGAAATGTTTTGCTCAGCTTGGGCACCTTGTGGTCGCCATCCACATATCCCCTAGATGAGGACCCCTAACGCTGGAGGGAAAATTTTCTATAGGATCGTAACAGGTCTTGGCCTAATACTTGGAAGGAAGAAGAAGAAGAAGACATCAAACTATAAAATATAGCACCGTATATGATTGTTTTTGTACCCAACACATCATATTGTGTGGAGCGTACATTTTGATCGTACAAAACAATTCTAACAGATACTTACTTACTTACTCACTGGCACTATCGAACCCGTAGGTTCATGGCCGCACGGACATAAGCTCTCCATACATCCCTATCCTGAGCTAATGCTTTCCAATCATTCCCTCTATAATCTACTTCCTTCAAATCATAGTTAATGTTGTTCTCCCACCTCATTCTTGGTCTACCAACTGGGCGTTTTCCTTCTGGCTTTCCTACAAGAAGTTTCCATGCACGTCTTTCATTCCCCATACGCGCAACATGTCCTGCCCATCGCAGTCTACGGGACTTAACTGTTCTTATTATATCTGGCTTCCTATAAAGACCATGTAGTTCATTGTTATGTAGTCTTCTCCATTCACCTGTCTGTTCATCTCTCTTTGGTCCAAAAATTTTCCTAAGAACTTTATTCTCAAATGCTCGTAATCTCCTTTCCTCCCTTAAAGTAAGAGTCCATGTTTCGCACCCATATAATATAACTGGTAGAATAATAGTTTTATATATTTTCAGCTTAACATTTTTTGAAAGGAGTTGGGACATCAAGAGTCTCTGCAATGCATAATAGCACGCATTTCCAGAATTGAGCCTATGTTTAATTTCTTTGTGAATCTCATTCCTATTTGTGATTATTGTTCCTAGGTATTTGAATTCAGCCAATTCCTCAAAATTTCCCGCATTTGTCATTAGCTGTCCATTTCCATTATATAATGTATTTCTACGTGTGACCATATATTTAGTTTTATTGATATTTACTTCCAGTCCTAATTTCTTAGTGTTACTCAATAGTGTGTGCGTGTTGGCCTTTAGTATCTCCACTCTATCGGCCAACAATACTACATCATTAAAGGTTAAAAATATATAAAATTTAGAAAAAGACTCTGTGTATTAACTAACTAACAAACTCACTGGGACTATCCAATCTGTAGGGCCATGGCCGCGGCGAAATAAGCTTACCATATATCCCTCTTCTAAGCTAATGTCCCCATATCATCTACTTCCCTCAAATCATGGGTAATGTTATTCTCCCACCCGATTCTAGGTCTACCAACTGGGCGTTTTCCCTCTTGTTTTTCTACAACAAACTTTCATGTACGTATGTCATACCTCATTCGTGCCACATGTCCTGCCCTAACTGAGTATTACGAACAGAATTGATAATTGGATTGTTCAAAGCACAAGTAGCCCAAGACTAGATACTTTGCTCGGCCAATTTAATGCAAAAAAAAAACTAATGTTAAATTAATTCGTCCCGCGCCGTAGCCGAGTGGTTAAGGCAAGAAGCCTTGGCGCAGAGCTACTGGTTCGAGTCTCCATGAGAAAGAAATTTTTCTCATGGAATTTCGGCCAGTATGGGACCGGTGCCCACCCAGCATCGTGAGGCATTTGGGTAGCTACAATAAGTAGCGACTCCAGGTTGAGTATACCAGCTCTAACAGCTGGGGGACCCGACATGCTGACCACATGTCACCCCTACACTGGCTAGATGATCGTCTACCTCTGTGATTAACACACGTGGCTGTGAGGCCAGCAGCCGGCTGGTCAGCCAAGGGCCTTCTATCGCGCTTAGAGTTTTTTTTAATAATTCTAACTACATTTCACAATGTTCATACGTGTAGTTTATAAGATTAAAAATAAGCGTAATTGCAAAGATAGTTTTAAAATTCTCCATGGAATTATTTGAGGATTCATTCATTTTAACATAATACGACAACTGGACTTGGTCTACTTGTGTTCTGATTCATCCAGATTAGTGTTATTGGAGTTCAATATCTTTATGCAAGGTAAATAGCAGTCATCCTAACTGCATCCACTCTAAATGTTGTCAGCGGTTTATTCGATAGAAGCATGTTTGTTTCGGTTACTATGTTTTGAAGTTGTAATAAAATATCTTTGGATAAATTAATTGAATATATATATATATAGATCATCGGTTGATTAATGTCTTTGACATCGTCCGATTCCTAATAGCCAATTTTGTCGGTCCATCCAATCTCCTGGTTGTAGATGTTTCTCCTTCATATATAAACATATTCCCTGACTCCAGGAGGTTTTAGGTCTTCCTCTGCTTCGTCTTCCCTCAGATTTCCATTCCAAAACAAATTTTGGTAGTCGATCCTCTTCCATTCGCTGGACATGTCCGTACCATCTTAATTGCTGAGTTTTAATATAATCTAAAATAGTGTCTTCAATCTTCATTTTCTCCCTTATAACTGAGTTCCTAATTTTTCTCTTCTTGAAATTCTTGCGGCCGTTCGTATAAAATCCATTTCCGTTGCCAAAAGGTACTTATTTCATTTTGTTGTTAATGACCAAAGTTCTGCTCCATAAGTAATGATATATATATATATATATATCCACGGCAATGGGCTCGAGATAGCGTGCTGCCTTGTCACGCAGCGGGCCCGGGTTCGAATCCCGGTAGGAACAGGCTCCTGGGCAAGGTTTTTTTTTCGGAGTTTTTCCTCACCTGTAAGAAAAAGTCAGGAAGCTTAGGGCCCAACGGTCGCCGAAAATCATCCGGCCATAATCATCAGCTTTATCATTATCATCATCATCCTTCACCGGAGTGGAAAGCAACGGGAAGATACCACACCTATAATTCTCTAGTAAAGCGGCAAAGCATAGCATGAAAATGAAAATTGCAGTGAAAGACCTGCTCTCGTGCAGAATTACTATGGATGGATGTATATATATATATATATATATATATATATATACCATTACGGCTTTATAAGGTTCTCGCAAGACCAGTATTAAGATATGGTAGTGAAGCATGGACAATACGAAGAAGAGATGAAAGCCGAATAACAGCAAATGGGATGCGATTTATGCGCCGAACAGCAGGCTACACAAAGTGGGACCATAAAAGAAATGAGGAAATTATGGAAGAGTTGGATGTAGAACCCATTCTTCACCATATACAAAACTACCAGAACAACTGGAAAGCCCATCTTCAACGAATGCCGTCTCATAGAATTCCAAAAGCCATACTTCGCTACTGCCCCCATGGCAAAAGATCGCTGGGACGTCCAAAAAAGCGATGGATGGAAAATTCCTCTTTGAGACCGTAACAGGCCACACGGCCTAATACTTGCATGGACGATGATGATATATATATTTGTTTTATTTATTATTCTGGCTTTTACAATGAATATACATTTTTCCAGTACCCATGTTCACAGTTAACTGCACATTTGTTTCAACACATTTTTCCATTCTTGTCTGTTCATCCATATATCTTCTTCTATTTCCCATTCCCTCTTAGTTTCATTGATTCCCTGAATCCACGTAATATTTGGTCTACCCTTCTTTTTTCTTCCCTGTGGTTCCCAATCCATGATTATCTTCTTAGGTAGTCTTCCTTCTTCCGTCCTTCTAATGTGTCCGTACCAATTTAATTGTTTCTTATTTATAAAATCTAATATTGAATATTGTACCTGCATATATATATATATATATATATATATGTGTAATCTCGCAGTATTAATTTATTAAAATAAAGTGTCAAACTATAGGCTTGGATACCCCTGGGATAGATGGATGTTGAGACTTCCACATTTCTAGACAATCGCCAGGGGATATCCCCTGGTTTGACAAGACAGAAATGTCCGTGATTTTCGCTGGTCTTTTCATTGACTCGCAAATCTATTCCCACCAAATCGAGACCACCACCTTGCTCGCCTTGCGCCCGACATTTAAACGTCATCATTACGTGTCACAATATATTGATTCATAGTGTTCTGCCCAAGAGCAAGTCTTTCACTGCAAACTCAGCATTCTCCACACTCTCTTTAACTGCTTCCCTTTTCGAATCTGCATAAAAACAATTTCTTTTAATAATGCCTATCATCTGATGTATTTTTCCGCCTCTAACTTTCTTTCCGTTGACAATTCCTTCTAGGGAATCCGTCAGCAAACAGTTTCTTCTTAGCGAGTGCCCAATCCAATTTATTTTCCTCTTTTTTTATGAATTCCAGCATTGTTCTTCTTTCTAGCACAGCTTTTTTTTTTTACTTTGTCCATTTTATACGTTTCATTCTTCTCCATATCCACATCTCAAAAGCTTCCAGTCGCTTTTCCTCATTCCTTCTTAACGTCCAAGTCTCTACACCATACAATGCTACACTCCACACAAAGCACTTCACTAGCCTCTTCCGTAATTCTTTTCCGCACAAAATGCTTCCCTTCTTGTTAAAAGCTTCTTTTGCCATTGCTATCCTCTGCTTTACTTCTTGACCGCAGTTCATGTTACTACTGATAGTACAACCCAAGTATTTGAAGCTCTCCACTTGCTCAATGGCCTCATCTTAAATCCTCATGTTTATCTTCCTTGGTTTCCTTCCTATAATCATGACCTTCGTCTTATTTATATTTATCTTCATCCCATAATCCTCGCACTTGTCATTCAGCTCCATCAGCATGTTCCTCAGTGTCATTGCATCTTCTGCTAGCAAAGCCATATCATCAGCAAATGTTTTTTTTTTTTCGAATGCCCCAGGTTTGTCTTTCGATATTCCTGGTTTCCCTCCTGGCATGGCGTACTTGTAACCCACTTCTGAGGTTGGGCGCCTGGAAGGCGGGGTTACGTTGCTCCGATGATGTGATGGGTGATGATGATAATGGTGCGCCAGGAGAGTCCCTAATCCTAAGCTTAACGTAAGATGAATATGAATGATGATGATTGCGATGGCCATATGATTTCGGGGACCGTTTGGGCCTTAAATTTTTCCTGACATTTGTCTTACAGGTGAGGAAAAACCCCGATAAAAACCTCACCCAGAAAAACTGTCCCGACCAGGGATCGAACCCGGGCCCGCTGCGTTACAAGGCAGCACGCTACCTCGAGCCCATAGTGGTGGACTCATCAGCAAATGTTATGCACTCTATTCTTCTTCCTCCCATGTTTACGCCTCCCGTATTACTGAAGCAGTTCTTCATTAGGTCTTCCAGGTAGATGTTGAAAAGGGTAGGTGATAGAGGACATCCTTGCCTCAGCCCTCTTCCAATTTCTCTTTCCTCTGACATTTCTTCTCCTATCTTCACTTTTATTCGCTGTTTCATATAAAGACTACTTATGAGCCTCCTCTCCTTCCAGTTCACGTCAATTTTCTTCAAGATCTTCAGGAGTTTATTCCAATTGACTCTGTCAAAGGCCTTTTCCAGGTCAACAAATACTGTATAGACGTCTTTATCTTATACTGTGTATCTTTCTCCTATTGTTCGTATCAATCCAATTGCATCTCTTGTACCCTTTCCCTTCCTGAAGCCAAACTGTTCTTCTTCCAATTCGCTTTCCATCGTAGAACATAAACGTCGATTCAGTATTCGCAGGAGAATCTTTGCAGAGTGTGATATCAAGCTGATAATCCTGAACTCCTTACATTTCATTGCATTATTTTTCTTCGGTATTGATATTAACACTGTCTCAGTCAATTCTTCGGTCCATTCATCTTCTTTATATATCTTGTTGCATAAATGCAGAATTTCCTTCTTTCCTTCGCCCAAGCATTTAATCAATTCAGTATGGGGATTCCATCTACCCCTGTTGTTTTTTCCATCTTTCATTTCCTTACACACACACACACACACACACACATATATATACACACACACACATATATGCTCTATTAAAAAATAGAGGACACATGACGAGTTTCTATTGGCCATCTCAATCGATGAAACAGCTCGTGCAACTGATGTTTCACTCTGATGTCTCATTGCTTTGTATTAACTTCAGTGAACACAAAATAACAATTTCACACAACAGATTATTCTTCAAACCTGTTAAAAAACTGAATGAGCACTGACTTAGGTTTCATTAACTATTGTAACTTTACTAACATATTGAGAAAAAATAAATAAAACCCAGAAGATTTTCATCTGGTTTTAAACATTACTTCAAATCATAACTTCAGACTTTCAAAATTTAAATTTCCTGAACATTAATTTAGTTTTAATTTGTTTTCCTCTAGGATTTAGTATTTGATATGTGTATTCATATTTAATGTTCGAAAATACGATCACATTTTTCCATTATTCCACGAATTGTCATGGCTACATCTAAAAGAGAGGAGAAAATCGCACTGTCTAATTCTCCTATTTAAGATCCTACATACCTCGATTCCCAATTATCTATCATCCCGTTTCCAGTATCTATCCTCAAACCATAACTTAAACACAAAATCACAACATAGTCTCTTACTTAATATACCGCAACATAGGACATCACAACACTCCATGTCATATACCACCTTCACTTCTCGCAACTGGAATGCCCTACCACAAGAAATAAGGGGCTGCCGGACACTGGCATCTTTTAAATAAATCTACATTTATATTTGCTCTAAACTCGACTTCATTATTATCCAGTGTAAGGTATATATATTAATTGGTGTTTCCCGTATAATGTATCATATTTATATTATTATTATTATTATTATTATTATTATTATTATTATTATTATTATCGTATCATTATTGTTATTACCCTATAAAATGTTGTTTGTACATGAAATTTACTTTGCTACATTTATTGTATCTTTAACTGTTTATAATTAGTATAGTGTATATCTATATTTGTCAAATATTTGTTTGTATTTGTGCTGGTTGAGTGGAAGAGAGGGCCTTATGGCCTTAACTCTGCCAGAATAAATAAAGTATTATTATTATTATTATTATTAATATTATTATTATTATTATTATTACGGTATTATCATTATTATTATCATTATTATTATTATTATTATTATTATTATTATTATTATTATTATTATTATTATTATTATTATTATTACATATTCTTGATTTACAGTGCCGATATATTCCTACTTATTTTATAAAATCTATTTTATAACAAAAATCTGATCTAATGTAAACCTGCATCTTCTAAGTTTTATGAATCCATTCCTTTACTTGAACATTTTAAATGTGTGACTAAAATAGGCCAATAAAAAATGTATTTCTTTTTTGCGCGAGATGACTGTAGTCTTTTTAATAATATGTAACCTTTCAGTTACATTTGCAGTCTTAGAATTGAACGATAAAATATTACAAGTTGGGGCAATAAAAAATGCAATACAGTAATTTACATTTAATCGTGATTACTGTACCTTGAAGAATATTATTAACTCCCAGGGAAAAACAAAATAAAGATATGCATTACCATTATTTATAAGTTTCCCTCATTAATCTATGTTCCATGAAAATATAATTTTATTAATTAACTACATAAGAGCCTCTTAAAAAAATTAATTGTCCATAATATAGTTTTACCAAGATATAACTCCTCCTGTAGTTAGACTTCCAGAAGTTTTATGATTCATTTGAGAGATGTAAGGACAGAGATAGAGGGGGGGGCGTATACTGTCAAACTAGGATTTGGTATTCTTGAAATGTTCGTTAGGGTTATTCGAATATTTCTAAATATTAAAAGAGTAGGGTGCGGGCAGGCAAACTGTTTTCAGATGTAAATTAATTCAGTTAGTAGTAATAAGATGGAGTATTTCATTTAGTAGGGTGCGGGCAGTCAAACCGTTTTCAAATATAGTTTAAATTCATAGTGCATTGTAGTAAGGTGATGCACTATTTTCCTTAATAACCTGTAAAATCTGTTTTACTTTTTTTCAGAATGGAGGTTTGTCTTCAACCAAGAACACTTTTGGATCTTGCGATGGAAAGTTACGAAGAGAGAATCATCTCTTTTTGCAATAAAGTAGCTTCCAGTAAACGTAAGAATGAACAGTACGATGCTAAAAAAAGCTTATTGAATCTCCAAAATGAAATTTTTTCACTTCCTGTTTTGTTAGGTGATAAAGTGACGAACAAGATCATTAACGATATTCCAGGATATACAGTTCCAAGAAGAAAAATATTATCTCCGAGGGCTTACACTATGGCGTTGAATGTCATACTACGGCCGAATATTCAGAACCTACATATCAACGTAAACAATGAACCCATTCTCTGTTTTCCTAGAGATGATCACCATTTGTTATATAAAGAACTTCACACTTTAAATAATTTGAAAGTTATCAGAATTGCATGTTTTGCAGGATTCCATGATCAAGTAAAATTTCCTGTCAATTTAGAAGAATTTTCAATCCCATGTTGCGTTATCTCGCATACAGCATTAGAAAACTTAGCAATATCTTGTCCTAAACTCAAGCACTTGAATATCAATTACTGTAGAGGCATAACAGGTAATTCTATCAAAATCATATCAAAATGTATACATTTAGAAACACTTTGTCTGGCATATGTAATGTCACATTATGAATTAATGGAACTCCTCAAACTTCTGAAGGAAAATAAACAAGATGGCACAGAAAATAAGGAACCTACGCTAAAACGACTTGAATATGATTATATTAATTCGGACCATTTACATTATCTTTCTGAGAATTTCCCTCGTCTTGAAAGACTGCATATTTACTATTCAAAACAAAGTGATGTACAAATAATTTCCAAAATAAGTAATATTAAACAAATTGGCATCTCCATATTTTCTCCACGTGAAAAATTTTCATTTGAAAATTTACCCCAATTCTTAGATAGCAAACTAGTAAACCTTCATATCACATGTCATGCGTTAATATTAACAGGCATTCAAAATCATTCCTGGCCAATGTTGAAAAGCTTATCATTGGATTTTATTGATTCACAATTTTTACATCCGCATATTTTTTTAAAACATGAATCATTATCACAATTTCCTGCAATTGAGAACCTAGAAATTGGCAAGATCTCTGGCAACAATGTGGACCACATATTTCAATATCTAATTTCAAAATGTATAAACTTGAAAACAGTATTTTTTTAAAATATCTACAAGTTATGGAGAAGATACTTACAAAATACTTATAAAATTACTGGATCATATAAAGACACAAAGATTACAAAATTTAGAAATGATTAGAATTTTTCCACATCCTACTGGAGACCATGTTTTCTTAGCAAAAAAAAATGATAAATATTTGTCCAAAATTAAGAGTAGTTATTGGTTTGTCTCCAACTAATCTTAAGTATCAGTCTGTACTATTTATTGATAAGATGAAAGGTTCTACTTTATATCCAACAGCAACAGTACACTTTACTTTACAAAGATAATATTATTTTCCAAAAAAAAATGCATCAAATCAAAATGTTTTTCCCACATTCTCATGAAATTCTCTGAAGTGATACCACAAAATTATTTTAAGTTTAAAGTTTTTTTTTGTATTTAAATAAAAATCTCCTGGTATAAATATATACTTTAATACATAAGATGTGCCCAATTTTAAGTGGGATATAAAGTGTGATTTCAAATATAATATTTTTTCTTACATTAAAATTGCATTAGCAAAGCCTAGCACTTAAGCTTTCCTAAATCTCATAACACTATTTAATTTACTTTATTTTAGACAAAGATAAGTCTATAATATCTGAGGTACATGTATATTTCTTCTCTTAAGCAGTAAAAATGTCTTTATGAGAATTTTCTCAATTAAAACAAATAAAGTTGGCAGAACAAATAATTCATTCATATGACCTGCTATGATCATACAGATAAAATTGAAATTGAAGTGTATATCTGATGAGATATCGAAAGAGTGTAATTATATTAAGTAATTTTAAATCTGCATACTTTTTATATTATTTTTATTTAAGTAGTGCACAAATTGTAAACTAGTTCTACATTTTTATATTGGAAGAAACATTTTGCATTCCTCATTGGTTTATGTTTATAGTTATGTATCAATTACAACTTATACATTTTTATAGATGTAAAATTGTTAATAATTTTCCGAATAAAGTGAATATTTATCCTGCAAAATATTTTGATTGTATAATAAGTTTCACTTTAGCATTATTTATTTACATTTGAGCTTGTGTTCAGCTTCAATTATTGCTTCTCTGAAAACTGATATGTGTTTTCTCTATGCAGTTACATCTTGTTCCAGTTTTTTAGTTAATTTTTTATATATCTCAAGTTCACATTTTATGAAATCCTTTTACAGAAGGAGCATTCAGATTTTATTTAATTTTCCTCCGAAAAATCAAAAGTTTTAGACGAATTATAAGTATATTGCAAAAATAGTTTTTATGTTTCCCATTCCAATAATTAAATTATTTACCACATTTACGATATCCAGACTTACCCTAGTAGTGGTCTAATGCGTACATGTCGTGTCTCAATGATATTGCTGGTTGTGTTGGCAACACTGCTTCGACGATGGCTAACCTGAACCTTCTCAAAATCACATTCATCATCACTAACCATACCACCAACCTAAAGTATGATATACTTGTGCTTTGAATAATCAGATTATCAATTCTATTCGTAATACACAGTTAGGAGCTGTTTCTATATTTTTAACGCCTGTCTGTCAGAATTATTTTGTACGATCAAAAAGTATGCTCCACACCATACGATGTTATGGGGGCAAACATATACCGCGCGCTATATATGATAGTTTGATGTGAGAATAATATTGGCCTTACCTACAAGAACTTTACTAAGTTCATAAACTGTGGAGTAAGACCTTAATTCACAGCACAGCTTCAAGTTTAGCAACAGCAGTCTTCCCTACATTTAAATACTGTAATCCATTCACAATATAAGGACTGTCCTTAGGTAGCAAAAAGGAACAGGTTGCTAACTGAGAGAAAGAGTAGGCGATTATTATTCTAACATCGTTATTCTACTTATTCATGTTCTTGTCACTTACTTACTCACTGGCTCTATTGAACCCGTAGGTTCATTGCCGCGCGGACATAAGCTCTCCATACATCCCTGTCCTGAGCTAATGCTTTCCAATCATTCCCTGTATAATCTACTTCCCTCAAATCATAGTTAATGTTATTCTCCCAACTCATTCTTGGTCTACCAACTGGGCGTTTTCCCTCAGGTTTTCCTACTAGAAGCTTCCATGCACCTCTTTTATTCCCCATACGTGCCATATGTTCTTGTCACAGATTAGGAAATCCCTGTTCTTGAACTGTAGTTTCGGACAAAAGCCTCCACTTCGTCATACCATGTCTCCTTTTTTCAATTATCTATTTTTATCAAAACTATTTATCTTGTTCCAGATGGGATACTGATGAATTTTCGCGTGTCTACCATGTTACATTGTCAACAAATTTCAAAACTACAGTCACTTCAAAAATGTTTTTAACCAATTAGTAGAAATTGTATTTTAAAAAAATTGAAAGTTGAAAAATATGAAGGAATATTAAATTTTTACCAAAATATGATTTCGCCAAAACATTATGAAATATGAAAACATATGTAGGTCTTATTTGATTCTACATATCATAAAATGTACAGCGCTCTCTGACTAATAGTTTAAAAATGAAATTTCATAAAAATCCTCGCTCTGGTTATTAGGGTCATCAACACTTAGAACAAAGGAATTTACTAGTTAATTCCCACACGAAACAGGAGTTTTTTTTGTAAGTTCTATGTGCTGTTTGCTGATGAAAAGTGTGGCCGTATAAAGGAATGATAGCGCAAAACCTTGACACTCCTCCGTTGACTTCATTAGCCAAGCTTTTAGGAAAAAATTGACACTTACAATAACATGAATACACTTCTTACCACAAAGTATGTGTTCAAGCAAACTTCCTGCAAAACTACCACAACCTACAGAAGGATGTTGAAAATCAGGTAATACGCAACCATAGAGAAACTTCGAATAGAGGGAAAACTGAATACAATGACATCTTAAAAATTTCGGTCGTTTAGGATGAACTACAATGAGCAAACTACAATGGTAGCGCTGTTTCGTAGTAACAGAATATGCAACTAAATAAAACAAATGCAAAGCACACGGCGTGATCACTCGGGATTATGGAAATTAGCCATTTTGTAAATTTAAATTTTTAACTGCTATCCTTTCTTTCTATGTAGACGGTACTGTAAAAATTATATACTATTGAAAGTTAAAATCATTGCTTAGATTTTATTTTACTCTAATTATAAGTGAATTCAAGCTTGTTTACGTTTTCAATGTGAATCTATTTTCAAAGATAAACCTACTAGAAGTGATAAAATTCTAAGATTTGTTAGGTTAGGAAGAGTGATGTTAGTGTACGGCCATTTCTAATAAACATTTTAAAAATGTGACTTTATAATGGATTTCAGATGTACGACATAGCTAAGGTTCTTTAATAAATATTGTATAAAATATGTATGTGAGAATAAGGGGGTAGGTCAATTGTACATATTTATTAAAAGAGCTCATAATGCACGTTTTAAATTTTGATAAAAGATAATAAATTAACATGTTTTATTTATTTCCATTCTTCACTTCTGTTATAATTAAAGAAAATATTTAGATCTGTGAGGCTGGGTACAAATAATTCCATAATTTAAGATTAATTAATGTTATTTATTCCTATAAAAGTTCAATTCCATGATTATTCACCAGTTGACGTTATATAATTTTACCACCAGACGGTGCTGAATTTCATATTAGTACCAGAAAAAAATCGAAAAAATTTAGATGTCGTTAGTTGTTCTACACTAGCGCCGCTTATGGCATGTACGCAAAACTTGTCCACTTTCTTCTCTGGTACTCTGTGATACTCAACAACTGCAACAAGTAAAAGAAAACAAAGAGAGACTTCTACCGAGATGATGGCCGTCTTGACGAACATGCTAGGCTCCGTAATGAGGGTAATTTTAGAGAATTGTTAGAATTTGGAGCGTCTGCAGGAGACGAAAATCTTAAGCGACACTTGTCAACAGTCTCTTCAAGAACCGCATATCAGTCATTCAAAATATCTCTGCAGGCGGAAGAATTGCGAAGCTCTGTTTGATGCTACACGTGACGTCATATAAGGCAGTGTATACTGTCAGCGCCCCACGTCCCATTCCCCTCTGCACTCGTAGATAGCAGTGTCACGTGTTCTATTCCTGCATAAACACGATTGCAGTGCCCTCCGTCAACAACTGCACTTACTCCTTGAACGGGTAATACCTAGGCAATACAATACAAAATAATAACATGCTGTGGTGAAGGAATAACAGATACAATACTTATTAAATAAGGAATGCTAAGTATTATTCTGTTATATTTGACGAAACTACAGATTTTCTAATACAGAACACCTTTCTTTGGGCTTGATATATGTGTATAAAAATGAGATTCCTGAAGATTTCGTCAAATTTATTGGCGCTTAAAAGAGGATTACAAATGTCAACCAGATCAAGAACCAAATAGTGAACGACGCCTAACTGGAGAGGCATTGGGAAAGATTGTTGTAAACGTACTGCAAGAACTGTCCCTAGACTTAAACAACTGTGTGGGGATTGGTAATGACAGATGTGGTGTAATGTGTTCTGAAGCTCTCGGTGCAGTCACGGGAACACAGAAAGCCGCGAAGGAAGCATATGCTTAGTTGGTGTTAAAACTTACAATACAAGAGTTGTGATATTATGACTAAATACTGTTTAAAAACTGCTCAAAATAGTTTTAAAACACGTTATTAGCACGCTAAAATGTACAAATTAATACTTACTTACTCACTGGCACTATCAATCCCGTAGGTTCATGGCCGCACGGACATAAGCTCTCCATACATCCCTATCCTGAGCTAATGCTTTCCAATCATTCCCTGTATAATCTATTTCCCTCAATTCATAGTTAATGTTATTCTCCCACCTCATTCTTGGTCTACCAACTGGGCGTTTTCCCTCTGGCTTTCCTACAAGAAGCTTCCATGCAACTCTCCCATTCCCCATGCATGCAACATGTCCTGCCCATCGTAGTCTACGAGACTTAACTGTTCTTATTATATCTGGCTTCCTGTAAAGACCATGTAGTTCATTGTTATGTAAGTCTTCTCCATTCACCTGTCTGTTCATCTCTCTTTGGTCCAAAAATTTTCCTAAGTACTTTATTCTCAAATACTTGTAATCTTCTTTCCTCTCTTAAAGTAAGAGTGCATGTTTCGCACCCATATAATATAACTGGTAGAATAATAGTTTTATATATTTTCAGTTTAACGTTTTTTGAAATGAGTTGGGACATCAAGAGTCTCTGCAATGCATAATAGCACGCATTTCCAGAATTGAGCCTATGTTTAATTTCTTTGTGCATCTCATTTCTACTTGTGATTATTGTTCCTAGGTATTTGAATTCAGCCACTTCCTCAAAATTTCCCTCATTTGTCATTAGCTGTCCATTTCCATTATATACTGAATTTCTACGTGTGACCATATATTTAGTTTTATTGATATTTACAAATTAATTGATTTGTTAATTTACACAGACCCATGCACCCCCAAAAATTCACGGACCCATGTCCACCTCCGATAATCTGTTGTGGAGCCGCCCGTGATTTATGTGCTGGTATGTACATGCATAAATTAAAACGGACTTGTGCGTACAAATGTACGTAAAACGTTTAGAAAATAACATGTTTGTGTCATCATTTTCTTATTCTTCGTGTTTTGTTATTATGATTTCATATTTTGGTATAATTTTCTGCACATAATTCCTCGCTCTCGTAGAGCGAGAATTTTTTATGGAATTTCATGTATTAAACTATTAGTCAGAAAGCACTGACACAAAGCATCTTTATATTTTATGATCTGAAGAATCAAACAAGACCAAAATATGTTTTAATATCCATAATATTTTGGCTAAATGTACATATTTTAGTAAACATTTAATATTCTTTAATATTTTCCAATTATCAACTTTTTTAATGAAATTTGTAATAATTGGTTAAAAACATTTTTGAAGTGACAATAGTTTTGAAATGTTTTGACATTGTAATGTAGTAAACAGGCGAAAATTCCTCACTACCCCATCCCCAACAAGATAAATATATTTGATAAAAGAAAATTATTGAAATGGAGATACGGAATGACCAAGTGGAGGCTTTTGTCTTTCTGCAGCCATTTCCTGTTTGCTATCTAACAACAGTCCTTATTTCCTGGATGGATTACAGTATTTAAATGTAGGGAAGACTGCTGCTGCTATGGTTGAAGCTGTGCTGGGAAATAAGTTCTTACTCCACAGTTTCATTTTTACATTTTATTGAATCTCAAATAATGTGAACCCTATTTCACCATCCGGTATGTTAGGGTTTTAGTTTAAATACAATTAATTATTTACATTAATTTAGATTTTGCTTAATTTCTAGCGCTACATATCAATAATAATACTCCAGGCACGCCGTAGCGTAGTGGTTAAGGCACTGAGCTACAAGCCGGAGGGTCGAGGGTTCAAGTCCCGTTGGGGTCAGGATTTTTAAACTGACCCAAACCCTCTGGCGGCACTATGGCCCTGGGGTCGACTCAGCCTCTAACTGAAATGAGTACCAGACGCTTGTTCTGGGGGTAAAGGCGGCCGTCACGCAAGGCTGACAACCCGGCTGACATAAAGTGCCGATTGTCTAGAAAAAGTGGGAGCCTTAACCTCCTACTACCCCAAGGGCCTCCGGGTCTGTTGTGGGATCACTTTACTTTTTACAGTTTATGAAATTAGTAAAGTT
Organism: Diploptera punctata; assembly: GCA_030220185.1. NCBI lineage: Eukaryota > Metazoa > Arthropoda > Insecta > Blattodea > Blaberidae > Diploptera > Diploptera punctata. Next base: position 147,560 of record JASPKZ010005291.1, read on the forward strand.
CTTGTAGGTACGTCCAATATTATTCTCACATCAAACTATCAAATATAGGGCGGTATATGTTAGTTCCCATAACATCATATGGTGTGGAGCGTACTTTTTGATCGTACAAAACAATTCTAACAGACAAGGGTTAAAAATATACAAAATGTAGAAAAATATTCTAACTGTGTATTAACTAACTAACTAATTCGTTGGCACTATCGAACCCGTAGGTTCATGGTCGCGGCAACGTAAGCTTCCCATACATCCTTATCCTGAGCTAATGTTTTCCAATCATTTCCCGTATAATCGACTTCCCTCAAATCATGGTTAATGTTATCCCCCAACCTGATTCTTAGTCGACCTACAAGAAGCTTTGATGCACGTTTTCATACCCCATTCCATGCCCTGTCCTAACTGAGTATTACGAACAGAATTGATAATTGGTTTTCCAAAGCACAAGTAGACCAAGACTAGACACTCTGTTCGGCAAATTTCACGAAAAAAACTAATGTCAAAATAATTCTAACTATATTTCACCATGTTCATACGTGTAGTTTATAGGATTAAAAATAAATGTAATTGCAAAGATAGTTTTAAAATACTCCCTAGAATTATTTGAGGATTAATTAATTTTAATATCTTGTTCCTCCAAATATGACACGCCAGACTTGGTCTACTTGTGTTCTGATTCATCCATTTTAATATTATTGACTATATTGGAGTTCAATACCTTTATGCAAGGTAAATAGCAGTCATCCAAACTGTACCCGCTCTAAATTTTGTGAGTGCTATATTCGATGGAGGCATGTTTGTTTCGGTTACTATGTTTTGAAGTCGTAATAAAATATCTTTGGTTAAATCAGGGGCGGTTGCAGGACAGATTTTCGTTCCAATAATTGACACTCTGTATATTCATCGGTCCTTTTATTTACAAAAATCCCTATATCGTTGGCGAAAGTATTGTTACAGCTTGTAGATTCCAATGCAGATGTCTTATTGTTTTCATTGTTAGTTGGCTCTCCAATGTTCATATTCAGTTAAGTCTAACTTCATTGAAAGAGACTGACAAAGTATTACTATTAAAATTTCCATTGTCACAACGTAATGGTGATGTATCAGATATTTTACAGGTGTTTGCCGTGTTTCACTGCTGTCATCTCTTTTCTCTACTTTTTTGAAGTATGAACTTACTGGGTTTGGGTTCGAGCGTTTTCGGTCATTTCAAAATTCATAAGACAATAAACGGAATATTAACCCTCAACTGGTAGGGTGGGGTCAGAATGACCCAGGCTATTATTTGGAAACGCTCTTTCTCATATACCAAAAACATTTTCTACCTGAAACTTTGTGTACTCTATCCTCAGTCTATTCTGGAACCTTGGACGAAGTGGAAGTTTCATTGTGTTTTTGCATTTTTGTGTTATTTCAGTTTGTCTTGCGCTTTTCGGGTCACGTTGACCCCAGCCTACCTTAAACGTAAGTATTTTTTCATTTAGCAGAATAATGATTTCTTTCAGTATTATTTCAGGATACACTTGCATTCATTTCTGAATTTATTTTTTATAGTGAACGATGTATAAAAACCTAACTATGAAGAGTTAACTCGAATTTTGAATGAATCAGATGATGAATATGAAAATGAAGTTGATGAAAATTTTGTTATTGAGAGTGAACACGACACTGATAGTGAACAAAGTGGCAATTCTGATGACGATGATGTGGAAGGTAATCTTGATGTTGACGATACAGCTTTCATGTATAGTAAAGATAAATACAAATGAAGTCATAATCTCGTTTTACGAGGACGCACCGCTCAACCCAATATCATTACACATCTTCCTAGAATTCGTGGAAATGCTAAGGAATCCCCCACTTTAGAACCACAACTTGCTTGGAGTTTTCTTCTTACAGATGACATTCTAGATATTATTGTAAGACACACAAATGAAGAAATAGGAAAAGAAGCAATTATTCCAACCTCGGAAAAGAGGTAGAAACATTACGGGGGACAGTTGGTTTTCGTCTATAGAACTGAAGAATAGAGGATTGACCTATGTGAGAACGGTTAGGAAAAATAAGAGACAAATTCCTCCAGAATTTCTTCCACAGAAGAAGAGAACTGTAGGTTCATCTGTATTTGGCTTCAATAGACAGAATACCCTTGTATCGCATGTTCCAAAAAAGAACAAAGCTGTCATTTCCATAATGCATCACCAAATGTATCGATAGCGATACACAAAAGCCGGAAATAATACAATTCTATAACATGACAAGAGGTAGAGTAGGTTCCTTGGATCGGAAAGTTTCAACCTGTTCTACTGCTTGAAGGACGAGACGATGGCCAATGGTGATATTTTTTGCCATAATGGATATCGCTACAGTAAATGGTCATATACTTATGACAAGCAGAAAGAGGTAAATTCCATCACCAGACATCAATTCATTATTGCTCTCGCAAAATCACTTGTGCATCCTGAACTTGTTCGCAGAAGTAGCATCGTGAACTCCGGCAGATGATTGGGAAAGTTGGTGGTATATCGGGTCCAAGTACAGAAAAGGAAGCAGGGCCTACCATGACTCCAGGAAAAAGGAAAATATGTTCTTCCTGTCCTCGTGGTCGGAATGGGAAAGCTGGAACAAATTGTGAAATGTGTCTGAAACTGCTATGTGCAGGATGTGCTAAAAATCTCTGTCATGACTGTTTTTGAATAATATTGTTAATTTAGGTATATGATGAATGGAGTTACTACTCAGTTGGAATTATGATCTGATTAGACTGATAGGATAATTTATTACAATTATTTTTTATAGTCCTAGAGTGATTATTGAGATTTACCAAGTTTCAAATTCCAGTTCTTTGTTCTTCTGTTTTGTTACTAAATGATGCAAATTAATTAGATTTAATATTGTTATTCTTGTGTAATTGATCTTGGTTTACTATATTAGTGTAATTCCTACATGTTGTAATTCTATATGTTGTATATTATATAGCCAATTTATATGTCTGAATGTACAGTCTATGGCTAAAATATATTTTTAATGCACTCCAAGAAAAATAAATTAAATTCTGTTATTTAGACGTGATGCACTTAGTTAAAATTAGGTGTGAAGAGCTTGTAATTTATTAGGTTAATATATTATGTCAGATATAGTCAAATAATAAAGTCCAAATGTATGCATTTCCTTTATTATATTATCAGGGTCATAATGACCCCACCCAACCAGTTATGTAACAGAAATTTCACCCTACCAGTTGAGGGTTAATAATGTAATATAGTCTACTAACAGTTGCGTAACGTACAACTCCTTAGACCCTATTCTACCGTAAGTTGGTACAGTGTAAGCAATTTTAAATGTATGAGCTGAAAAAATAACTTTTAATGAAATGTTTAGTTATTTTTCATTCAAAATATCTCTGCAGGCGGAAGAATTTCGAAGCTCTGTTAGTTGCTACACGTGACGTCTTATAAGGCAGTGTATACTGTCAGCGTCCCACGTCCCATTCCCCTCTGCACTCATAGATAGCAGTGTCACGTGTTCTATTCCTGCATAAACACGACTGCAGTGCCCTCCGTCAACAACTGCGCTTACTCCTTAAACGGGTAATAGAAAGCAGATACACCACCAAAATATCATCAGAATAACTATCTACAATTTATTTAATGTGGATAAATTTACATTATGAGTGCAGAGGCCTCTTTAGTAAACAGTTTACTTTATGTGTCCATAAAAACAGTTCATGGTAGTTAATTTTTTTATTAAAAAGAAGAAAACATTCTTCTATCAATACATTTGGGCCCGAGACACTTTTTGTTTAAGGTCTGGCCGAAAAAGTTACGCCATTGTCTATTAATAATGGTTTACTTTATATAAACAAATTAAAAGGGGTTGTCACTTGCGGAATAAAAAGAAGAGTATAGATATTTGTTTTTATTGTTTTAATAATCTATGTTTCTTCTGAATATTTGTTGTATATCAAACACATTTCTAAGACATCAGCTATCTTTAATCTGGAAAACTTGTAATTAATACCAAAAAAACACACACAAAAATCTGTTATGCTTCTATACGTAGTAAAATCGAAGAGTCTCTAAAATGTGCATCAGAGTTGTTTCATTTAAGCATCTAAGAACGCAGGAATAGGATGTGACAAACCCCATTAAAATTAGATGAAACAGATAACAAATCAATGAAATCATTATAATTTAACCCTTTGCCCCGTATAACGTAGTAAAGCGTACCTTACTTGCTTTGTCCCTGCCCCGTATAACGTAGTAAAGCGTCCCTTACTTGCTTTGTCCCTGCCCCGTATAACGTAGTAAAGCGTCCCTTACTTGCTTTGTCCCTGCCCCGTATAACGTAGTAAAGCGTACCTTACTTGCTTTGTCCCTGCCCCGTATAACGTAGTAAAGCGTACCTTACTTGCTTTGTCCCTGCCCCGTATAACGTAGTAAAGCGTACCTTACTTGCTTTGTCCCTGTCCCGTATAACGTAGTAAAGCGTACCTTACTTGCTTTGTCCCTGCCCCGTATAACGTAGTAAAGCGTCCCTTACTTGCTTTGTCCCTGCCCCGTATAACGTAGTAAAGTGTACCTTACTTACTTTGTCCCTGCCCCGTATAACGTAGTAAAGCGTACCTTACTTGCTTTGTCCCTGCCCCGTATAACGTAGTAAAGCGTACCTTACTTGCTTTGTCCCGGCCCCGTATAACGTAGTAAAGCGTACCTTACTTGCTTTGTCCCTGCCCCGTATAACGTAGTAAAACGTACCTTACTTGCTTTGTCCCTGCCCCGTATAACGTAGTAAAGCGTACCTTACTTGCTTTGTCCCTGCCCCGTATAACGTAGTAAAGCGTACCTTACTTGCTTTGTCCCTGCCCCGTATAACGTAGTAAAACGTACCTTACTTGCTTTGTCCCTGCCCCGTATAACGTAGTAAAGCGTACCTTACTTGCTTTGTCCCTGCCCCGTATAACGTAGTAAAGCGTCCCTTACTTGCTTTGTCCCTGCCCCGTATAACGTAGTAAAGCGTACCTTACTTGCTTTGTCCCTGCCCCGTATAACGTTGTAAAGCGTACCTTATAGCCCACGCAATGGATTTAGAGGAATGTCCTTGAATGAAAATTTGTAATGGGAGCTTAGATGCGAGTCTTGTACTTACCAGATGTAGGAAGTGTCACCACACGTCATTGCTAACTCCCTCGCTAGCGAATATCAAAATATGTATGTAGTCACTGCTAAACATTTGTAAAAGTTCACAATAAAAATTTATTAATATACGGCCATTTTAATCCGTGGAGGAAGTACATTCACTACATATACCCTATATATGGTTTATATCAGTCTGTTAAAGTTTTAAATAACACTAAATGTCACTTTAGTACTCATCCAACTCTTCAACACCTGACATATTATCTCCATATTCCATTTGGTCACTTTCATGTTCACTCTCCTCATCGCTGCTTTCCATTACATTGTCTTCAATTATAATTTTTTCAATTCTTTCTTCCATGATTCCATCTTTCTCCCAGTACTCGTGTTCGTTCTCTTCCACTTTATTACACACATTTTCCCATTCCTTTTTACCAATTTCTTTAATTCTTTCCCGGCACAACATTTCAACATCTTTAATTTTGAAAGTAACATTTTTACTACCAACCCACTGTTTTACATCACCCCAAATTAATTCAATGGGATTTAAATCAGGATGATAAGGTGGAAGTCTCAACACTGTATGGTTATTTTCAGCTAATATAGTGTCGATAACGTAGGTTTTATGTGTTGGTTTATTTTCTAAGATTAAATCATATAAGTGTGTTTTTAGTGCTATTTTCATCAAAATGAATATTATGTTGAATTAACCAGGCTTGCATATCTTTTTTTAAGGAATTTGATGTTGGGACTTTATTTAATTGTGTGTTATGGTACGAAGCGTTGTCAACAACTATGACAGAGTTTGGGGGTAAATTTGGAATCAACATGGTACGTAACCATTTAATATAGTTTCCTGTATTCATTTGTTCATGGAGTCTCTCCTGTTTTTAGCACCGACCTGTAAATGAGGAGAGCATTTGGTATAAAACCAAACCTTCCACCAGCATGCACAATTATAAGACGTTCCCCTTTAGAAACGGGAGCCATCAAACCTGAGCCACTGTCGTCAGACCAACCTTTCGGACTAGTGTGACTACTGTGTATATATGTTTCGTCTTCATACACTATTGGCCTTCCCTCATCTCTATATTTTTTAATGCATGTAAGATATGTCTCTCGAAGGGAACAAATATTATGGTTTTCTATTAAAACACTTCGGTTAGTTCTGGATTTTTTCCAGCGAAAACCCAAGTTCCTTATTACTGCTCTAAGACTACTGGCTCCTCCACCACTAAATTCAATTTTTTCTTTAACTTCTCCAATAATTTTGTAATTGTTGGTGCAGTCTTTTCTTCTTCGTAAAAATTATATATAGAGCGCCGAATTACACATTTATCAAAGTCATCAATGTCAGTTATTCTTTTTGGGACATCGTGTTTCTTTCCAGAGGTGCCAAAAGAAGATCCTTCCTCTTCATGTTTTCTTCTTTCTTGTAAAATTCTGTGAACAGAACTGCGCGACACACCTGTGGCTTTAGAAACTCTTTCTTGAATTTTCTTCACTTGTTTATAATACACGGGTGAAAATCGCTCCTTTTCTTTTGCTTCCTCTTTTATGTAGTCGTGAACATTCACAATAATTTCCCGACTTTGACTGTGAAGAGTTTTTCCTTGTAATTTTGAAATCATAGGAGGCTTTGTGTAAATTAAAAAAAAAATCAAAATTGTTCACTAATTAACTAAATACACATTCACACTACACTATAATTTTAAAACTACTGGCAGCAAAGGTACAAATTATTATATATAAAAAATACGGTTTAAAATATAAAATCTACACGTCTGTTTCCACTATAATTCACTCTGGACTATACGTGTTTTTGTAAGAGGGAGGAGCGAAATCACAGCTCAGCAGTCTGGATAGCTTCTCCGACTGGACTGACCTTCAAGGACATTCCTCTAAATCCATTGCGCGAGCTATACTTGCTTTGTTCCTGCCCCGTATAACGTAGTAAAGTGTACCTCTTTATAAAACAGCTGTATTTCAACTTGGATTCAGTTTCTTGGAAAACTGTGACATGTCAGTCATTCTTTGGCATCTGTGGAATGTATTAAATGTGACAACAAGGCTTGCTTTATAAATTTTTGTAAAATTCTAACGGTACTTTTTTTGTGTTTTCAACCCTATTTTTGAAAGCCTCCACCAGTTTATCTGTAACCATGGCAAGCGAAAGCAAAAGTTCATTGTTAGTAAAACTACCTGTAATTTAAACCTATTGTTCAGTGAAGACGTTGTGACCGCGATAGAAGAGGAATTTAATTATGAAAGTGATAGTTCTGACGCTTCTTGGTTGGGTAGTTTAGTGCAAGAGAGTGATATAGAACAAACGAGTGACAGTGATGAAGAAATCGTAGCGCCGACGGCAGAGCGCACTGATTATAACGAGAACATTAATTACTCTTTTAATTCAAAAAGTTTAATTTGTGATGTTTTTAAGTATGGCCTATAATGATATATGTTTAATTATGTGTATATAAGCAATGAATATTGTGTGTTGTGCAATTGAGAAGAACAGCTAGGCACGAAAGTGGTGAGTTCTCTTACTAAATTAAATATTAATAATTTAGCTATTAGTGAGTTAAAAAAAAACATGATTCGAATTCGGTGATTACTCAGAAAATGTTATTCAGAGACCAAAATTATAATAAATTATTTATAAAAGTATAACACTTAATTTTTTGTCGATATATTATATTAAAATTATTATTGCATACGGGGGAATTTTTTCTTCGGATATAAAATAGAGAGAGAGAATAATAAGAAAATAAATTGGAAAATAAATTTTGTAGGTAAATTTAATAAATTTCAACAAATATATTGTATCCATATTCGAACATTGGATTTGCTATATGTAACCAATGATAACAGAATCTCGAATACAACACTTCAAGCGATATCCTCAACAACTGATCCCGCACAACAAGCCATCAGGAAAAAATGGAAGTGGGGAGGCCACGTCGCAAGAATACAGGACGACAGGTGGACAATAAAAACAACCATGTGGGACCCGTACACAGGCAAGAGACAGCGCGGAAGACCAAGACGACGATGGGCTGACATCTTCAAAGAACGAGCAGGGGCGCAATGGTCCAGAGTCGCCAGATGCAGGAAAAGCTGGAGAACGATGGAGAGCCAACTGTGTATTAACTAATCACAGAACAGACAGTGTATACAGGGCAAGTCAAAATGTTGTGCAGGTTTTAAGAAATTTATTATGTGAAATGTAATGAACATATAATATTGTGAGACATATTGTATGAAAGGTAAACTCTCAAAGTTTTTTTTTAAATATTCACAGATGTTCTATGTGAGCGCCTTTTGTTACACGACAGATGTCAAGCCGATATTCAATCTCCTGCCAAACTTTCTGTAGCAGTCCAGCGGGTCGATATCAGCAATGGCTGCTTTGATTGCGGGGCACGCGTCATTTTTTTTGCAGTGTTGTTGGAAGTTGGTGGTACGTAAACATGATCCTTTACAAGACCCCACATGAAGAAATCCACACGGGGTTAGATCTGGTGAACGAGGGGGCCAATGAATGAGTTGTTGATCACCCTGAGATGCACTGCCTATCCCGCGTTGTGGTAAAGCCGTATTGTCAAAACTGGTCTCGAACACTGCAATTTGGTAATGTGGAGGGGCACCATCCAACTGCAAGAATGAAATCTAGACTATCCGCTTCAAGCTGCGGAAGGAGCCATGGTTTGTCAGCACTATCAAGGAAAACACTGTCCGTTCACAGTAAGTTCATGAAAGAAAAAGGGGCATCATAAAACTATTTGCATGGGGACCATTATGAGCACAAAAGACATTCACTTTCGGAGAACTGCGCCGTGACTGTTCCAGAAGTTGCTATGGGGGTTACCAGTTCCCCAAATCCTTACATTGTGTCTATTCACTTTTCCTGAAAGGTGGAAAGTTGCTTCATCACTGTAAACTACCCTCTCATGGAACTCATTCTCTTCCATTAATGCGAGAAAATCAACACAGAAGGACGCTCGCAAAGCATAATCGGCGGGTTTTAAGGCTTGAACCAGTTGCAAGTGGTAGGGTTTCATCTGTAAACGTTTCCGGAGAATCCGCCATACAGTTTTTTGAGGTAGTTGAAGTTCTGTCGCTCCCCGGTAGGTGGATTTCTGTGGACTCCGCACGAAGCATGTGCGAACGCGTTCGACTGTCTCTTCACTCGTCGACGGACGGCCAGTCGATTTTCGTTTACAGATACAGCCTGAATCCCTAATTGTGTGTACCACTTACGAATGGATCTCCCATCCGGCGGGTCTTTATCGTATCTGGTACGGAAATGTCGTTGAACACTAGTCACAGAGTTGTTTACATGGTAATCAAGCACACAGAAAGACTTCTGATCCCCAGTCAACGCCATTTTCCTTTACTGCTCTGCTGTTGACATCTTGCGGGTGAACGCGGAACTTTAGAAGTGGACAACTAAACTTTGAGAGTTTACCTTTCATACAATATGTCTCACGATATTATATGTTCATTACATTTCACATAATAAATTTCTGAAAACCTGCACAACATTTTGACTTGCCCTGTACAAACCAAGTGCTATATCCAAGTCAACTTCTCACCACGGAGTAGCTCACCGGGTGACACTCTCAAATAGAGCTTAACCCCTGTACAGGGAGGCCTTTGCCCTAAAGGGACATATCAGGCTTTATTTATTTATTTATTTATTTATTAACCAATGATACTAATTTCTCTGTGTGTATATTGTTTTTCTATGCAATATATAGTATTTTTTTAAACTCTGGCATAATACTTTAAGCTTGAATTTAAAATTTACAAATAGCCTAAGTAATACTGTTTCTTAATATATTTATATGTTACGGATATTGTAAACAATGCCATCTCCATAAGACGATGAATTATGATTGAATTAATAAATAATATATACATATGAAACATGTATTGTATCTTTACATATTTGCATAAGTCCACCGCTGTGGTCTCGAGGTAGCGTACTGCCTTGTCAAGCAGCGGGCTCGGGTTCGATCCCCGCTCGGGACAGTTTTTCTGGGTGAGGTTTTTATCGGGGTTTTACCTCACCTGTAAGACAAATATCAGGAAAACTTTAAGGCCCAAACGGTCCCCGAAATCATATGGCCATCGCAATCATCATTCATATTCATCTTATCATCATCATCCTTCACCGATGTGGAAAGCAACGGGAAGCTACCACACCTAAAATTCCCTAGTAAAGCTGCAAAGCATAGCATGAAAATGCTGTGATTGCAGTGAAAGACCTGCCTTCGGGCAGAATTACTATGGATGGATATTTGCATAATCATTTCATCAAGAAATTCATAATTACAAAACAACCAGATTCTGTAATTTGTTTCACATTATTTTCATAGAAGTGGCCATACCTATTCCACATATGCCATTCTTCTATCGAAATTGTCGAGAAGACATTTAAAATTTAAATACCCTAAAATGAATATGTCGCTCCACAGCTCACTAGTAGAAATCATTGAGCGATGTACGAGTATCATAAAAAAGTATGTAACAAGTCAAACTTGACGACAATTTCTGGCGCTCTGCTTCTTCCACTTTATACCAAAAAAAAAAATATATATATCAAAGAGGGCGAAAAAAAAAATTACATTACTGATTTAGATACTGAAATCTTCAAGCTTCAAGACGCTATTTCTTTCGAACATTTTTCGCGAAGATGCAGCCATTGCAAAATTACCTTTTTTTTCGAGGATACGAAGCTGATCCTTTAATTATCAGCAGCAGTGTGTAACATTTAATTTTTTTTTCTAAAACAGAGATTGAGCGAGAGCAAAATTTGCCTGAATTACAAATTTGTAGGTACTAAGGAAATAAAAACAATTACTTTTAGATCATCAATTGAGTTGGTGTTTACTTGATGAAAATGCATATTTATTAATTAAATAAAAATAAAACGTAGTTTTATTTGATTTTCATATTTATTATATAATTCAGTGACAGCTGTTTCGGTACACTGTACCTTCTTCAGATATGTTAACAAACTATGAATTGTGTTCCAACTGATCTAAGCAACAATACAACAATATTTATTTAATTTTTTTTTAATTTGACAAAGGGAATTAATTCAAATCAAGTTGAGAATTTAACAGTTTGTTACTACTTTTAAATGTATTAATTTCTACAGACTCCAAAAGATCTAACTTCTTACCCTTATCACAAACATGTAAAATCTCAAAATTTGGATCAAAACAATGATTAAATTGGAATAGGTGGTTAGCATATTTTGAATATTCTAAATTTCTGTTATATGCTCTCATGTGTTCCTTTATATGAGAGATAAAAGGTCTACCAATTGTCCTATATAGACATTGTCACATGTGCCACACTATATAGGACAAACTGGTAGACCTTTTATCTCTCGGATAAAGGAACACATGAGAGCATATAACAGAAATTTAGAATATTCAAAATATGCTAATCACCTATTCCAATTTAATCATTGTTTCGATACAAATTTTGAAATTTTAGATATTTGTGATAAGGGTAAGAAGTTAGATCTTTTGGAGACTGTAGAAATTAATAAATTGAAAAGTAGTAACAAACTGTTAAATTCTCAACTTGATTTGAATGAATCCCCTTTGTTAAATTAAAAAATTTAAATAAATATTGTTGTATTGTTGCTTAGATCGGTTGGAACACAATTAATAATTTGTTAACATGTCTGAAGAAGGTACAGTGTACCGAAACAGCTGTCACTGAATTATATAATAAATATGAAAATCAAATAAAACTACGTTTTATTTTTATTTAATTAATAATTACTTTTAGGTTTGAAATGTGAGAAAATCTTGCCTGCAATTAACCTTATTTACACTAGTTAATCAATTCGTACTTGCTCTTAATTCTCGTTCTTCTACTGGGGTGAAAGTACAAACATTAAACAATACAAAAACTTCACTACATCGTATAATACAAAACAAATATCAGTGACGTATTTTCTATGCTGATCGCATAAACAAAGGATGAGGACTGAGAAAACAAGTGCACAATACCAAGATACACCTTTAAATTAATTTTTCGTTCAACAATCACATATTGTTGTCCGGCAATTTTTTTTTCTAAATCTATCTCATGTCATCGGTGACGAAAAACAAAACGAGTAAACTCGTGACCGGTCAGCTACGCTTTTGCTAATCAGTGCGCCAAAGTATATTTGATTTTTTAAGTACACGTTGATAGTTCATTAATCAGTCTCATAATTTATCTTTAAAAAATTCTCGGAGGGGGGTGAGGCCCAATCTCTGGAACCGCCACATATTCAAGGTAAATAACAGTCATTCAAACTGTACCCACTAAGTTTTGTCAGTGCTATATTCTATGGAAGCATGTTTGTTTGGGTTACTATGTTTTCTTTTTTGTTTATGTTTGGATTTCGAAATTAAATATAATTGGATTAATTAATTCATCGAGTTATATATATATATATATATATATATATATATATATATATATATATATATATATATATATATATATTCTCGTAGACAGCGAGGGGCAGGACATGTTTCACGTATGGGGAATGAAAGATTTGCATGGAAGCTTCTTGTAGGAAAGCCAGAGGGAAAACGCCCAGTTGGTAGATCTAGAATGAGGTGGGAGAATAACATTAATTATGATTTGAGGGAAGTAGATTATACTGGGAACGATTGGAAAGCATTAGCTCAGGATAGGGATGTATGGAGAGCTTATGTCCGCGCGACCATGAACTTACGGGTTCGATAGTATCAGTGAGTAAGTAAGTAATATATATATATATATATATATATATATATATATATATATATATAATCTCCCAGTATTAATTTATTAAAGTAAATTGTCAAACTACAGGCTTGGGAGGCCCTTGGGGTAGATGGATGTTGAGACTTCCTCATTTCTAGACAATCGCCAAGGGATGTCCGCTGGGTTATCAGCCCTGCGTGACGGCCGCCTTTGCCCCAGAACATGCTTCTTGTACACATTTACAATTAAGAGCTGAGTGGACCCTAGGGTCATGATGCCGAAAGAAGGTTTGGTCCAGCTAAAAACCCTGACCCCCATTGAAACTAAAACCCACTAACTTCCGGCTTGTTAGCGTGATTCCCCAAGCTACTACACTAAAACGTGAGCCATTAGAATTGCTTCAAATCACAAACATGATAATATATATTGGGCCAGAATTAATGAAAAATTAATAAAAATGGAAATACAGTGAAACTCTTGATTTCTTGAGATGCAAAAAGGTATTTTGCCTCATTTATGTGCTGGTATATATAACCATAAATTATGTAGGGCTTGTGAATATAAATATATGTAGAAAAGTTTTAAAAAATAGTAGCTTATTAATATTATTGTGTCATTTTCACACTTTTTTTATTTATTCTTATTGTGATTTCATATTTCGATATAAATTTCTACATATATTTCCTTGCTCTACTTATAATATCCATCCATCTATGGTAATTCTGCCCGAAAGCAAGTCTTTCACTGCAATCATAACAATTTTATGCTATGCTTTGCAGCTTTATTAGGGAATTATAGTGGGGTAGCTTTCCGTTGCTTTCCACACCGGTGAAGGATGATAATAATGATAAGGATGATGATGGCCGGATGATTTTCGCGGACCGTTGGGCCCTAAGCTTCTTGACATCTGTCTTACAGGTGAGAAATAAACCCCCAAAAAAAACCTCACCCAGGAGCCTGTCCCGACCGGGAATCTAACCCGGGCCCGCTGCGTGAAAAGGCAGCACGCTACCTCGAAACCACAGCGGTGGACACTTATATGGATGCGAAATTCGGACTCTTATTGCAAGGGAGAAGATAAGATTACATGTATTTGAAAATAAAGTTTTTAGAGAATTTTTTTAGATCAAAGAGAAACGAGGAGACAGGACAAGGCCTATTAAAAGAAGATAACAAAATAGTAAGCTAAACGATCTTTATAGGAAGCCACATTTAATAAAAACAGTTAAGTCTCGTACACTGCAATGGGCAGAACATGTGGCACAAATAAATATGAAAGAAGGGCATGTAAGAAAACCAAAGGTAAAACGTCCAGTTGGTAGACAAAGAAAAATATGGGTGAAAGATATTAACCATGATTTTAGGGAATTAGTTTATACAGGGGATGAACGGAAAAAATTTCAGGATAGAGGTGTATGGATAGCTTATTTCGGCGTTGCCATGAATCTGCGGTTTCGACCGTGCCAAAGATTTAATTTTTAAGTTCCTGGGAAATTACATTATCAAAAATTCGCCTATAATAGAATAAATATGAATTTCAGATAAAATGAAACGTTTTCATGTGCCTCTTGTGTGAGTTCAATGCTCATTGAACCATCGCACTAAAGCACGTTGCAAGAGTAAAAAATAGGCCGATAAAACATAAGTAAAATAATATTGATCTCCATTCAAAATACTGAAGAAATTTTGAACTTTGGAATATCATAAATTAATGTGCAATTAACGTTACCGTTACCTCAATTTGAACTTTGAACTCTCAAGTACCGTATGTATATAAGAACGGCAAAAACACTATTATAATTTTCAGTTCAACGACAGACGAGACAACAAAACTAAAGTGAAGGGAACCACTTCAGTATCAGTTATCGTGTGATTGGACCATATCAACAGGTATGAATTTATTTCACCATCATCTGGTTAGTCATGTATATAGGTTAATTATTAGTAGAGCGAGGAATTTTATGAAATTTCATGTTTTAAACTATTGGTCAGAGAGCGCTGAGACTAAGTATCTTTACATTTTATGATATGTAGAATCAAATAAGATCTTCATATTTTATCATATTTCATAATATTTTGGCGAAATATTTCTGTAAAAATTTAATATTCCTTCATATTTTTCAACTTTCAATTTTTTTAAATAAAATTTCTATTTCGTTAGAAACATTTTTGGAGTGACTGTAGTTTTTAAATTTTTTTTTGACAATGTAATATGGTAGACAGCGAAAATTCCTAAGTATCCCATCTGGAACAAGATAAATAGATTTGATAAAAGAAAATAGTTGAAAAAAGGAGAGATGGAATGACCAAGTGGAGGCTTTTGTCCGAAACTACAGAAAAAGAACAGGGATTTCCTAATCTGTGACAAGAACATGAATAAGTAGAATAACAATGTTAGAATAATAACCACCCACTTTTCTTTCTCAGGTAGAAACCTATTCCTTTTTGCTACCTAAGGACAGTCCTTATTTTATGAATGGATTACAGTATTTAAACGTAGGTAAGACTGCTGCTGCTAAACTTGAAGCTGTGATGTGAAATAAAGTCTTGCTCCACAGTTTATGAAATTTGTAAAGTTCTTGTAGGTAAGGCCAATATTATTCTCACTTACATCAAACTATCATATATGTAGTGCAGTACATGATTGCTCCCATAACATCATATAATGTGGAGCATACTTTTTGATCGTACAAAATAATTCAGACAGACAGGCGTTAAAAAATATATAAAAAGCTCCCAACTGTGCATTACGAACAGAATTGATAATTTGATTATTGAAAGCACATGCATACATACTGTGCTCGGGCGAATTTCATGGGAAAACTAATGTTAAAATAATTCTAACTACATTTCACTATGTTCATACGTGTAATGTATAGGATTAGAAATAATTGTAATTGCAAAGAGAGTTTTGAAATACTCCCTAGAATTATTTGTGGATTAATTTATTTTAATCTTGCTTCTCCAAATATGACATATAGTACTTGGTCTACTGCGATGGGCAGGACATGTGGCACGAATGGGGGAATGAAAGACATGCATGGAAGCTTCTTGTAGGAAAACCAGCGGGAAAACGCCCAGTTGTAGACCAAAAATGAAGTGGGACAATAACATTAACCATGATTTGAGGGAAATATTATAGAGGGGATGATTGGAAAACATTGGCCCAGGATAGGGATGTATGGAGAGCTTATGTCCGTGCGGCCATGAACCTACGGGTTCGATTGTGACAGTGAGTTAGTTAGTTAGGACTTGGTCTACGTGTGTTCTGATTCATCCAATTTAATGTTATTGTGACATTTATATATATTGGAATTCATTATCTTTATGCAAGGTAAATAGAAGTATATTCGATGGAAGCAAGTTACAACGGTTACTATGTTTTGTTTTTTTTATTTATGTTTGGATTTCGTAATTAAATATCATTAGATAAATTAATTGATCGCGTTTTATATAAACCCAGTATTAATTTATTGAAATAAAGTGTCAAACTACAGGCTTGGGAGGCCCCTGGGGTAGGTGGATGTTGAGACTTCCACATTTCTAGACAATCTCCAAGGGATGTCCACTGGGTTCTCAGTCCTGCGTGACGGCCCCTTTGCCCCAGAACATGCGTCTGGTACTCATTTAAATTAAGAGCTGAGTAGACCCTAGGGCTATGATGCCGCCAGAAGGTTTGGTCCAGCTAAAAACCTGACCCCATTGAGACTCAAACCCACGACCTTGCGGATTGTTAGCGTGATTCCTCACACAATATACTTCAATGTGAGCCATTTTATTGATAAGAATCAATAAAACTTCAATGTTAAAAATTCCAAAATTTATTATATTAAATGATATTTTATATTGAGTCAGAAGTAATGAAACATTAATTAAAATTAAAATACAGTGAAACTCTTGATTTCTTGAGCTACAAAAAGGCCTTCTTGTCTCATTTGTGTGCTGGTATGTATACCCATAAATTATACAAGGCTTGTGTATATAAATATGTGTAAAAAGTTGAAAAAAAGCAGCTTCATAATATTTTTCTGTCCTAATTTTCATATTTTGCTATTATGATTTCATATTTTCGTATAATTTTCTTCATATAATTCCTCGCTCTACTTATTAGTCAGTTTCTCTCATGGAACTCCTTAGTGGAACTTTTCTTATTGTTTACTTACACTTCTACATAATATTTACTAATTTACCTTACAATCTGTCCACATCTTCTATCCACTTACATTTATAATTTTATATTTTATTCAAGATTTTAGTTATTTTTATGTCCGGCTATTTCTGTTAGTTTTGCAGTCATGTGTAAGGGGCCGTTTTCCTCATATACAATATCTGAATTCTGTTGGTTGCATTATTGAAGCGTCTGACGTATTCATGACCTGAGATTCCCAAATAAATAGACGTATAGAAGAATTAGGGTATTGTACAAATTAGTTCTGTTTTTTTCTAAATAATATAAATATCCATCCATCCATTGAGTAACACTAAGAAATTAGGACTGGAGGTAAATATCAATAAAACTAAATATATAGTCACACGTAGAAATTCATTATATAATGGAAATGGACAGCTAATGACAAATGCGGGAAATTTTGAGGAAGTGGCTGAATTCAAATACCTAGGAACAATAATCACAAATAGGAATGAGATGCACAAAGAAATTAAACATAGGCTCAATTCTGGAAATGCGTGCTATTATGCATTGCAGAGACTCTTGATGTCCCAGCTCCTTCCAAAAAACGTTAAACTGAAAATATATAAATCTATTATTCTACCAGTTATATTAAATGGGCGCGAAACATGGACTTTTACTTTAAGTTAGGAAAGGAGATTACAAGTATTTGAGAATAAAGTACTTAGGAAAATTTTTGGACCAAAGAGAGATGAACAGTTAGGTGAATGGAGAAGACTACATAACAATGAACTACATAGTCTTTATAGGTAGCCAGATATATTAAGAACAGTTAAGTCTCGTAGACTACGATGGGCAGGACATGTTGCACGTATGCGGAATGAAAGACTTGCATGGAAGCTTCTTGCGGAAAGTCAGAAGGAAAACGCCCAGTTGGTAGACCAAGAATGATGTGGGAGAATAACATTAACTATGATTTGAGGGAAATAGATTAGACTGGGAATGATTGGAAAGCATTAGCTGAGGATAGGGATGTATGGAGAGCTTATGTCCGCGCGGCCATGAACCTACGGGTTCGATAGTGCCAGTGAGTAAGTATAGAAGAATTAGGGTATCGTACAAATTAGTTCTGTTTTTTTCTAAATAGTATAAATATAATAAAAGAATATGAATTATTAAGGAAGTGAAGAAAGTCTTCCCTAGTACTGCGACACACAAGAATGCGTTTATATCAAACTTAAGCTAGGGGCCGTTTCATCAAGGTTGAAGCATGACCTACAAAGCTCGCGCAGGGTTTGGGGAAAATGATCCCTGCAGCAGGCTTGTCTGTATCTGCAAAATCATGGTTACTAGTCGCAATAAAAAAAATATTAACCCCGAGTACGAAGTGATTATAATAACTATGTACCACGTGAAATTCCTTAAGGGCACCCGGTACTAATTAGCTTGCAATTTGGTTTCAAAATATACAACATACAAACTTTTTTTTCGCCTTATTCTTAAGTTATGTGCATGAAAATTATGTCACTGATTAAACAAGTCTTCCTGAACATAATGGCACTTTGGTTAACTTTTTACACATATTTCTTTGTGAGTAATTTAAAATACAAAAAATGAAAATAAAAAAACCATTTTGTTAAAAGTATTGTCTTGGTATAATTTTCACACAAACTAGAATGTTATTGTCCAAGGTCCATTTAACAATAATAAGGGTTGCTTGTGTTCAGATATGGATTGTGATTTATTTTTTTAAAAATTCGAAGGCCAATTTTATTGTTAAAAATGTTGCATACATAGTTCTTTTTTTAATTTCAACGCTACCAACAGCAAAGTAAAGTAAAGTAAAGTGATCCCACAACAGGCCCGGAGGCCCTTGGGGTAGTAGGAGGTTAAGGCTCCCACTTTTTCTAGACAGTCGGCACTTGATGTCAGCCGGGTTGTCAGCCCTGCGTGACGGCCGCCTTTACCCCCAGAACAAGCGTCTGGTACTCATTTCCGTTAGAGGCTGAGTCGACCCCAGGGCCATAGTGCCGCCAGAGGGTTTGGGTCAGTTTAAAAATCCTGACCCCAACGGGACTTGAACCCTCGACCCTCCGGCTTGTAGCTCAGTGCCTTAACCACTACGCTACGGCGTGCCCCCGCTACCAACAGCACAAAGATAAATTTAACGTATTATTATAGAGCTCTTTAAACTGCATATCCAAGCCAAAAATTATTCTCCTATCTTTCATAGTTCCAGACAAAAGTGTACCAAAATATTAAAAAATACAAGTTACGGGAAAATAAAAAAATTGCGCACATTAGCAGAACACAGAGAGGTCATTTTTAAAAATCAATTTCTATGGGTTTAAATGTCCAAAAACGACAAAATAATATTACTTACTTACTTACTTACTGACACTATCGAACCCGTAGGTTCATGGCCGCACGGACATAAGCTCTCCATACATCCCTATCCTGAGCTAATGCTTTCCAATCATTCCCTGTATAATCTACTTCCCTCAAATCATAGTTAATGTTATTCTCCCACCTCATTCTTGGTCTACCAACTGGGTGTTTTCCCTCTGGCTTTCCTACAAGAAGCTTCCATGCAAGCTATGAAGACTGAATTTGCCTATTGTTGGTTTGAATATATCTTCCCGCCCCACTTTTGCATTAAAATCTCCTAAGACAATTTTCATATAATATCGTGAAAGGCTATCAAATACGCATTCTAATTCTTCATAGAACTCATCCTTGATCTTGTCATCTTTATCTTCTGTGGGGGCATGTACATTTACAATTATAAAATCATGTTGTTTACCCTTTAGAATTATGTATGATACCCTATCACTAACAAACTTAATATCTCGGATAGCGGATAGGATCATCCTTCTGACTAAAAAACCCGTTCCAAATGCAGGTCTTTCTGCACCCCCGTAGTATAATGCAAAGCTTCCTGATTCCTGACTACGTTCTCCTGGCCACCTAACTTCCTGTAAAGCGACTATATCCAAGGGCGATTTATCTAGTTCCCGCGTTAATATCTCTAGTGCCCCGCTATTGTATAAAGTCCTAACATTCCATGTTCCTAGGAACATGTCCCTGTGTTTGAGCCTTTGGCATGGGTTCCCTGAAGTAGTCCCCGCCCGGAGAACCGAATGGGGGACTATTTGACCTCCGGAAAATTTTACCCCAGTTGAACCCATGTCCGCATTTCTTGACGGTTCTATTTTTACGGTGAAAGATCGGCAGTCTTTGAATCAAGGTACTTTTTTCGTCTGGCTTATCACCTTCGACCAGTCCGGCATGGGTAACCCTATCGGCAGCAATGCTACCGCCGGCATAGCTCTCAACACATCAATAAAATAGACCTTGCTGGATTTTTTAAGCAAAAATAACAAAATAATTGCCCTTAAAACTGGAAGAAAATGAGAATAAAATTATTGCAATCCAATAATTTATCAAATATTGTTAATATTAATATTTCAAAATCAAACAATATCCTCAGCACTTGTATTAATTATATTGGATACGAGAACTCCATTAGGCCTATAGTAAATTTCCAAACCTAATGTAATAAAAATTAAAAAAAAAAATGAAAATAGTTTTTAAATAGGTAGGACATGTGTTACTAATAGGGAATGAAAGAGGTGTATGGAAGCTTCTTGTACGAAAACCACAGAGAAAACGGCCAGTTGGTAGATCAAGCATGAGGTGGGAGAATAACAGTAACCATGATTTGAGGGAGGTCCCGCGCCGTAGCCGAGCGGTTAAGGTAGGAAGCCTTGGCGCAGAGCTACGGGACTTGCGCTGGTTCGAGTCTCCATGGGGGAAGAAATTTTCTCATGGTATTTCGGCCAGTATGGGACCGGTGCCCACCCAGCATCGTGAGGCAATTGGGTAGCTACAATAAGTAGCGGCTCCAGGTTGAGGAAACCAGCTATAACGGCTGGGGGACTCGACATGCTAACCACATGTCACCCCTACACTGGCTGCTGATCATCTACCTCTGTGATTTACACATGTGGATGTGAGGCCAGCAGCCGGCTGGTAGGCTAAGGGCCTTGTAGGCCTGTCGCGCCAGGAGTTTATGATTTTGAGGGAAGTAGATTATACAGGGGTTGATTGGAAAATATTAGCTCAGGATAGCGATGTATGGATAGCTTATGTCCGCGCGGCAATGGACCTACGCGTTCGATAGAGCCAGTTAGTTAGTTAATTTAATAAAAATAAACGAGTTAATGGAAATATTATTTTCAGAAAAGCATAAAACATTACTTATATTTTTGTAATTATGTTTTAATGTCCTATTTTGAATGTTTAAATTCAAAATAAAACATTATTTTATTTTTATACAGATTATCATCCGCTCCATGACCTCCAGACCTCTTGTTCTTATTTCTTAACGTAATTACAAAATAATAAGCAATGTAAAAACAGTTTTTATGCTCTCTTGAAAGATTTGTTAATTTAGACTTACGAGGTTTTAGAGCAAAGGTGACGATAACAAATATATTTTAGGCGGAGAGTACACTATTTTGGAATTGAATGTGTAGACTACCCGCAGTCAAAGGGGGTGAAAATGGTCTTCTGCGCATCCGAGGCCATGCTTCAACTGAGATGAAACAGCCTCTAGACCTGTACTATGTTACGGAAGCGAAGCATGGACAATGAGGAATATTGATTTCATTAGAATAACGACTAGTGAAATGAGATTTTTGAGAGCAACACTAGGGTAAACTCGCAGGGACCAGAAAGAAATGCAGATATCCTACAAGCGCTTCAATTACAATCAATCTCACAATTTATAAATAAATACCAGTTACAGTGGAAAACTCTCGTGTACAGCAAATTAATCGTAATAGATTTCCAGGAGTCATGCTTCAATACCGCCCTCAAGGGAAGAGATCTTTGGGACATCCTAGATAAAGGTGGATCGAGAAACCTTCATTGAAACAGTTAACAAACTTTGGGCCTAAGACTTGCGCGTAGGATGTTGTTGAAGATGGTTCTGATTTTCTTTTTAATATTGACTTCGGTTTCCATGTGATTTACAATATATGATATTTTTAATGGTGATATCTCTTTCTATTTCGTTTTGAAATGATGTTTCCAGGACAGTTGAATGTGTTTACTTGTTCAATTATTTCAGTATTAATAACAATTTAACTTCTTATTAGATTTAACCCCTTTAATGACATTTCGTTTGTTTATTTAAGTCCTGCGTAACCAGTTGCGTTGTCAGAAAAAAATGGCTCGCCCTAGAACGAGTTTTTAATTACTGCTTTCAGATAAACCTTCCACTCCAAATGATTGGAATTCATTGATTTAAAAATATATATATATATATATATATATATATATATATATATATATATATATCTTGTTTTATTAATGGCATATATTTACTTTAGGACTATTATTATGCTTTCAAGTCTTATACGAGAATTTCCCGGAAACGCTGGAGGGAAAATTTTCTATAGGATCGTAACAGGCCTTGGCCTAATACTTGGAAGGAAGAAGAAGAAGAAGTTGTGAAAAGTCGAACATTGCATTCGATAGAGCAATTGTAATATTTTAACTTTAGATAGACCCCCCACACATGATCGTCTGATTCTGTTGGTTAATGAACTCTACCTTACTTTTCTTCATTGACTTTTATATTATCTTTTCATGTCAATAAACTGAATATCTACACTCTTTGGATTTAGTTCATAATATCAAGTTGAACTAAATGTATTGAGCTTTTCCTCTGGTTTTCCTAAAGGACATTTCATGCCCCTCTTTAATTACCAGCACTTATTTTGCCCATCGCAATCTACCAGACTTTACTGTTGTTAATCAGGTTTCCCATAAAAATCATGTAAGTTACTATTGTGGAGTTTTCTCCATTCACCAATCTGTTTGTTACTTTGGTCCAAAAATTTTCCTAAGAACTCAATTCCCCAACACTCCCTATTTTTCCTCCCTGCTTAATGTAAGAAACCTTGTTTCACATCAGTACACTGCCAGGTAAAATAAAATTATTATTATGATTATTATTATTTATTATTATTAATATTATGATTATGATTATCATTATTATTATTAGTAGTAGTAGTAGTAGTATTATTATGTTTTATTATTATTATTATTATTATTATTATTATTATTTTGATTATGACTATGATTATGATTTTTTTTATTGCGGATGAGCCCATGTAGGACTACGTAAAGTACTTAGAGGCATTTCCTTTGAGCCCAAATTTCTTTCATTCTTTTGCTATGAGCTTGTTTTCTCTCATCTGTCCAAGTTGTTCCAGTTTTTTTCTTCGGTTTATCCTCTTGGTCAACTTGCCACTTATTCACCTTAATTCTAAATATATCTCTGTTTGAGATATCTTCTTTAGTAATTCCTGCCAGTTTTAAGTCCTTTTTTGACTTCATCAATCCACTTCATAGTATCCACTGGAGCTTTACTTCTGTTTTCGTAGAATTCCATTATCTGTTTTGTAAGCCTGTTTGAGTTCATTCGTTTAATATGGCCATAAAATTTTAACCTTCGTTTTCTAATATCACTGTGAATGTCTGTATATATATTTTTTTCCTTTTTGACTTCTGAGTCTAAATGCTTCACTTACGACTTGTGGACCTAAAACTTTTCTTATAATTTTGCATTCTTTTTTCACTATATTTTCAATATCTTTTTTTCTGTTCAAAATTAGTTTCTTCCCCATAGAGGCACTCTCGTTTAATTACAGTATTATAGATTATGATTATTATTAATATGCTTATTATTATTATTACTATTATGATTATTATTATTATTATTATTATTATTATTACTATTATGAACCTACGGGTTCGATAGTGCCAGTGAGTATTATTACTATTATTATTATTATTATTATTATTATTATTATTACTATTATTATTATTACTATTACTATTATTACTATTATTATTCCGGGGGCACGCCGTAGCGTAGTGGTCGAGGGTTCAAGTCCCGGTGGGGTCAGGATTTTTAAACTGACCCAAACCTTCTGGCGGCACTATGGCCCTGGGGTCGACTCAGCCTCTAACGGAAATGAGTACCAGACGCTTGTTCTGGGGTAAAGGCGGCCGTCATGCAGGGCTGACAACCCGGCTGACATCAAGTGCCGATTGTCTACCCCAAGGGCCGCCTGAGGCCTGTAGTGGGAATACTTTACTTTATTATTATTCCTATTATTATTATTATTATTATCATTATATAATAGGAAGTATAAACTGCTTTATTTTTTTTAGAGAATTTCGGATGACAAAGTCCCTGCGATAGCACACGTGTCCACAATTGAGCATATGTTTTTAATGCCTCTCTGTTCCTCATTCCTTCTGTAATTATTGTTCCTGTGCATTTCAGTTTACTCACTTCCTTAAAATTTCCCTATCTCGCCTCATTTTCCATTGAATGTCCATTTCAAATATATCACGCATTTTCAATTGATACTGCATTTACTTACACCTCCTATTTTTTAGTGCTAGTGAATGTGTAAGAAGATGTGCAGGTTGGTCCTTGGCATCTCCTGGCAATAGGCTAATAATGGTACTTCCAGACTTTTACGATTCATTTGAGAGATATAAGGACAGAGAGAGGGGGGGCGTATGCTGTCAAACTAGGATTTGGTATTCTGAAATATTCGTTAGGCTTATTCAAATATTTCTAAATAATAAAACAGTAGGGTGCGAATAGGCAAAAAAGTTTTCAGATATCTTTAAAATTTACAGTAAGTTGTAGTCAGATGATAGAGTATCCACTTTAGTACGGTGCGGGTAGGCAAACAGTTTTCAGATATCAATAAATTCACAATAAGTTCTAGTAAGATGATGCAGTATTTTCTCTAGAAGGGTGCGGGCAGGCAAACAGTTTTCAGATATATTTTTAATTCATAGTGGATTGTAGTAAATGGATGCACTATTTTCCTTAATAACCTGTAAAATCTGTTTTATTTTTTTCAGAATGGCGGTTTGTCTTCAACCAAGAACACTTTTCGATCTTGCGATGGAAAGTTACGAGGAGAGAATCATCTCTTTTTGCAATGACGTAGCTTCCAGTAAACGTAGAAATAAACTGTACGATGCTGAAGAACGCTGCTTGAATCTCCAAAATGAAATTTGCTCTCTTCCAGTTTTAGTAGGTGATAAAGTGACGAACAAGATCATTAACGATATTCCAGGATATACAGTTCCAAGAAGAAAACGGTTATCTCGGAGAGCCTACACCATGGCACTGAATGTCATACTACGACCGAATATTCAGAACCTACATATCAACGTAAACAATGAAGTCGCTCTCCGTGCCCTTAGAGATGATCACCATTTGTTTTATAAAGAACTTCACACTTTGAATAATTTGAAAATTATCAGAATTGCACAATTTGCAGAATTCCAAGATCAAGTAAAATTTCCTGTAAATTTACAAGAATTGTCAATACCAGGTTGCGCTATCTCAGATGCAGTATTAGAAAACTTAGCAATATCTTGTCCTAAACTCAAGCACTTGAATATCAATAAGTGTGAAGGCATGCTTTTTAATTCGATCAATACCATTTCAAAATTTATACAATTAGAAACGCTTTGTGTGGTATATGTTATGACACATGAAAAATTACTGGAGCTCCTCAAACTAATGAAGGAAAATAAGAAAGATGACACAGAAAATAAGGAA
Organism: Diploptera punctata; assembly: GCA_030220185.1. Lineage (NCBI taxonomy): Eukaryota > Metazoa > Arthropoda > Insecta > Blattodea > Blaberidae > Diploptera > Diploptera punctata. The sequence continues at coordinate 173,253 of JASPKZ010005291.1, forward strand.
CCTATGCTAAAACGACTTGAATACGATTATATTAATTCGGGCCATTTGCATTATCTTTCTGAGAATTTCCCTCGTCTTGAAACACTGCACATTCACTATTGTGAAGAAAGTGTTATGATATTAATTTCCAAAATAAGTCAAATTAAACAAATTGGCATCACAGTATTTTCTGGAAATGAAAAATTTGCATTTGAAAATTTTCCCCAAATCTTAGACAGCAAACTAGTAAAGCTTCATATATGGTGTGATACGTTAATGTTCGAAGGCATTGAAAATCGTTCCTGGCCAATGTTGAAAAGCTTAATATTGGATTTTAACCGTTCAAAATTTTTACATCCACATAACTTTTTAAAATATGAAACATTATCACAATTCCTGTAATTGAGAACCTTGAAATTGACAAGATCTCTGGTAAGAATGTAGACCAAATATTTCACTATCTAATTTCAAAATGTATATAAACTTGAAAACAGCCTTTTTTAAATTTTGTACATGTAATGGTGAAGATACGTACGCATTGTTTATAAGATTACTCGATCATATAAAGACATATAAATTACAAAATTTACAAATGATTAGAATTTTTCCATGCCCCACAAGAAACCACGATTTCTTGGCAAAAAAACTGATAAGTATTTGTCCAAAATTAAGAGTAGTTGTTGGTTTGTCTCCAACTAATCTTAAGTATCAGTCTGTACTATTTATGCAGAAATTGAAAGATTATATGTTATGTCCAACAACAACAGTATATTTTACTTCATAAAGATAATCTTATTTTCCAAAAAAATGCATCGAATCTAAATGTTGCTGCCACATTCTGATGTGACGTGATAGCGCCACATTATTACAAGTTTAAAGTATATCTTTGTTTTGTATTTCAAAAAATGTCTGCAATTATAAACATATACATTAGATTATATTTGAAGAGAAAAATTTTCGCCTAGACCGAGACTCGAACCCGGGACCTTTGGCTTGCCGGGCCAAATGCTCTACCAACTGAGCTACCGAGGCGAGTTACGATCTAGACGCAAATTTTTCTCTTATATACGTTGTAATTCCCTCTCACCAAATGCTTTTGAAACCATTGTTTCTATCTTTGCAAATGGCGGCTTCTTAGTTAAGAAGACATTTATTGGGAATTTTAACATTACTTTATAAAGCTAGTAAGGCTTCTAATGATGTTTTTATTATTAATTTAACATTTCTCAATGAAAGATAAATTATATTTGAAGAGAAAAATTTTTGCCTCGGTAGCTCAGTTGGTAAGCATTTGGCCCGGCAAGCCAAAGGTCCCGGGTTCGAGTCTCGGTCTAGGCGAAAATTTTTCTCTTCAAATATAATTTATCTTTCATTAAGAAATGTTAAATTAATAATAGAAACATATACATTAGAGTTTAATACATAGGATGTACCCAATTTTGTCCAAGTAGGATAGAAAATATGATTTCAAATATAACTTAATTTTTTCTTTTTATATATTAAATTTGGGAATTTTTAACGTTATGAGGTTCAATTCATAAGAATTAAATGAATCGTGATTATTTCTTACCTCATACTTCTATGTTCCTTTAAACACAGCACTGCAGTATCGGCGACTCCTTGTCACCATCGTCAGCTGTTTTCACGACTGTCAAAAAAGAATTGACAATTGTGAAAACAGCTGATGATGGTGACAAGGAGTCGTCGATACTGCAGTGCTGTGTTTAAAGGAACTTAGAAGTATGAGGTAAGAAATAATCACGATTCATTTAATTCTTATTAATTTTTTCTATTTACATTAATATAGCAAAACCCACCTCTTAAGCTTACCTAAGTCTCATAATGCTATTTAATTTACTTTTTTATTTAGCCAAAGATAAATATCAGAGCTATGTGTATATTTCTAGTCTTAAGCAGTAAAAATGGCTTTAAGATAATTTTCTCAATTAAAAAATAAAGATCGTGGAACAAACAAATCAATTATGTACCTGCTATCATACAGATAAATTTGACATTGATGTGTATATCTGATGAGATATGGAAACAGTGCGTCTGTAATTACATTAAGTAATTTTGAAATCTGTATATTACTTTTATATTATCTTCACTTAAGTAAAGAACAAATCGTAATACTAGTTTTACAATTTTATATTGGAAGATACATTTTGAATTACTGATACATTTATGTTTATAGTTAAGTATCAATCATAATTTGTACATTTTTCATACATGTAATATTGTAATAATGTTGTAAATAAATTGAATATTTATGTTGTAAAATATTTTTATTGTACAATAAGTATCACTTTAGCATTATTTATTTACATTTCAACTTGTGTTTAGTTTCAATGATTGCTTTTTGATAAATGCCATATGTTTTCTGTATGCAATTAAAACTTCTTTCCAGTTTTTTAGTTAATTTTTAATATATCTCAAGTTCACATTTTATGAAATCCTTTTACAGAATGAGCATTTAATTTTGTAAAATTAATATTGAGAAGCTAAAGCTATTAAATTGATAGAAATAAGTAAATTAATAAACACAATTAAATTATTGTAAATCAATGGTAAAGAGAAAAATTGTGTTTATTAATTTACTTATTTCTATCATAGTAATAGCTTTAGCTTCTCAATATTAATTTAATAAATAATGCTACAGCTGTGTGGAGTCCCTTCATGTCTTCTTCAGGTAGAAGCCATTCAGTGTGTATTTGTGAATGATGATTCATTGCAATTGAATGTGGGACCAGTAGAGTAAAGGTAAAGGAAGGATTTCTGCTTGGATGGGAATGAAGCCTGGATTAGCTCAGTTGTCTGAGCATTAGCACGGAAAGCTAAAGGTTCGGGGTTCGATTCCCGGTTCAGACAAAAAATTTCCTCTTCACCATTAATTTAATTTGTAATTTAACTTTCCTCCGAAAAATCAAAGTTTTACACGAATTATAAATATATTGCGAAATAATCATTTCATTATGTTTCCCATTCCAATTATTAAATGTATTTATCTCATTTACGATATCCAGACTTACCCTAGAAGTGGTCCAATGCGTATATGTTGTGTCACAGTGACGCTGCTCGCTGTCTTGGCAACACTCCTTCGACGATGGATAACTACCCTGAATCTTCTCAAAATCATCTTAAGCATCACTCACCATAGCAGCAACAAAAATTTCAGAATCTTATGTGTTACAAATTATTATATAAATGGATTGCGCACAAATGTGCAAAGATGATAACACAACAATCACTAACACTTTAACTTTGTCTTGCGTAATCACAAATTGTTTTTGTTCTTTGTGTACATGTTTCGATGTGATATCTTTCGCACTTGTCTTCACATACTTCGCATATGCGTGACATCTTCGGGTCATGGAATGTTTTATCTCTACACATTAGGTGGTGGAATCCATGGACGCTTAATCTTGTGATGACGTGCTTCTGTCCAGTTCCTGTCTATCATCGCTCCGGTGCTGAAGAATTACAGCCATACTTCCTCTCTTTTACTGCGTAGTCTTTGTAGCGCATGTTCATAGAGTAGGTGTGCTGTTTTCAAGTCCTCGATAAGGAAAGTCTCCCTTGCCAATAGGTACACTAGATGGCTTCTTGTCATTTTTGATACTCCTATTGCTCTTTTTATGTATGTAGCTTTCACTTTTTCCAGTGTGTTCAGATTAGCTTCTGTAAGATGTGGCCATATGATTTCTATCCCGTAACTTATTATTGGGAGGATCTTTGCATTGAATAGTTTCATCGCTGATTCCAGGCCTAGCGCTTGTATATTGAATATATAATTTATTGCCATTATTGCTTGCGTCGATCTTTCTGCTAAGAAATTATCATCTTAGTGAGTGAGCTTGTGTTACGGCAATCAACCGACAGAATATTATGATGTCTCACTCGCTTCAGACCCAGAAAAATTACATAGCAATGAACTACCTTCTGCTATCAATGCACAATGAACAATAATATAATTCACATTCTATTGAACCTGCAGATTCACAGTTTTGTACAAGTACAACAACGTGTTGCACATTCTTTCTCAATCCTGAACAGAACAATGAACGGTCATATCAAACGACACAAACTTCATTACTCAAGGAGCTAAAACTGTCAACATTTTTTTTTTGTTGAATGCCACATATTTGTCATTCGACATTTCAGGTATTCTCTCCTGGTATTGGCGTATTGTAACCCACTTCTGCGGTTGGGGCGCCTGGAAGGTGCCCCAATGATGACGACAGGTAATGATGCGCCAGGAGAGTCCTTACAATTAAACTTAATTTAATGAGGTGAATCTAAAAAACAACATGAAAGAAGAATAACGGCTTGTGAAATGAGATTCATGCGCAGAAGAGCGATTTACACCAGATGGGATCGGAAAAGGAACACCGATATCTTAAAAGAATTGAAGACTACGCCAATTTTGGAATTTATTAAACAGTACCAACTAAATTGGAAACACCATCTTGAAAGAATGAGTTCAAATCGGATCCCCAAAGCTGTTTATAATTATATACCAAGAGAACGAAGATCACTGGGCCGTCCTATGAAACGCTGGAGGGAAGATTTTCTATAGGATCGTAACAGGCTTTGGCCTAATACTTGGAAGGAAGAAGAAGAAGAAGATATGATATTGATGGCCAGATGATGTTCGGGGACCATTTGGGCCTTACAGTATCCTGTCATTTGTCTTACAGGTATGGAAAAACCACGAAAAAACCTCACCCAGGAAACTGTGGGGATCGAACCCGGGCCCGCTGCGTGACAAGGCAACACACTACCTCGACACCACAGTGGTGGACAAACTGTCAACATAGTAGCAGTTATATGTGAAGCGAGATATATAGTGGCGAGTGGAACCACGCCTTCCCTTGGTGAGACTCTGGGTTCAAGTTGTAGCAGTTTGATGCTAATGCTGTAATGTTGGTATTATAACCTGGACATCAAAATGCTGTTATGTTTAATACTGGCTTTCAATGGCTTCCGGCACCATGTGTACAACCAATGGTTCCATATCATTATCACAACAAATAGGGAATGTTGTTTAAGCAATGTCTCTTCCTCAGAATAATAATATGATTTGGACAAGTCAGCCAGTTCCTGTGCATTCAGTGTTGTCACGTTCCACAGTTCTATATAAACTTCACTTTGCCAATGCCATAAAGTTGTTTTTTATGACTTTGTCCCGTGACATTTGTGCAATTGTATATCATTTGTTAAGTTGGGTCTTCCTGAAAGGCGGAATTATGTTGGTTATAAGCGCGAGAAAAGTAATTAGCCTAAACTTAACATATATTTCAGACCATGAGCAACCAAAGGAATAATTGTCTTCAAGGAAAAAATCTTATTATCTGGCCAGAAATCGAACCCGGGACCTGTACAGCAAACAGAAACGCTGACCACTACACCATGGCTCTGGTTAACAGTTCAATATAGATGTGGGAGTAAAAGTTAATGGCAACACTGTGTATAACAGGTGAGTTTTAATTTATAAGCCAGTGGTTTTAAAACTTCAATTTTAAATAAATTCCCTCCATAAATTTTACAGGGTGAGGAAAAAAATTCTCTTATAATCTCCTCATTGAATTGCAGTAGCTCTTGTTAGTACACTTCCAGGTCCAGACCGCAATGCTGGCTCAAGTGGTAGCATGTCTGTTTTCTAACTAGCGATACCTGTGTTCGCTACCCAGAGGAGTTAATTAAATGTAAATTTTTTATTTTAATTGCCAGGAGGGCTGGTGGTGTACAATTTTGAATCGGTACATACCTTCATTAACCCATTCGCTTCAGGTTTAAATGCTCAATGCACTTCCCCAGAAACCGGATTTAAGTTACAGTAAATTATATTGTTATTTTCAGAACAAACAAAAGATAACGGTACTTGTGATCACAATAAGGGTGAAGGCCAAAACATATTCCTCTACTATTCATAAATGTCAACAAAAGATTGCCCTGTCAAGGGATGTACAAAATATTGCAAAATATATAACAGCAGAGTTAAGCGAGTGTACCTCGTCTTCTGAGTTGAAGGCCATTTAACTGCTGGCGAGTCTACCTCGTCTTTTGAGGCAAATGGGTTAAATTGCAAATCGCTCCACAGTGCTTATGTTAAGACGTCATGTGGTGCTGTTAATAGCAATTTGTCCGTTGGATGGGGATATTAAGCCTGACGGTCCTCTTAACGTGTCTCGACAGGAGTAGGCTGTTCCGGCACCGGGTTTCACCTTCTCCCTTCCATTCAACTATATCGCCTGTACACCACACTTTGCACTGTAAATACAAATACTCACTTATCCTACACCTCTCTCCATACACAATACAAGAATGCATTTATTTAAAGTGATCTGCCGAAATAGTGCGTAAATTAAAAATAGATTATATTAACGTTATCTATCCATCCAACATGGAATCCAAAGCACTTAATATGCAGTAGGGACATCAGAAACACACCCACACATGTACACTTGTGGGATCCACACTCACATTTAGCCATATTCATCATAATCATTGGAACAACAATTCTATTTCGGCATGCCCCCATCTCCATCTTAGTGTAACAATTTTTCTGCTTCCTTCCAGTTTTGAATTAAAATATTCCTAAGGTTGTCAAAATCGCTCTAAATACTCAGCCCATTCAGTATTGTATATTGTTTTAATTTATCAGTATTTGGTTCACTGTAAAATTTGTACAGTTCACATATATATAAGGCCTACATCTTTCTCCATATTTCATTTCCATTAACAGTATGAATGGTTTGTCTAAGAAATCTATATTTCAAATATATATAATAGTTTCTCACCTAATTGTGACAGAGATAATGTTTCAGAAGCATGGCACACTCCAGACTGGTAGATTTAAATGTCTACAATGCAGGGTGGTCTGACAATATACCCATAAATATTATGTCCCAAGTGGAACAGTTTTAGGATACTGCTTTCGGCAGTGCTAACCTATTAGCTACACAGTTTTTTTATATGTGGATATATTATTTTACTGTTACATGAAATCTTATATCTATAATAAAAGTGCATGAACTAAAACAAATCACATTGGGAACCATTCACAGTCTATATCCTGAACCACAATGGGTACATATCTTTACAGATGGATCCAGAATGGAAATAGAAGACGGAGCTGGAGCTGGAATTTACTCAAAACTGTTTAGCTTCTATGTTGCAGTAGGAAAAAATTACACACACTTCGATGGAGAAATTCAGGCAATAGAGTTAACACTAACACAACTCCTCTACAGAATAAATACATTTCAGAGAGCAGTTGTACTAAGTGATTCAACATCAGCTATACAAGCTATAGCAACATATAACTCTCCAATCTCCAGAAAAGTGTTGGAAATAAAAAAGATCATAAGATTATTGACCAAACAAAATAAAATTATCCAGCTCCAATGGATCCCCTCTCATTGCGGGGTACATGGAAATGAAATGGCGGATCTTTTGGCAAAAAAGGGCACCAAAATTTTACAGAAAACAAATCAATCCCTGCCCTACCATTCTGCAAACATTATAATTAAAAAAAACTTCCAGAAAGAACTAATGGAGCACTTCAAATCACAAAGTAATGAGAAACATGGGCAGCTATCTCGCAGAATAAAAACTTAATACCTGAACAACCAAGACACGAAGCAGTAGCAACATGCAGACTGTTAACACCTGGCAGCACACCTCCATAAAATTGGAATCTTCAACTCTCCAAATTGTATCCTGTGCCAAGACAATAACACTACCATGAACAAAGATCATCTTGCTAGCTGTGAGGCTCTGAAGATGTCACCTACAAGAACTCTGGCAGGACTCTATTGGGAAGCAAGAAAGCAAATGGAACACATCCAAGCTAATGGGCATTAGACTACTACTACTACTATAATAAAAGTGCTAGAAAAGATACAATCAAAATGAACAGTCAAAAAATAATCAAAAGCGGTTCAAGGAATCTTTATTTCTTTCTTTTTGTTTTTAATTATATTTTTTTCCTTAGTTCTGCCTCTTATATATGGTGAAGTTTGTGGAACAATTGAATGAGTCATTTCGAAAACGGATCATCTACAGCTGATCAAATTTTACAGGAGAGAAAAACAAACTGATTCAACTTGTTCAGGATAAAACATTGAATCTGGAATTGCTACTGAATAAAGTCAGAAAGCGGTAGTTGATCCATTCTCACACGGAAAGGATGGAAGTAGGTACCTTAACATGGAATTATGAAAGAAATGAAGTTCAGAAAAATTGGAGTTGATCCCTTTTCAAAACGACTGATTCAATTATATATGGAACTGGATGAATACTTCATATCCAAATTAAAAAATCAGAGGACCATTTTGTTTAATCTTTTTTTATGTTTAAATGTAATAATGCAATTTAATAAATAAACACTTCACTTTCAAGAATATAATTCTTCTTATCTTAAATATAGAATTTCTTTCATACAATATTCCTGAATAATTTCTACCAAACAAGAATCAAAGCATTCATATTTTTGGTTATAATTACAATCAGCTCCACAGTGTTTACATAGAGTCTAGTGTGTTTAACGACACAAGACACTTCTTGATATCCAAAAACTGATCTCATTTGCACAGTGAAATGCATTGCTAAGAACCAACATACATTCCCATCTTGCAATTCAATATGTCTTCTAGAATTTTATAACAATATAAAATTTAGAAATAATAACAATACCTGGCCAGCCAATCACAAATTGCAGTGTGGACAGGTCTTGACAGGGAGTTTGTAATTTGCAAGATACAAACAAATGATAATAAGTAGAATTGCGCACAAATGTGCATTAAAATACTTTCTTGCTGTAAGCGTTTAAGCTTTTTGTCCTTTTTGTACACAGTTCTAAATGGTATTGGCTGCATTTACATCCGCACAGAGAACACACACAATATTCGTCCGCTTGGTGAAAACCTGGTTTTTTGCATATCTCGTGATGAAAGCCATGTGAGTAAGTACATGCCGCTGTGGTTGGTCAGGGTTCGCCCACGTTTGATTTATCATTGCTTCTGTGGCGTTGAAGTCCGAATCAATCTCACTTCTTTTCCTCACTCTTTCTGCTAGAAGCTCGTCATAATGAATTGTTGCCAGTAGCTGTAGCGATATCCTCAGCTCTTCTATTAGAAATGGTTCCCGTGCCAGTTCATATACAAGTCGAGATGGAGTCATTTTTGATACACCGAGAACTCTTTTTAAGAATGTGGCTTTTACTTTTTCAAGTTGCTTTAGAAATTATAACAATACCTGGCCAGCCAATCACAAATTGCAGTGTGGACAAAGTCTTGACAGGGAGTTTGTAATTTGCAAGACACAAACAAATGAAAGTCAATTCGCATAGAGATAACAAATTATAGCAAAATCATATTTAAGTGTCTTACAAATTACAAACATCACTTCCCATGGATGGAGTAAGTGTTTGGCACTTACATACCGCCCAGCTTTGATATATCCATATATCAAACTAACATATTCATAAGTAAATTGTAAGCAGCTTGCTTAAATCTAGTTACATAGAATTGTAAGAATGTCTTGATGTGACTCTATACAATATTAACAAAAGTTCATTTAGTTCTCTCTTCATGTCACAGTTTAATTCTTTCATTAAACATACAATTTCATATTATAAATATTAAGTTTACAATCTTGAATTTAGAATGTAAAACCAGAATTCACAAAAAATATACATAAAATAAATATAGGCCTACTCCAAGCAAAATCAAATGACAACAATAATAAAAACAATGCAGCAGAAAAATTATATTGGCAATGGCACAAGTCTAACAATTGATTGCCTCAAAATTTGATTAAAGGTGATTTGAACATTAACCACTCTGACAAAACCATCATCACCAGGAATCGTTTTTATAATATTACCTATTTTCCACTTAAGGGAGGAACATTATCTTCAATGATTATAACGAGTTGTCCTACCTTCAAATTCGGTCACTTTTTATTCCATTTAAACCTCTGTTGTCATCATCATCCGCCTTTCAAGTATTAGGCCGTGGCCTGTTACGGTCTCCCACCATCTCCGAAAAGGTCGACCCACAGATCTTCTGCCTCGAGGAATGTAGTGAAGAATTTGTTTTGGTATTCTGTGACGATCCATGCGCTGAATATGGGCTAGCCAATTGTTTCTATATTCTTGGAGGTATTCAGATATAGGTACGATGTTTAACTCTCTGGCTATTGTTGAATTTCTTTGGTGGTCTAGAAGGCTATAACCTACAGTTCGTCACAGAAATTTCATCTCCGTGGCTGTAATATGACGGTCATCCTGAGTTCTGATGGTCCAAGCCTCACTGCCATAACAGATTATGGGTCTAGCGAGAACTTTATAGATTTTCATTCTTGTGTGTCTCTGCACTTTTGATGGTTTAAAAACTTGGTTGATAATTCTTAAAGCTTTATTATAGTTTTGTATTTTAAAGGATATATCACATTCCTCATTATAAGTTAGATTATATCCTAAGTATTTAAATGAATTTACTTGCTCTAATATTGAATTCTGAATACAAATTTTACTTCTTACTGGGAATTTCCCTTGAAAGGCCATAACTTTAGATTTAGTTGTTGATATTTCCATGTTAAATCGCCGGGCTATTATATTAAGATGATGAGTGGAAAATTGTAATTCATCTTCATTATTGCCGAAAAGAGCCTGATCATCTGCATATAAGAGTGTGTCTAAAATTGTGTGTCTTGAGAGAGGAATATTACCATGAACTGTCAATCTCCAGTGTCTGATGATAGCATTAATGTATACATTATATAGAAGTGGTGATAGAGGGCATCCTTGTCTGTCTCCGCAATTTATATTATTAGTAAACCTCTGTTGTAAATTCAATAAATAGTCTCTAGACCATGATTTCCAAAAATTCTGTTGCACTTGTTGTAGGTGTTCGCAACGTTTAAGTAGACCAACCTTTCTATCCAACAAGGAAGGTTCAGGACGTGAAATAAGTTGTTTGTTAATTAAGAAATGACCAGGAGCGATGTGTTGTAATGATGTTTCATCATCAGATATTGGACATAGTGGACGTGAGTACAAAATGGCCTCAATTTGACAAAACAACGTTGAATATTCTTCAAAATTCAAAATAGTCAGTCCTATAACCATCTTCAAGCGGAGTTTGATTTAAGCTCAGATTCCCAAAGTCCACGCATAGGAGGAGATCGAGGAGGAATAAACTTCCAATCAAACCCATTTGAAACACAAAATCTCTCAATGTTCTGAACATTTTCAGAGTCTCAAAGAAAGCGTTTGAGTTGAGCCACAGCTCCAACACAATTAGTGCCATTATCACTCATGATCTCGCGAGGATGATGTGTCCTGGATACGATTATTTTTAGAGCAGCCAAAAAAGCATTACTCAATAAATCAGATACGAGTTAAAGATGAATTGCATTGTTGTCATCATCATCATCATCATCATCCTGCCAGGTATTAGTCCTAGAAGAACTGTTACGGCCTGAGAAAGCCATCTTTTCATAGGTCGACCAAGTGACCGTTTCCCATTTGGACACTAGTTCATTATTGCCTTGGGGATTCTAGATCTAGCCATTCTTGAGACATGTTCCTTCCAGTGTAGCTGATATCTGGAGATGTAGTCCAGTATTGGGACACATTAAGTTCTTGAAGGATTTCTACATTTTTCTTTCGATCCCATTTGGTGTAGCCAGCTGTTCGGTGCATAAATTTCATCTCACAAGCTGTTAGTCTGCTTTCATCTCTCGTCCTTATAGTCCACGCTTCACTCCCATAACATAGGACTGGTCGAGCCATTATTTGATAAAGACGAGTACGAGTTGATTTTTGTACTAATGAAGGTTTTAAAACTCTATTAATGATTCCCATTGATTTGTTGAATTTCACAATCTTCTCTGATAAATCCAAATTTTCAACAAAAGAGAGTTTTTATCCCAAATAAGTAAACTCATTAACTCTCTCTAAAATTTTGTTATTTAAACAAATTTTGCTTGGTATTGGTGATTTTCCACAAAAGGTCATTATTTTAGTTTTATTGGTAGATATTTCCATTGAATATTTCTGGGCTATCAAATTTAAATTATGTACTGACCATTGTATATCATCTTCAGATGTTGCTAGTAAAACATTATTATATCTAATTTTAAATTTCTATTGATAGTGATACTTCCATGTTTTGTTTCTCTAAAGTCTTTTACAATGGCATTCATATATATGTTAAAAAGTAGAGGGGAGAGGCCACAACCTTGTCTGACTCCTGAGTTTATTTCTTTCCACTGAGTTATTTTTTCTTTTATTTTTATTGCAATGAGAGTTGAATGTTATAAATATTATATATGATCTGCTTTGGGATCTGAACTTTCATCAAAATTTCAAATAACAGACTTCTGTTCACTTTATCAAAGGCTTTTTTAAAGTCAATAAATGCCAAGTGTGTTTCTATATTAAATTCACGATGTTTCTGAATCAAAATTTGCATTGTGAAATATCCATCAGAGCATGATCTACCCTTCCGGAAGCCATTTTTTTCTTCTCCAAGTATATCTTCATAATATTTATATAATTTATTCTTAATAAGAGTGGAATACATTTTGTAACCAGAGTTTACTAAGCTGATCCCTCTGTAATTACCGCAATTGGTCTTATCTCCTTTTTTAAATATTTTGCATTGTTGTAAGACATACAAATAAAGCTACATAAGCCTTTCTAATAATTTTACTCCTAGGACCACCTAACCTCAAATGAATAGATCCACAGTAATCCACTCCAGTAAATTCAAAGAGTTAAGGTCTTGTATGTGAAAAGATGTGAAGGCATGAATTCCCTTAGATTTATTCCATGGTGTGAATGTCAAATTTAATTTATTTGGTCAGCATACTATAGTAAGATAGTATGACTAAAAGTTTATTTTTTTCAATTTGATCATGGTAGGATTGGACCTCGATGTGAAGCATATGGTGATGGGTTGTTTGATTCTAATTCTGCAATTTGATTTAATATTGTGAAGGCATGGAAGCTTAATTAAAGCAAGTTGAGTGAATACAGTATGTATTTTATTTCAACATAAAATATGTAAGTTCCAAACACTTACTCCATCCGTGGAAACTGATGTTTGTAATTCGTAAGACACTTAAATATAATTTTGCTATAATTTATTATCTCTACTGCATCTCCCCACATTCCTGAATCCTGTCCTTTTATTTTTATTTACTTTTCCCCCAACAAAATATTTGAAATCCTTGTAGTAAAAAAAATAGATATTTCCATCATTATGTTGCTTCCACCGCTGTAGTCTCGAGGTAACGAGCTGCCTTGTCATGCAGTAGGCCCGGGTTCGATTCCTGTTCGGGTCAGGCTCCTGGGTGAGGTTTTTTTTTTAGGTTTTTCCTCACCTGTAAGACAAACATCAGGAAGCTTAGGGCTCAACGATCCCCAAAAATCATCTGGCCATATCATCATCCTTATCACTATCATGCTTCACCGGTGTGGAAAGCTTCCACACCTATAATTCCCTAATATAGCATGAAAATGCTATGATTGCAGTGAAGGACCTGCCCTCAGGTAGAATTACTATCGATGGGTATTGCTTCCCTAGATAAACCTGGTACCTTAGCACATCAGCCTAGAGACATGTACAGATTATTTCCTATGATGGAACAAATAGGCCATGATTGGCCTCAATGTCTAAAGGATTATTGTTAAGTATCCATCCATAATAATTTTGCCTGAGGGCAGGTATTTCACTACATTTTCATGTTATGCTTTACAGCTTTACTACGGAATTATAGGTGTGGTAGCTTCCATTGCTTTCCACACCGGTGAAGGATGGTGATGATTATGATTAGGATGATGATGATGATGGCTGGATGATTTTTGGGGACCATTGGGCCCTAAGCTTCCTGACATTTGTCTTACAGGTGAGGAAAAACCTCACTCAGGAGCCTGTTCCGACCGGGAATTGAACCCGGGCCCAATGCGTTACAAGGCAGAGACCACAGCAGTATTTTCAAGTATATACTTTTAAAAATAAGAGAAGGAGCACTCTGTATTTACGCGCAAATATGTTTATTGTATTGTGGACTTCTTTGAAAGGTGGCACATGTGAGAAAATATCTGCTCGAATGCGCCATCAAACAAATGAAGTGTATATATTCTTACACATAAACAATTTTTCATGTAATCACTTGAGTTAGTGTTTCTTCTTCTTCTTCTCTTCTTCATCAGGCTCTACGACTTCCAGTGGAATGTCTTGGCCTTCTCAACCAGTTTACGCCTTGAGTTAGTGTTTACTTGATGAAAATCCATATTTATTAATAAAATAAAAATAAAGCTTAGTTTTATTTGATTTTCATATTTATTAAGATATAATTCAGAGACAGCTGTTTTGGTACACTGTACCTTCTTCACACATATTAACAAATTATGAATTGTGTTATTATAGTACATATCAACTGATCTAAGCAACAATACAACAATAATTTATTTAATTTTTTTAAATTTAACAAAGGTGATTCATTCAAATCAAGTTGAGAATTTAACAGTTTATTACTACTTTTCAATTTATTTATTTCTACAGCCTCCAAAAGGTCCAACTTCTTACTTTAAAGATAATAAAAATAAATAAATTGAAAAGTAGTAATAAACTGTTAAATTCTCAACTTGATTTGAATGAATCGCCTTTGTTAAATTAAAAAATGTAAATAAATTATTGTTGTATTGTTGCTTAGATCAGTTGATATTACTATAATAACACAATTCATAATTTATCATGTCTGAAGAAGCGAAGAAGGTGCAATGTACCGAAACAGCTGTCACTAAAATTATATCTTAATAAATATGAAAATCAAATAAAACTAAGTTTTAGTTTTATTTAATTAATTTTTCATGTATCTGAAAATACTGTAAATGTTTTTAATTAGTGTAGAGCATCGCTGTTGAAAAAGGCCCACATCTCAATGGTATTAATAAGCTGTTAGTTTATGCTGATGATGTAGTACTATTGGCCGATAGTGAGGAGATACTAAAGGACAATATGCACACACTATTGAGTAACACTAAGAAAAGTAAATATCAATAAAACTAAATATATGTCCACGCATAGAAATACATTATATAATGGAAATGGACAGCTAAGACAAATGAGGGAAATTTTGAGGAAGTGGCTGAATTCAAATACCTAGGAACAATAATCACAAATAGGAATGAGATGCACAAAGAAATTAAACATAGGCTCAATTCTGGAAATGCGTGCTATTATGCATTACAGAGACTCTTGATGTCCCAAACTCCTTTCAAAAAACGTTAAACTGAAAATATATAAAACTATTATTCTACCAGTTATATTATATGGTTGTGAAACATGGACTCTTACTTTAAGGGAGGAAAGGAGATTATGAGTATTTGAGAATAAAGTACTTAGGCCAATTTTTGACCAAAGAGAGATGGACAGACAGGTGAATGGAGAAGACTACATAACAGTGAAATACACTTGATATTTATAGGAAGCCAGATACAATAAGAACAGTTATGTCTCATAGACTGTGATGGGCAGAACATGTGGCATGAATGGGGAATGGAAGAAGTGCATGGAAGGTTCTTGTAGCAAAACTAGAGGGAAAACGGTCAGTTGGTAGACCAAGAATGAAGTGGGAGAATAATATTAACTATGACTTGAAGGAATTAATTATACAGGGAGTGATTGGAAAACATTAGCACAGGATAGGGATGTATGAAGAGCTTATGTCCGTACGGCTATGAACTTATGGGTTCGATAGTGCCAGTGAATTAATAAGTAAGTTAGAGCATCACTGTTCTTCAATCAATAATGTCTGTAAGAACGCTATTGTATTCAATAAGTATGGAAATTAAAATTAATTTTACCATATATATTAAACCTAACACCTATATAACCATGAAAATTTGTGTGAACAAACAATGTAGCTTACTTAATTACTCACTGGCACTATCAAACCCATAGGTTCTTGGCCGCACGGACATAAGCTCTCCATACATCCCTATCCTGATCTAATGCTTTCCAATCATTCCATGTATAATCTACTTCCCTCAAATCATACTTAATGTTATTCTCCCTCCTCATTCTTGGTCTACCAACTGGACGTTTTCCCTCTGGCTTTTCTACAAGAAGCTTCCATGCAAGTCTTTCATTCCTCATACGTGCAACATGTCCTGCCCATCACAGTCTACGAGACTTAACTGTTCTTATTATATCTGGCTTCCTATAAAGACCATGTAGTTCATTCTTATGTAGTCTTCTCCATTCACCTGTCTGGTCATCTGTCTTTGGTCCAAAAATTTTCCTAAGTACTTTACTCTCGAATACTCGTACTCTCCTTTCCTCCCGTAAAGTAAGAGTCCATGTTTCACACCCATATAATATAACTGGTAGAATAAGAGTTTTATATATGTATTTTCAGTTTAACGCTTTTTAAAAGGAGTTTGGACATCAAGAGTCTCTGCAATGCATAATAGCATGCATTTCCAGAATTGAGCCTATGTTTAATTTCTTTGTGCATCTCATTGCTATTTGTGATTATTGTTCCTAAGTATTTGAATTCAGCCACTTCCTCAAAATTTCCCTCATTTGTCATTAGCTGTCCATAAACAATGTAGCTACAAGTCGGTTTTTCATTCATACATTTATATTGCATCTAGGACAATAACAGGTCACTTTTTATTAAAAATCCATGCAAAATAAGGGTGATAAGGTCATTGAAGTTTCCTGTATGTTTAAGTTTAAAATGTTTATAACTCATTATGAGATACATGTGGATCAAACAAATATATCTCTGATATTAATTACCTGACATTATTGAGAAAACAGTCCACCGATGCACTGTGGACTCGAGGTAGCTTGCTGCCTTGTCACGCAGAGGGCCTGGGCTCGATTCCTGGTGTGGAAAGCAACATGAAGCTACCACACCTATAATTCCCTAGTAAAGCTGCAGCGCATAGCATGAAAATGCTATGTTTGCAGTGAAAGACCTGCCCTCGGGCAGAATTACTATGGATGGATTGAGAAAACCAACTGGAGGATCTTACATGCTGGCAACATGTCACCCCTGTCACTAACACATATGAATTTGAGGTCAGCAGCCAGATATAAAGTCAAGGGTCTTATATGTCTGTCATGCCATGGATTTATTAAATTTATTTTTGCTAGTTCTGGATTCATTTAACATTTTTAAAAATACATATTTATATTTTTAGATACTTAAACTAGAAAATTACAAATATATCAAACCATAATTCAGAGCATTTTAACATATGGTGCTGAAGTCTGGCAAATTCCTACCAGGGAAATGAAAAGAATTTTAAGTACAGAAATGGATGTTTTAAGAAGATCAGCTGGAAAATCTAGAATGGATAGAATACGAAATAAAGAAATAAGGGAAATTATGGGTGTACAAGAGGAGCCGGACATCATAGACATTATAGAAAAGAAAAGATTGCAGTGGTATGGTCTTGTCAAAAGAATGGCAGAACAAAGATTGCCAAAAATTGTTATGGAATGGATCCCAATGGAAAGGAGGAAGACCGAAGAAAACTTGGATAGAAGGGGTACAAGCAGCTATGAATATCAGAGGAATGGAAGAAGATCAATGGATGGACAGAGAGGAATGGCATTTGGTTTCCAGAAGACGGCGACAGCTGCCATGATACCGGATGATGTTGATGATGAGATACTTAAACAATTCTGTCTTAAATAATTTTTATATAACTTTAATTTGGCCTTTGAACATGTTAAAAGAATGCATACAGATAGAATCCCTCAGCCGTTATTAGTACAAACCAATAGGACATAGAAGTGTTGAACGCCCATTTACTAGATGGGAAGATTCATTAAATCCCACTTGATGTGAAAATAGGTCAAAAGGCCTAATTTCACGAGGTAGAAGAAGAAGAATTTGGCTTTGCATACCTATACAGAGTGTAACAAACAGGTATGGCCAAACTTTCAGGAAACATTCCTCACACACACAGGAAGATAATATGTTATATGGAATGTGTCCGGAAACAATTGATTCTTCATAATCACATTAATCATTATTAGTCATTCAAAATATCTTTGCAGGCGGAAGAATTACGAAGCTGTTTGTTGCTACACGTGACGTCACATAAGGCAGTGTATACTGTCAGCGTCCCACGTCCCATTCCCCTCAGCACTCTTAGATAGCAGTGTCACATGTTCTATTTCTGCATAAACACGACTGCAGTGCCCTCCGTCAACAACTGCACTTACTCCTTAAACGGGTAATAACATTTGTTACATGAAATGTTCAAAATACCCTATGGGTTGTTTCATTCGAACAAATACGTTAAATATAGCAAATAATGAACAGATTCCTTTGAACTATACATTTGATAATAAATTGTGTTTTTAAATAATGATTTTATGGAGTTGCTTCCTAAAATAATAATTAATCATCATCATCTGCATTCATTGATTAGGTCTGTTGACCCGTTCCGACTTCAGCCCATCTCTTTCTAGGTCTGCTCACATCTCAGGTGCCTTTAGGTTTGTATTTTATTTGTTTTGAATATCTATCTTCATTCATTCTGTCTATGTGTTGCTTCCATTTTTGTCTATATGTATCTATTTTATCAGTTATTGCAAATATTTCAAGTTCCTGTCTTATTTCTGCGTTCTTGATTCTGTCTTCCTTAGTGCACCCTTTAACAGATCACAAAAATTTCATTTCAATCCGGCTTTTCTTCTGCTGAAGTTTATGAGTAAGTTATTTTTTACTAGTAGAGTTACCAGCCTCTAGCCAAACCCCTCTACCTGGAGGTCAGGGAACTGCAATTTCGGAGTGTTCGTCTCCTAGAGAAGTTGCCTTCACTACGGCTTTGTGCACTTCTCTTCTCCCTATGTAACCCTGTGGACAGGGCCCTACCCAGGTACTATCCACTGGGCGAGTGGGACCTGGAGCTCACAAAAGGGCAGGGGCGCCTACTCCCTGGAGTGGACTACCTCTTTCAAGGGTTCCACTCTGTTACCCTCAATAATAAATAATAACCTTAATAACCTATAGTGTAGGTTATAATATACAGTTCGATGTGTTTCATTTTTTCTCCACTAGGCTGCATTCTTACAATATTGTGTTCCTATTTGGCAAAAACTAATATAATCTAGTTGCAGTAGATGAACAAAAGAAGTATAACCAAACATTTCTAATTTGTTCTCAAACACAGCCGTTTACATTAAATATATAAATATTTTAAAATAACTATAGTTAGATAATGATTTGTGAGTAAACAGCTTAATTTTATTCATTAAATAGTCCTAACAAATGCCACTCTTGATTTCCAAATTCTCTAGATAAATTGGATAAAGTATTGTGTGATTCAGTAGGATATAGATATAAGTTGGCTTGGGAACTGCAAGTAATAACTGATACTATTGAACCCGGAGATTCATGGCCGCTTGGACACATCCTTATCCTGAGATGTTTTTCATTTATCACCTGTATAACTCGACAACCTCAAATCAAATACCCTATGGGTTGTTTCATTACAATGTACTGTAGTTCCTAGGTTCACCGCCAATATATTTTTGTTGCAATTGAACAATAGTAAATTTGTCTTCATTACTTGTATTGAAATGCGACTAACTTTATTTCTCTACAGCACTAGCATCAAGCGCGTTTAGTGTTCATCGCAAACTTCATTTCAGGTACAGTGCAATGGTATTTTGAAAGCCAGAGTAATACCTAGGAACAATAATCACAAATAGGAATGAGATGCACAAAGAAATTAAACATAGGCTCAATTCTGGAAATGCATGCTATTATGCATTGCAGAGACTCTTGATGTCCCAACTCCTTTCAAAAAACATTAAACTGAAAATATATAAAACTATTATTCTACCAGTTACATTATATGGGTGCGAAACATGGACTCTTACTTTAAGGGAGGAAAGGAGATTACGAGTATTTGAGAATAAAGTACTTAGGAAAATTTTTGGACCAAAGACAGATGAACAGACAGGTGAATGGAGAAGACTACATAACAATGAACTACGTGGTCTTTATAGGAAGCCAGATATAATAAGAACAGTTAAGGCTCATAGACTGTGATGGGCAGGACATGTTGTATGTATGGGGAATGAAAGACTTGCATGGAAGCTTCTTGTAGGAAAGCCAGAGGGAAAACGCCCAGTTGGTAGACCGAGAATGAGGTGGGAGAATAACATTAACTATGATTTGAGGGAAGTAGATTATACAGGGAATGACTGGAAAGCATTAGCTCAGGATAGGGATGTATGGAGAGCTTATGTCCGCGTGGCCATAAACCTACAGGTTCCATAGTGCCAGTGAGTAAGAGTTAGCAGACAGGTAGAGGTGGACAAATTCCTTGACCTGCATGCTCTTCTGACCTAAACCCACCCAGACTTTTATTTGTGGAGACATTTGAAAACTCTTGTTTACACAACCCCTAAACGAGATGTAGAGATTCTTCGGGCCTGTATTGTGGAAGACTTGAAACAACATGCAATTCTCCAGGAATACATCAGTGCATCAGGGATTCAATGCAACGGCAGGTTGATACATGTATCCTCGTTAAGGGCACTTCAAACATTTCATATAAGAAAGTGATTAATGTAATGCTGGTACGTTCCGTTTCTCAAGATTAATGTGATTATGAAGATAAGAAATAAAATGAGCTTCTTCTTCCTTTTGTGTGATAGACCTAGTGGTCTGTTACGGTCTCAATCCAACGTTTGAAGGGTCTGCCCAAAGATCTCTTGCCTGGTGGCTGGCAATTAAAGATCTGACGTGGTATTCTTGTTCTGCTCATTCTTCTTGCGTGAGATTTCCAGTTGTTTCTGTATTTTTGTACATATTCCATGACTGATTCTGTGTGTAATTCTTTGAGAATCTCAGAATTCTTTTATGGTCTGTTCTTGAGTAGCCCGCAGTACGTCTCATAAATTTCATTTCTGCCGCAGTTAGTCTTTGTTCATCTACACTGCGAATTGTCCAAGCCTCACTGCCATAACATAATATGGGTCTGGCCAGTGTTTTATAAATTCTAGTTCATGTGTGTTGCTGTACTGTGTTTGGCTTGAAAATATTATTTATAATTCCTGTTACTCTGTTAATTTTATAATTTTTTGACTAAAATCTTTTTCCTCTTCGTATGTAACTTGGTATCCGAGATAGTTAAATGTGTTGGTTTGTTCTAATATTTTGTTATTAATAACAATTTTACTGCGAACTGGGTCTTTTCCTAGGAAAGTCATGACTTTAGATTTTTCTGTTGAGATTTCCATGTTGTAGTTCATTGCAATTTGGTGAAAAGAGTGGACTGAACGTTGTAGGTCATCTTCTGAATTCGCTATAAACACAATGTCATCTGCAAATAATAGGGTGTCTGAATAATATAATCTATTAAGTGGTATACTGCCATGTGGTTGTAGTCTCCATTCTTTAATAATTGAGTTCATGTATATTATGAAGAGCATTGGTGAAAGACCACATCCTTGTCTAACTCCTTGATTAATTAAAATGAGCTTTAACATGGAAATAAAGTGTTTCAGGACACATGTCCATATAACATAATATTTTCTTTCCGTGTGTGTGAGGAATGTTTCCTGAAAGTTTGGCCATACTTTTTTGTTACACTCTGTATATCTCTCCATGGCATGACAGGCCTAGAAGGCCCTTGGCCTACCAATCGACTACTGGCCTTACATCCATATGTGTTAATCACAGAGTTAGGTGATAATTCAGCCAGTGTAGGGGTGACATGTCAGGTCCCCGGCCATTATAACTATTTTTCTCAACCTGGAGCCACTACTTATCGTATCTTCCGAAATTCCTCATGATTATATTTGAAGAGAAAAATTTTCGCCTAGACCGGGACTCGAACCCGGGACCCTTGGCTTTCCGGGCCAAGTGCTCTACCAACTGAGCTACCGAGGCGAGTTACCTTCTAGACGCAAATTTTTCTCTTATGTACGTTGTAATTCCCTCGTGCCAAATGCTTGAAACCATAGCTTCTATCTTTGCAAATGGCGGCTTCTTAGTTAAGAAGACATTTATTGGGAATTTAACACTACTTTATAGCCAGAAGGGCTTTTATTGACAATTTTATTATTAATTTAACACTTCTCATAGAAGGATAAATTATATTTGAAGAGAAAAATTTTCACCTAGACCGGGACTCGAACCCGGGACCCTTGGCTTTCCGGGCCAAGTGCTCTACCAACTGAGCTACCGAGGCGAGTTACGATCTAGACGCAAATTTTTCTCTTATGTATGTTGTAATTCCCTCGTGCCAAATGCTTGAAACCATAGCTTCTATCTTTGCAAATGGCGGCTTCTTAGTTAAGAAGTTCTCTTCAAATATAATTTATCCTTCTATGAGAAGTGTTAAATTAATAATAAAATTCCTCATGATTACTTATTTTAGGAATTCTCACTATGAGGTATATTCATTAAGATAGAATTTTTTATCACTCACCTCATATTGTTCTTCTTATTTGACTATAAACTAGTTTCGGAACATAATTTCTGTTCCATCCTCAGTATCGTCACGACCGTTGTTCTGTCGTCTTGAAGAGCTGTCCTTCGCTCATTCCATTGGCTGACTGAAAAACCTCAAAACCAGGTCATTCTCACCGGGAATTTCAAAGTTCATCAATTTCTTCTTTTTGCTCTTTTGAATGTAGATCTTTTCCCAAACAGTAAGTTCTTTTGGTTTTTCTATTTGTTTTAATAATTTAGCTTCTTTCTCGATAAGATGTTTTTCAGACCATGCATGGGCAGCCACTGCAGATTTTTCTACTTCTCCTTTCTTGACATTCCTGAGATGTTCTTTCATTCTAGTTTTCAAATTTCTCTTAGTTTTTCCTATGTAGAATTTCTCACATTCTTCACATTTAATCTGATAAATCCCTGATTTATTTTCTTCTTTTATTTTCTCATTTTTATTAGGTCTAATCAATCTACTGATGCTGTAGTTATTTTTGGGTGCTAACCTTATGTGGAAATCTTTAAAAAAATTTTGAAACTTGTGGTGTTTTAATGGATGATATGTGAATTTTTTAAATTTTACATTTTCTTCTTTTACTTTAAGAAGAGTGCTTTGATTAATAAATTTTTGTCTTTTGAACTTGTTTATTTTCTTGAGTATCATTTTTATTGCAAAACCATTTTTCGTGGCTACGTTGATTATGTGTTCTTTTTCATAATTTTCTCTGTTCATTGGTATGTTCACTAATCTATGTGACAAACTATTGAAAACTGCTTCTTTGTGAGCTATGTGATTGAAACCTAAAGCTTTTATGTAGTTATCTATATGTGTTTTCTTTCTGTAAATTCCAAATTCTATCTTATTTTCTTCATTCCTTTTTAAGTTGAGATCTAAAAATGGTATTTCTCCATTGATTTCCTTTTCCATAGTGAACTTTATAGTTTGACTTCCTCATGATGCTGGGTGGGTGGCTGAAATTCCATGAGAAAATTTCTTCCCCCATGGAGACCCGAATAGCGAAATCCCACAGCTCTGCACCAAGGCATCTTGCCTTAACCACTCGTTGCATACCTATATTGTGATACAATTTTATCATTTTTATAACAAATAATAAGACCACCTCATGGGCTAGGGGTCAGTGTTTCTGACTACAGTTCATGAGGTCCCAAGTTCTTTTCTCAGTCAAACCTTAGGAATTATCCTGCAGATGTCCATGGTTTAGAATTTAGGTTAAAACCTCTCCTGGCACTTCATTATCATTTATCACTAGAGACCGGATGTCAGGGAAAATGCCTACAGTTATTTATTATAGATATTGTAAAAGTGACTTCAAGTTCATACCGACGACCCTAGAGTTGTTTTCCATGAAGTTCATGTTGTCTATAAATGCCTATTTCAGCTTATAATACCTAAAAATGCCTATTTGCCATTTTTTCTCTAAATTAATTTAGTATTTCTATTAAATTAATTTAAATGGACAAACTTCATGGCACATATCATTTCATAGAAATCTTTAAGTGACCGACATTATTTTCAATGTTGGTAACACTGAATTCAGTCTGTAGTCCTCGTTCACAGACAGGTGCTTCAAAGACAAAGTGGTGCGATATGAGGGGGTCAGTGGAATAAGGGCCCATCCCAGCTGCACTGAGTTTGGAGTAAAATTGCATTTTATTAAATTCTACATTGAGTAAAATATATAGAGCACACATTGATAATATTTGGTACATGTCTTGTATATAAAATAAACTTTCTGCCTGCAAATGTATAGATCACTACGTTGTTTCATATGTTTAATCAAAGAAAAAGAAATTTGAGAATATAAAAAATACAACATAAATAAACAAATAAAATAACTTTTTAACTTGAATATTGCATTAATCTATGTACTCTATGTTTGCAGCATTTCTATCATCATCATCATCATCTGATTTAAAGCTATTGTTAAAATGTCTGGTGTACAGGTGGCACAAATGTTATGAGAGTCATGATGTCTTCTTTATCATCCTACCGTTAGGATATTTTGTTATCAACATTACATCTCGTAATACAAGACACTTTCCTTTCCCTTTTTTAAAGGCTTCCTCTAAAACCAAATCTTTTAACTTTTTCAATCATACCAAAGTCAGCATCACAGGGAAGGAAAGTGCGACCTGATACAAGAAATTTATGTTCAATTTCTTCAAACCAACCACAATCAATCATGCACAGCTAAAGTCCCATTATTGTATAATTCTTGTTTTGAACAACGCATGAATCACTATATACATTATAAGTTTATTTTTATTAACACCTTTTTCAATCAGTGGCACAGCTTTTAATAAACAACTAGCGATTTCCTCCGCACCTCTTGAAGCAATTGTTTCAGGCCGATAAATATTCCTTTCCACTGTTGCGTACAATGTTCTGCTACGTTTTATTCCACTCTTGCACATTTATTTTTCTTTTCTTATATTTTATTACACTATTTCCATTTGCACAAGAACCTGCCGCATCAGCCATTCTGCATTTACTGATATTTGCCGGCAATGCTAGTCAGTATTGCAGTAGACTACAGAGTAGCGGACAATATACGGTCACATGTCAGCAGTTGGGATGGGCCTTTATTTCCTGCGCGCGTGAAGAAGTTAGAATTATGAGCTTCTAAAGATTAACAGAAGATGGCCATAGGATACATAATCTGCAAATAACTAAAAATCAACCATTGGTTGGGATGGGCCCTTATTGCACTGAGCCCCTCATATATGTACATGACTTTTTTTTTCTTTAGAACAGTTGTTTTACTATGTCATAAGAATGGACAACAGTAAACAGTAAGACAAACTGACAAATATGATGAAAGAATTTGGTGCGGAAATTTTCTCAACTGACGGTTCAATATTTTTGCAAAATGTGTAAAATTTTAGTGAATTGCACGAAGAAGTGCCATGTTTCGCAGCACATACACACTGCAAAACATGCGTATGCTATTTGTAAAAAGGCAAAACAAGTTTCAAAATCATCTCTGATATCTTCACATGCTACTGATAGCATATGTTTATATTCTTTATGTAAGGCTGTAAAAATTTATGTTGTATTCAATTTTTAAGAGCCTATTTTGAATTTATAGTGCCTATATGAACAATTTTAGTGCCTTTTTTCCTGCCTATTTTGAATTTTTTAAATGCCTAACATGCGGACTCTATTTATCACCCATCATATCATCGGGGTAACGTAACTCCACCTTTCAGGTGCCCCAACCTAAGAAATGGATTAAAATTCTGCCAATGCCAGGGCAGAAAGCCAGAAATGTCATATAAGGCAATCTGGTGTCATTAGGCAAAAAATAATAATAAAGTCAAATTTTAACCAGAAGTAGTCATTATATATATAAATCTGTCCTGACAATAATAATGATATAAAAATGATAATAAAAATTATAGATTGAATAAATCAATAATTCAATAAAAAACTGATAGTTTTATGGTTTTATGGCAGCTGTAATATATTGAATGCAAGATATAATTGGATTTTAACTTAAAACATTGCATGCTCCGAGAGTACTTCATCTTACAGCCTTCAAAACGTTGGGGACGACTGAGATCTCAGGTATCCATTTTATAATCTAAATGTAATAAAGTGATGACATAAGCAGCAATTATTATGCAAAGAGAAAAATAAATTTTCTCTTTGGTGTCATTATTTTTCTTTCACCTTGGTCTGGGATGTATGAAATACGAGAAAGAAGGACAATAATTGGATTGGATTTTAACTTAAAACATTGCATATAGGTTTTATAAAAATATGGTTTTTGAAAGAACATTTTACAGAATCATGTTGTGAGTAAAGTGTCACTTAGAATTTCACAGCCCTAAGTAAGTAAGTTTCTCTGAAAAGTGTTCCAACAGTTTGAAAAACGTGATTTTTAAGGAATTATATTCACACTAAATGGTTTAACATAGCTAAAATGCATATATATATATATATATATGCATTCTCACGACATCTAGTAATAATGTAGAATATAATACATATATGAGAAAAATAAATGTTTGAATTGGATTCGCCTGGTAGTGTATTGGATATCACACTGAGGTACAGACTCAGAGATCAGGGTTCGAATTCCGTC
This sequence comes from Diploptera punctata, assembly GCA_030220185.1. Lineage (NCBI taxonomy): Eukaryota > Metazoa > Arthropoda > Insecta > Blattodea > Blaberidae > Diploptera > Diploptera punctata. Next base: position 199,841 of record JASPKZ010005291.1, read on the forward strand.
CAGGCATTTATTTTTCTTATCATACCATATATATATATATATATATATACACCACTATGGTCTCGAGGTAGCGTGCTGCTTTGTCACGCAGTGGGCCCGGGTTCGATCCCCGGTCGGGGCAGTTTTTCTGGGTGAGGTTTTTCCTCACCTATAAGACAAATGTCAGGAAAACTTTAAGGTCCCTGAAATCATATGGCCATCATTATCATCATCATCCTTAACCACTGTGGAAAGCAACGGGAAGCTACCACACCTACAATTCCCTAGTAAAGCTGCAAGCATAGCATGAAAATGCTATGATTGCAGTGAAGTACCACCTGCCTTCGGGCAGAAATACTATGGATGGATATACATATAGGATCCAAGGGTATGCATGCACAATATAGTTTCCATTGCAAACACATAGCCTCTGCGTATCAACTCCTTTCCCAACCTGCTCGAGGTGGACCTGCTAATCCGAGTAACCCAAATCAAGGTTGTGGTATAGAATCCCTTCGGCGATTTGGGTCGGAGAACTGATGGGAAGAGGGGGTCCTTTCTTTGGGATGATAAGAGACCCATGCTCGGGGAAACAAGAGTAAAGTCCACAACGACAACTAATTTTTAATAGGTTGGCGGAAGTGGTAACCCTCTAGATGGGGTTAGTACATCCAGGAGCTGGACCTAAAGCTTCAAGGTGGCAGCCCCACCAATGGTCTACTCTGCATAGCATTGGTACCGCGATCAGAGGAAAACACATTACTCGTTTTCTTCACAATGGAAACTCGGACGGACTTAACCAAAGACGACCTCAGCGTAGAATTAAGAGATGACGGACGTCCTCGGAAGAGATGGTCTTAGATCTATTAGTGAAGACGGAACAGGCAACTCTTGCCTAAACCAGGAAGTGAAGAAGGATATATATATATATATAAAACTCCTGGCGCGACAGGCTCAGAAGGCCCTTAGCCTACCAGCCGGCTGCTGGCCTCACATCCACATGTGTCAATCACAGAGGTAGATGATCAACAGCCAGTGTAGGGGTGACATGTGGTCAGCATGTCGAGTCCCCCAGTCGTTATAGCTGGTTTCAACCTGGAGCCGCTACTTATTGTAGCTACCCAATTGCCTCACGATGCTGGGTGGACACCGGTCCCATACTGGTCGAAATACCATGAGAAAATGTCTTCCCCCATGGAGACTCGAACCAACGCAAGTCCCGTAGCTCTGCGCCAAGGCTTCCTACCTTAACCGCTCGGCTACAGCGCGGGACATATATATATATATATATATGTTTTAACTCAAATGTAAGCTTCATCTTAAGTGGCACCACAATCCATCGCCTCATCTGGTCATTTCTGTTCTTATATCTTATATTCCACTTTGTGATTTTACATTTCCTAACATCCATTTTACACATCCCACCATCTAGTTCTAGATCTTCCTCTTTATCTTTTTCTCTTTGGAAAAAACTTGATAAGGGGCTCACTTTTCCTCCATTCTATTTACATGTTCTATCACTTCAGCCTCATATTTTTCATAAAAGAGACTACACTCAGATCCACATACAGCTGTTTGAGTTCATTGTTAAACCTCATTCTCCATTTGTTTTTTACTTTAACTGGTCCCAGTATCTTTCTCAGAACGTTCTGTTCAAAAATGGCCAACCATCTACTAATATGAAGGGTTAATTTATCTGATCCATATGTTACTATGGTACTTTGAGCTTTAAATAACTAGCTGGAGATCATTACATAGTGAAGTCACACATCGGACTAATAAAGCAGCGAGAGTGACTGGGTGTGTGAATGACATATCATATGGAAAAATAAGTACTTAAATAAAGATACCAAAACAAGAACATATAAGGCAGTGATACGTCCAAAATTGACCTATGCCTCTGAAACAAGAGCAGATACTGTTAAAACAAAACAAACTTTACAAACAAATGGAATCGGCCGCGGTGGACTAATGGTTATGTTCCTTGCCTCTGGTCCCGAGGGTCGCAGGTTCAAATCCGGCCGGGGTCAATGGATTTTTTAAGATGGAAAAATCCAAGGAGCAAGTCCTCCGGGAGGGACTTTAAGCCTGGGTCCCGAGTCTGAAGATTTTCAGGCTCGTAAAAGATCATTAAGCCTGAATGTAAAGGCCTCTAAGCAAAATTTACCGAATATTCCCGTCCTAGTACTACCTTGGTTTACACTTTAAAAAGTTGAACATTAATGTGGCATTTAAAACTAATAAAACTTTACAAAATATAATAAAAAACAATAAAACCAAAATAAAAATTATCAGGTGTATATAAACTGAAGTGTGGCACATGTGACAATGTCTATATAGGACAAACTGGTAGACCTTTTATTTCTCAGATAAAGGAACACATGAGAACATATAACAGAAATTTAGAAAATTCAAAATATACTAACCACCCATTCCAATTTAATCACTGTTTCGATCCAAATTTTGAAATTTTACATGTTTGTGAAAAGGGATCTTTTGGAGGCTGTAGAAATTGATAAATTGAAAAGTAGCAACAAACTGTTAAATTCTCAACTTGATTTGAATGAATCCCCTTTGTTAAATTTAAATAAATATTGTTGTATTGTTGCTTAGAATCAATTGGAACACAATTCATAATTTGTTAACATCTGAAACAGCTGTCACTGAATTACATAATAAATATGAAAATCAAATAAAACTATGTTTTATTTTTATTTAATTAATAAATATGGATTTTCATCAAGTAAACACCAACTCAATTGGTTAAATAAACTACAGTTCAAACTCTAGCAAACCCTGTGTGTGCAGCACATGGACCTTGACACATAATGAAACAAAGATAAAACAAACATAATGATGATATCTTGAAGGAACTACGTTTAGAACCAGTCATTAAATACATACAATAATACCAGAACTGGGTGAATCATTTGCAACGAATGAATTCAGATAGAGTTCCCAAACTCATGTTTCGTTCTTGTCCAACAGGCAAAAGATATCTAATTAAATAAAAATAAAACGTAGTTTTATTTGATTTTCATATTTATTATATAATTCAGTGACAACTGTTTCGGTACACTGTACCTTCTTCAGACATGTTAACAAATTATGAATTGTGTTCCAACTGATCTAAGCAACAACACAACAATATTTATTTAAATTTTTAAATTTAACAAAGGGGATTCATTCAAATCAAGTTAAGAATTTAACAGTTTTTTACTACCTTTAAATTTATTAATTTCTACAGCCTCCAAAAGATCTAACTTCTTACCCTTATCACAAATATGTAAAATTTCAAAATTTGGATCGAAACAATGATTAAATTGGAATAGGTGGTTAGCGTATTTTGAATTTTCTAAATTTCTGTTATATGCTCTCATGTGTTCCTTTATCTAGGCCATCCAAGGAAATGCTGGATACAAAATTCATCAGTGAGGTCATAACAGGCCTATAGGCCTAAGACTTGGATGAAGAAGAAACAAAGATATTATGCAAAATATGTGGATCTGATAAGGAAGGGGGTCCCGCACTGTAGCCGAGTAGCTAAGGCAAGATGCCTTGGCGCAGAGCTACAGGACTTGCGCTGGTTCGAGTCTCCATGGGGAAAGAAATTTTCTCATGGTATTTCGGCCAGTTTGGGACTGGTGCCCACCTAGCATTGTGATACATTTGGGTAGCTACAATAAGTAGTGGCTCCAGGTTGAGAAGACCAGCTACAATGGCTGGGGATTCCGACATGCTGACCATATGTCAGCACTACACTGGCTTATGATCATTACCTCTGTGATTAACACGTGTGGATGTGAGGCCAGCAGCTGGCTGGTAGGTCAAGGGCCTTGCGCTTGGAAGATAAGGAAGAGGAAAAATACATATTCAAAGAACTGTATCAATTACATAAATATGTCAATAAATGTCGCAACATAAGGAAAAAAGTCTGTTGGCTACATGAGGTGTAATGGATGATGATAATAGTCTTAACTGCTTGTAACCAGTTCAAGATTAGAATAAATATTTTTAAGTTCAGTTGAATGAATTGTTAGGTATTTTAATTAATAACTAGACCTTCAAGTTTTAGGCTATAAAAGATGTATATTTAGGCACTTAAAATAGGCTTTAAGAACTGTAAACTAAGTTCTAAAAACACTGTTTTAAGTGTCCACTATGCTGGTTCAGATGGTAGCATGGCTGCTTCCTGACTAACAGACCCGTGTTCAATACCCGATGGGGTTGAAAATTTGAATTATAAAGTTTTCAAATTTAGGGCTTGGATTTTGAATCGCTACTAGATTGAGCACCGATATATTCAACATTAGTATATGGTAGTGAAACCTGGACCATAACAAAGAGCTCTGAGAATTTAATTAACACTTTTTAAAGAAAGATTTTGAGAAGGATGTATGGACCAGTAAAAGAGAATGGAAGATGGAGGATGAGGTACAATAAGGAAATCTATGACCTTTCTAAGGAACCTGATTTATAATAGTAATAATAATAATGTTTTATTTATTCTGGCAGAGTTAAGGCCTTCTCTTCCACTCAACCAGCACAAATACAAATAAATATTTGACAAATATAGATGTACACTATACTAATTATAAACAGTTAAAGATACATTATATTATTTTTGGTCTGGACATCTTACCTCAATATTAATGTTGATTTGTTCTTGGACATGTTTCAAAACAATTCTGTTTTATCATCTGGGAAAGCTGAAGATAAAACAGAATTGTTTTGAAACATGTCCAAGAACAAATCAACATTAATATTGAGGTAAGATGTCCAGACCAAAAATAATATAATTAAAATAACCTCAAAATATAACTTCCTAAAATTAAATATTAGTTAAAGATACATTAAATGTAGCAACGTAAATTTCATGTACAAACAACATTTTATACGATAATAATAATAATAGTATAAATATGATAAATAATACGAGAAACACCAATTAATATATGTACCTTACACTGGGTAATGATGAAGTCGAGGTTAGAGCAAATATAAATTTAGATTTCTTTTAAAAGATGCCAATGTCCGGCAGCCCCTTATTTCTTGTGGTAGGGAATTCCAGTTGCGAGAAGTGAAGATAGTATAACAATTCTTATGAAATTTAAAAAATGCAATGGGCCGGACAAGTTCAAAGAATGCACACCTTAGAAAATTATGACTAGAGACCGGATGTTAGGGAAAATGCCTATAGTTATATATAATAGATATTGTAAAAGTGACTTTATATAAGTTCATACCAACAACCCTAGAGTTATGATGATCTTGAAGATTTTCGGGCTGTAGACCGTGGTCGTGAGGCCTGTAGTTCCCCAACGTTTCGCCAGAGACTGCGTCTGGCATCCTCAAGGGTTGTCTATGTGAATACATGACCCTAGAGTTGTTTTCCATGAAGTTAATTATGCCTATTTGCAATTTTTCTTGAAATTAACTCAGTATTTCAATGAAATGGATAAACTTCATGGCACAAATCATTTCATAGTAGTTTTCAAGTGTTCTTTTCATTAATTTCAAGTATATTTTAGGATAATAGTGGCAATAACCTAGCACCTCATGCATTCCCGTTAAGCGAAATAGCCCTAAGCTATTTCCCATTGTATTATGCTCCGGCTCTAAGGCCTGGAGAAAAGATCTTTGCATCTTTTCAATACAAACATTGCTGACTGACAAAGAGGGTAGAAATGCTCAAGCTTTCTTTCTCTGCCTCACACTTGGTTCTGAAACCGGCAATATTATTTTTGATGTTGGTAACACTGAATTCAGTCTGCAGTCCTCATTCACAGACAGATGATTCAAAGACAAAGTGGTGTTGCAAGTGTTTTTTTTTATCTTTAGAACAGTTTTTTTAAGATACCTAAAGAGCAGTAAAATACAAACTGACCAATTCCGTGAAAGAATTTGGTGCAGAAATATTCTCAAGTGAAGGTTCTGCTCTTTGTAAAACAAATTCCAACAGCATCTCTGATATCTTCGCATGCTATTGATAGCACATGTTTATATTCTTAACATAAGACTGTAAAAAGTTATGTTGTCCATTTTTCAAAAGAGCCTATTTTGAATTTTTAGTGCCTATATTAATGATTTTTAGTGCCTTTTCTGAATTTTTTAAGTGCCTAACATTCGGACTCTAGTGATGACGGAGGAAATGTTTGGGAAGCGGCCAGTGGGGAAATCTAGGAAAAGATGGATGGACTCAGTGAAGGAAGATTGTCATCATATCCTGAAATGTACAAACTGGCAACAGAGAGCATTGGATAGAGAAGATTGTACGTCTCGTATCAAGAAGGCCCTGGCCCACTATGACCTGTACTGCCATTGGAAGAAGAAGAAGATTGAGAACCTGATCACTGCATTAAATTGGAAATCTCTCTGCAGTACGTATGTGGTACTGTGAAAGCAATTCTTCTGTCAGATGGGACATTAAGCAAGATGTTTTTGACAGATTTACGTCATGTGCCAGCACCTTCACCCTTCTCTTCATCATCATCCCTTGTAAAATACATTTTACACTACAAAACACATAAACATACACACATTTATGTATGCAATACAAGAATACATCATCTATGTCAAGTGGTCTGCCAAAGTGGTACGTAAATTGAAAATAGACCACATTAATACCATGGAACCCAAAGCACAAAAAGTGCAGGATGGCATTAGAACAATTACATAATATTACTTTAGGCACAACCAGCCTTATGGGCTAGTGGTCAGCATTTCTGACTATAATTCATGATGTCCTGGGTTTGATTCACAGTCAAACCAAAGGAATTTTTCCTTAAAGAGAATTATTCCTGTGGTTGCCCATGGTCTGGAATTTAGGTTAAGGACTCTCCTGGCGCTTCATTATAATTTATCACCCATCATATTATCAGGGTCCACCGCTGTAGTCTCGAGGTAGCATGCTGTCTTGTCATGCAGCAGGCCCAGGTTCGATCCCCAGTCGGGGCAGTTTTTCTGGGTGAGGATTTTTATCAGGGTTTTTCCTCACCTGTAAGACAAATGTCAGGAAAACTTTAAGGCCCAAACGGTCCTCGAAATCATATGGCCATCATCATCCTTCACCGGTGTGGAAAGCAATTGGAAGCTACCACACCTACAATTCCCTAGTAAAGCTGCAAGAATAGCGTGAAAATGCTATGATTGCAGTGAAGGACCTACCTTCAGGCAGAATTACTATGGATGGATGGATATTACTGGGGTAACGTAACTCTATCTGCCAGGTACCCCAACCTAAGAAATGGATTAAAGTCCAACAATGCCAGCGGAGAAAGCCAGAGATGTCATAAAAGACAACAACAAAAATTTTAATGTGTAATATCACTTATCACTAATACTGTAAAATGTTTTTTTTGTCCTACGCCAGCATTCTCTCCTGGTATTGGCAGAACTGTAACCAATCATCTTAATTAGAGTGCATGGAAGACAAAGTTATACAGGGCTATTCAGAAAGAAGGAACAGACTTCAAACATTTATTTCTTCTAAACTACAACAAATAGAAACACAATTCCAACGTTCGTGGAAAGAGAAATTTTGAAGTTTTAATCATGGCCGCATTGGCATAGTTGCTTGTCATGTTGATTGTTTGTATTAAAATGGCGACAGAACAGGACAGAGGAGGAGCAGAAGATCAACTGGTCTCCCAGGTCACCAGACCTAACACCGTGTGATTTTTATCTGTGGGAATACGTAAAAGACCGTGTTTTTATCCCCCCTATGCCTGACACTCTTGAAAATCTGCGACATCAAATTGTTGAAGCTGTGAATTCAATAAGTAGAGACCACCTAATTGTGTGCGGCAAGTAATTAACCACCATTTTGATATTTGTCGTGTAACACTTGGTGCTCATATTGAATGCATAAAATAGTGAAATTTGAACTTTTCTCTTACCAGGAATGTTGGAATTGTGTTTACATTTATTGTACTTTGGAAGAAATAAATGTTTGAAGTCTGTTCCTTCTTTCTGAATAGCCCTGTATTATCCCAATGAGTGATAAATTACAACAAAGAACCAAGAGAATTCTTAAACCTACATTAAATCTAAATTCTAGACCACGGCCAATCACAGGAATAATTCCTTTTAAGAAAAAATTTCAGTGGTCTGACTAGGAATCAAACTCAGGAACCCATGAACTGTAATCTGACCACAAGACCATGAGGCAAGGATTTCATAATTATGAAATAAAATGAATAAAGTTAATCTATTAAAATAAATTAATTTTTATACTGCAACATTCCTAAGAGATAGTACATAGAGAAGCATTATAAGGCAATATGACCTTAAATTAATATTTTCAGGAGGTTTCATTTCACTATCAGGTTACTGTCCACCGCTGAGGTCTCGAGGTAGCGTGCTGCCTTGTCACCCAGCGGGCCCAGGTTCGATTCCCGGTCGGGACAGGCTCCTGGGTGAGGTTTTTCCTCATCTGTAAGACAAATGTCAGGAAGCTTAGAGTCCAAAGGTCCTAAAAATCATCCGGCCATCATCATCATCCATCACCGGTGTGGAAAGCAATGGGAAGCTACCACACCTATAAATCCCTAGTAAAGCTGCAAAGCATAGCATGAAAATGGTGTGATTGCAGTGAAAGACCTGTCCTCAGGCAGAATTACTATGGATGGATCAGGTTTCTTTAATAACACTAAGACACTTCACCTCATAATTTCTAGAATTCTTGAGAACATGTTCAGAATGCTGTCTGCTCTTTCCAGCTATTAAATATTATCATAAGTAATGCTACGAGTGATTTTCAAATTATCAATAAATTCACAAGTCATGAATAAATTTATCTAGAGGATTTGGAAATCAAGAGTGGCATTTGTTAGGATTATTTAAACGAATAAAATTAAGCTGTGTACTCAAAGTCATTATTTAAATCTATTTATTTTAAAATATTTATATACTTAATGCAAATGGCGACGTTTCAAAACAAATCAGAAATGTGAGGTTATGTATATTCACTGCAACTTTATCATATTTATTTATTGCCAAATAGGACAGCAATTAAAATTGTTTAATATTTGTATAGAGAAAGGGACCATACCTCAAACATGGAGAGAGTCAACCCTAAAGACACTGTACAAACAAAAAGGTAATACAAGCTCACCAGACTCATATAGAGGAATAGTCCTGGAAAACAATCCATTCAAAATCTTTACACGACTGACCACGCAAAGACTAACATCAGAGATTGATAAAAAAATCACAGAACACCAGTTTGGATTCCGAAGAGGAAGGACTACCCTGCAAGCAGTAGGGAATCTACTAGAAAGCATAGACGACACACTACGATACCATAAACAAAATTCTATGCCGTGTTCATAGATTACAACAAAGCCTTCGATTTCATGAATAGACAGAAACTGATCACAAAATTGGAAGAAAAAATAGGGAAGAACAACAGAATTTTAACCATAATAAACAACGTACTTTCAATGAATACAATAGTCATAGACGACGGAACCAGCATATCAGATGGTATAATGCAAACGAATGGGGTCTTACAGGGAAACCCGATAAGCCCATTGCTTTTCAACGTGGTCACATCAGATGTGGTGGTAATTTACATGTATGCAGATGATATGGTTATTGGATCAAACAATAAAGAACAACTTCAACTAGCATTTGATAAACTACAAAAGTGGGCTAAACACAATGATTTTGCCATAAACAAAGAAAAAATGGTACAAATGATATCAACTTTATCATATTTATTTATTGCCAAATAGGACAGCAATTGAAAATATATAAAACTATTATTCCACCAGTTATTTTATATGGATGCAAAACATGGACTCTTACTTTATGGAAGAGGAGATTACGCGTATTTGAGAACAAATTTCTTAGGAAAATTTTTGGACTAAAGAGAGGTGAACAAACAGGTGAATGGAAAAGATTTACATAACAATGAATTACATGGTCTTTATAAGAAGACTCCTAGACTGTGATGGGCAGGACATGTGGCACGAATGAGGAATGAAAGATGTACATGGAAGCTTCTTATAGGAAAACCAGAGGAAAAATGCCCAGTTGGTAGACCAAGATTGAGGTGGGAGAATAACTATGATTTGAGGAAAGTAGATTATACAGGGAATGATAGGGATGTATGGAGAGCTTATGTCCATGCAGCCATGAACTCTCAGGTTCTATAGTGCCAGTGAGTTAATTAGTTATAGATAGGATTGCAATATTGTGCTCATATCCATTGTTAAATTTTAAATTTCATTTTTCTCAACTATATTTTTTCAGCATTTTTGAGTTTTCAAAATGCTCTGTGTACCACAATATTTTACTAATATGCTTGAAATTTTCAGGAGAGCTTTAGATATTACATAGTAAAAAAACTGATGTGCAATCTTTTATATATATTGAATGGTTGATTTGTAATGAAATATAATTCATATGTCACCCTCATAAAACTGAGAAATTATGTAACAAACACAGAATTTTTTTTTCCCTACTAAACTAGTTCAAATTAAAAGAAACCTGGACATCAGTTTATTTATATTACTCTATTAAGTTTACAAAAAAAAAGTCAGATAAGGTAAACCGTTTGGTACAAGGAACATATTACTGACATATAAAAAAGCAGTAACATAGGGTCAATTCTGGTAATGCGTGCTATTATGCATTGCAGAGACTCTTGATGTCTCAACTCCTTTCAAAAAACGTTAAGCTGAAAATATATAAAACTATTATTCTACCAGTTATATTATATGTGTGCGAAACATGGACTCTTACTTTAAGGGAGGAAAGGAGATTACAAGTATTTGAGAATAAAGTACTTGGGAAAATTTTTGGGCCAAAGAGAGATGAACAAACAGGTGAATGGAGAAGACTACATAACAATGAACTACATGGTCTTTATAGGAAGCCAGATATAATAAGAACAGTTAAGTCTCGTAGACTGCAGTGGGCAGGACATGTTGCGCGTATGGGGAATGAAAGATGTGCATGGAAGCTTCTTGTAGGAAAGCCAGAGTGAAAACGCCCAGTTGGTAGACCAAGAATGAGGTGGGAGAACAACATTAACTATGATTTGAGGGAAGTAGATTATACAGGGAATGATTGGAAAGCATTAGCTCAGGATAGGGATGTATGGAGAGCTTGTGTCCGCGCGGCCATGAACCTACGGGTTCGATAGTGCCAGTGAGTAAGTAAGTAAGTAACATTTTTAATAAAAAAATGAATTTCTCAAAATGTTTTTGAGATAGCTTAACAAAATTTGGTTTATAGTATCACTATGATACTGTGGTGGTATGGTTAAAATATGAAGTTGATCTGAAAAAATTTATAGATTTTTACAAATTTCTCAGATGCATTGCCTTAAAGCACAGTCTGACCAGCTGATACCTGCAATTATAAAATATTGTCGAGACTAACCTGAAATTTACAACAGGTGCTCTCCATCTGCATCTTCTGAAAACACATTGGAGATCTTGCCTCACAATGTCACGCCTACATGACAAAAAAGCAAACTCAGAACTTGATGCAAGTTTCAAGGTTGAGTGAGCAAACAGTTGCTGCGTGGGCTGCAGAAAGGCTACTGTCTTTAACAGAGAGGAGACCCTTTAATTCCTTCCATCGAAGGCTTAAAGGAACCGACCTGGACAGTAACCTAGTGTCCAATCCCAAACCTTCTCGTGTTGCAGCTGTTAGTAATCATGCTTATGCAAGGGAAGGGCTACTCACCAATAAGCACTGGTCAGCTTGGTGAGTTTTTCTTTTTTGACCGAATTGGTATTACTTCTTCTTCCCATACCAATTCCCTCTTTCAACTTTTCTATCCAGTCTCCCTTGACTGACCTCTTGTTTCTTTCGACCCTGATGGTATTAGAGTATTCGAGGCCTAGGGGTTCATTTCTCCTTCCTTCCTATACCTACTTTCTCTCTATGGGTGACGTAACCACCACATGTGGTGCCTACTACTAAACGGTTACAACTAGTTTATTGTACTCCAATACAAACATGAAAAATCTGCAGTAGCAACATTCAGACTGCTAACAGGACATGACTGCTTGAATAAACACCTACACAGAATTGGCATAACAGATTCACCTAAATGCCCTTTTTGCAATTTAAATGAAGATATGGAAAGAAACCATCTCCTCCGTTGTCCAGCTTTTGTAGAAGAGACCAGCCTTTCTGCTAAATATTGGAGTGCAAGAGAGCGAATGATTTCATTATCAAGTGCTCGACATCAGATACCAACCAACCAACAGTTGCTGCGTTGGGCTGATCACTGGGTAGAGACAGTTTCTTCATGGAGATCTGATTTTCCTATTCTTATATGTCAGATATTGGATACTAGTGGGTAAAACTGGAATTTTAGGAACAGTACAATTACAAAAGGGAATTTTAAGTTAAAAAATACAAAATAGGTACAAATGCATTTATGGACAGAGTAAAATTAAAAAGGCAGTTCAGGTTCAAAAACAAAAATGGATAAAATAGGCATTTTTAGGCAGAGGTGATATAACTTTTTGCAAAACTTATATAGTCGACTCTGTCATTTAATTTACAGGCAGCATCAAAGGCAACTGTTTCCGTCTGGTTTAAAAAATACATTGTTACTACCAGGTAGAGCCGGGAAGTTGTTCAAAGATTCTAAGATGCTGCTCCAATCACCAAAATCTGAAAATAGTTCTCTGCCAATAATGTCTTCATATTTTTAAAATGACATTTCCATGTCTACTCCATGTGGATATCAGCATTGCAACCTGTCTTTTAATGTTAATATTATTTGTTTTTAAACATCTTAATGATGGACAAATCATATTTGAAAAGAAAAATATACGCCTAGACTGGGGTTTGAACCCAGCACTACTGGCTTTATAAGTAATGTTTAAATTCCCAATAAAAAGTCTTCTTAATAAAGAAGCCGCCATTTGCAAAAATCGTAGCATTTGGGGTTAAGGAATTAACTATGTATAAGAGAAAAATACGCGTTCAGATTGGAGGCCTAGGTAGCTCAGATGGGAGAGCATTGACATAGAGAGTCGAAGGTCCTGGATTCAAACCCCAGTCTAGGCATATATTTTTCTGTTCAAATGTAACTTGTCTTTTGCAGAATCTTTAGTTGGTAGAAATTTATTCTAGTGAATAAAACGTAACAACGCTTGATATGCTAAATACTAAAGCGTGCAAAATAGACCTACCTAACCACAAAGCAAAGTACCTGTAAACTAAATGACCGAGGTGACTATACCTACATCATTGGTATTTATACTCGGACCAGCGGATCTGAGCCCCTATAGTGCTGACATCATTCTTAGAAAAGAATACATCTATATGCACACCATTTCATCGCACTCCCCTCCCACTACATCAAATGGCAGCCGCGGTAACTTATCAAGTAGGGATGATGCCAAACTTCCCCCAGTGTCATGGCTAGAACGAGGAATTATATGAAGAAAATTATACTAAAATATGAAATCATAATAGCAAAATATGAAAATTAGGACACAAAAATATTATGAAGCTACTATTTTTTCAACTTTTTACACATATTTATATACACAAGCCTTGTATAATTTATGGGTATACATAGAAGCACACAAATGAGACAAGAAGACCTTTTTGTAGCTCAAGAAATCAAGAGTTTTACTGCATTTCCATCTTAATTAATTTTTCATTACTTCTGACTCAATATAAAATATCATTTAATATAATAAATTTTGGAATTTTTAACATTATGAGGTTTTATTGATTCTCAACAATAAAATATCATGTTTGTGATTTGAAGCAATTTTAATGGCTCACATTGAAGTATATTGTGTGAGGAATCACGCTAACAAGCCGGAAGGACGTGGGTTTGAGTCTCAAAGGGGTCAGGTTTTTAGCTGGACCAAACCTTCTGGCGGCATCATAGCCCTAGAGTCTACTCAGCTCTTAATTTAAATGAGTACCAGACGCATGTTCTGGGGCAAAGGGGCCGTCACGCAGGACTGAGAACCCAGTGGACATCCCTTGGAGATTGTCTAGAAATGTGGAAGTCTCAACATCCATCTACCCCAAGGGCCTCCCAAGCCTATAGTTTGACACTTTATTTCAATAAATTAATACTGGGTTTATATAAAACACGATCAATTAATTTATCTAATGATATTTAATTAAGAAATCCAAACATAAATAAAAAAAACAAAACATAGTAACCGTTGTAACTTGCTTACATCGAATATACCACTGACAAAATTTAGAGTAGGTACAGTTTGGACGACTTCTATTTACTTTGCATAAAGATAATGAATTCCAGTATATATAAATATTACAATAACATTAAATTGGATGAATCAGAACACACGTAGACCAAGTCCTAACTAACTAACTTACTGACACAATCGAACCCGTAGGTTCATGGCCGCACGGTGACTAAGCTCTCCATACATCATCCCTATCCGGAGCCAATGTTTTCCAATCAATCACCTCTATAATCTCCCCCTATTCCCTAAATCATGGTTAATGTTATTCTCCCACATCATTCTTGATCTTCCCTCCGGTTTTCCTACAAGAAGCTGCCACGCACGTCTTTCATTCCCCCATTCATGCCATATGTCCTGCCCATCACAGTAGACCAAGTACTATATGTCATATTTGGAGCAACAAGATGTTAAAATAAATTAATCCACCAAATAATTCTAGGGTTAATTCAAAACTCTCTTGGCCCTTATAATTATGTTTAATCCTATACATTACACGTATGAACATAGTGAAATGTAGTTAGAATTATTTTAACATTAGTTTTTCCATAAAATTTGCCCCAGCACAGTACGTATGCATGTGCTTTGAATAATCAAATTATCAATTCTGTTCGTAATACACAGTTGGGAGCTTTTTATGTATATATTTAACGCCAGTCTGTCAGAATTATTTTGTACGATCAAAAAGTATGCTCCACATTATATGATGTTATGGGAGCAATCATGCACTGCACTATATATATGATAGTTTGATGTAAGTGAGAATAATATTGGCCTTACCTACAAGAATTTTACAAATTTCATAAACTGTGGAGCAAGACCTTATTTCACAGCACAGCTTCTTACCTACATTTAAATACTGTAATTCATTCATAAAATAAGGACTGTCCTTAGGTAGCAAAAAGGAATAGGTTCCTACCTGAGAAAAAAAGAGTGGGTGGTTATTATTCTAACGTTGTTATTCTAATTATTCATGTTCTTGTCACAGATTAGGAAATCCCTGTTCTTTTTCTGTAGTTTCGGACAAAAGCCTCCACTTGGTCTTTCCATCTCTCCTTTTTTTAAATTATTTTCTTTTATCAAATCTATTTATCTTGTTCCAGATGGGATACTTAGGAATTTTTACTGTCTACCATATTACATTGTCAAAAAATTTCAAAACTACAGTCACTCCAAAAATGTTTCTAACGAATTAATAGAAAATTTATTTAAAAAAATTGAAAGTTGAAAAATATGAAGGAATATTAAATTTTTACTGAAATATGAACATTTTGCCAAAATATTATGAAATATGAAAAAATATGAAGGTCTTATTTGGTTCTACATATCATAAAATGTAAAGATACTTTGTCTCAGCGCTCTCTGACCAATAGTTTAAAACATGAAATTTCATAAAAATCCTCACTCTAGTCATGGCTCTTGAACATTGAATAATGCAAGGTTGGAGTCGAGTTGACAACACTGGAGTGCAAGTGTAAGAGAGAGATAGGAATGCAGGGAGGGAAATGATTTGCCAAGCAGAAAAGGAAGTAGGCTTTAGTTTGCATATCTTATGGAGGCACAGAACCATTGGACAGACAATATATCAGAGAATAAGTTGTTAAGTATAGGCCTATTTTCAGGAAAACTTATTTTAACCAAGATCTTACAAGATACAAACAAGTTGGAAAGTTATATTTGAAGAGAAAAATTTTCGCCTAGACTGAGACTGGAACCCAGGACCCTTGGCTTTCCAGGCCAAGTGCTCTACCAACTGAGCTACCGAGGCAAGTTGCGATCTAGATGCAAATTTTTCTCTTATATACATTGTGATTCCCTCGTGCCAAATGCTTGAAAATGTAGCTTCTATCTTTGCAAATGGCAGCTTCTTTAGTTAAGAAGATATTTATTGGGAATTTAACACTACTTTTTAAAGCCATAGGGCTTCTATTGACGATTTTATTATTAATTTAACACTTCTCACTGAAGGATAAATTATATTTGAAGAGAAAAATTTTTTCGCCTAGACCGAGACTCGAACCCGGGACCCTTAGCTTTCCGGGCCAAGTGCTCTACCAACTGAGCTACCGAGGCAAGTTGCGATATAGATGCACATTTTTCTTATATACCTTGTAATAAATAAATATTGTATACATTGGAATTACAACGTATATAAGAGAAAAATTTGCATCTAGATCACAACTCACCTCGGTAGCTCAGTTGGTAGAGCACTTGGCCTGGAAAGCCAAGGGGCCCGGGTTCGAGTCTCGGTCTAGGTGAAAATTTTTCTCTTCAAATATAATTTATTCTTCAGTGAGAAGTGTTAAATTAATAATAAAAACGTCAAGTTGGAAAGTGCTAAAGTCTGGTTACCACCTTCTTCAAAATGTACAGAAGATCATAGTACAGCAAACTCCCGATTATCCATGCACATATTATCCGGTTTGCAGATTATCTGGGCATGACTCTTTTTACCATATTTTTTAAAAATGCTGTATTTTATATTGTTATGGAAAAAATTCTTTATTTTTAAACGTGCTACTGTGAACTGCACTTAGAAACTAGCACAATAGAGTAACCTTCACTCACAACCTCCTCCCCTGACGCGTTTAATGATACCAACCAACATACAATACAATTTCAGAAATTTCCGTTGCATGAGTCACTGAAAGTTTGTTGTTACAGATTGAAACCACGGATATGCTGTGGCAGTGGGTTTATCGCTGATTATTTGCCATTGCTGGATATCGGTGGTTACTAGTGTAGTTGTCGCTGGTTATGGCAGCCATTTTGAATAATGTCGTAACCAGAATGGTCAATGACACGAAATAATCCCACTTTTATTTTTTCATATTTACGAGTAAAATAAAATAATGATAATTATATTGGTAAAACATTGGTGGAATCTGTTGCAATGTATGGAAGTGAGGTATGGACAATCAATAAGTACTACAAGAATAGACTAATAGCTCTAGAAATGGTTATTTACGCAGAAGTGCCAGAAAGTCTAAATTAGAACACGTCACAAATAAATTAGAAACATAATGGAAGCGGAAGAAAGTGGAAGATGAGCGATGGCCGAAGCAACTATATGAATGGCATCCGAACAAAAAGAAGGAGACCGAAGTTAACATGGAAGGAAAACATGAAGACAGTAATGCAAGCTAGAGGGCAAAGCATCGAAGATGCCCAAGACCGTAGGCTTTGGAGGTTTGGCACGGGAAGACGGCAGCAGCTGTAAAAACCCAAAGATAGATAGGTAACTATGACTCACATCTAAATACATTTAATATAACATTTTACGAATATTTGTTGCATTTAAGTAGTGATAAAGTGGGTAAATACATTTCTGATCAACTTCCACGGCGCCGAATAACTTAATTGGTTTATCTGTGTTTTTATGATTTTCCGTGCATATCTCGGTCCCAATTAACAGGATAATCAGGAGTTTGCTGTATACTTAAAGTGCCTGGGCGATCGTGTACATGAAGGGCCACACCTTACTGTTGACCAATCACAATCCACATTCGTTGAGTACGATTTCAGGGATCCACAGTTCCTGCAATGCATTGTGTGAAATGCAGACTTGTATGTTAATCATTTTTGCATCAAAATACCATTGGCATGGCATATATGTAATAAAGGGATAAAGTTTCCATTAAATGCAGTGAGAAATTTTCTATGTCCCAGGCAGACACCACGCACATGCGCCAACAAACGCAAAGCGGTTTACACTATGGAATCATGCGATGCAGCCAATATATACATATCTAACCTAATGCAATTTAATTACTCTACCAGTGAAAGACCAATCTGAAAGCTAACCTAACACAATTTAAGCACTCTAACCTATGAAAGAATGTAACACCCAAAAATGAATAGTAAATTTTGGAATTCTGAAGTACATACTATATGTTGCTGCACTGCAACATGTGTTAAAATCAATATAACTGCCACATCTTCATGTTACATATGTAGTTAAATATCATAGACTATTTAACTCACGCCCCAAATGGGAATCAATGACCATTCACGTTACAATGATTTTTGATTTACAACCAATCACAGTCGTGTTTCACCTAGAATTTACCAACTAAAGTTTATCATAATAAAGAAAGCACCTCCTTTTTAACATTCTGAATAGGTCATAGCATTATTTTGCAGGACTGACTCTTTTTAAGAAATACGGCTACCAGATTGTATATATACTGCATGAATGTCAACACATACCGCATGCAGGAGTTAATATAAAAACATTTGTAGCAATTGATTATACCATCAAAAAAAGAAACCACTGTTTGCACTTTCTTAAATGTATTTTTTCCAGAAAAGAATATAATTGTCCTATTTACGTCATAGGACATCAGAAATGAATTAATATACAGTTTGATGTGTTTCATTTTTTCTCCACTAGAGGGCATACTTACAATATTGCGTTCCTTTGGCAATAAATAATATGATCTGGTTGCAGTGACGCATAGAGAAACTACTCTGTGGCAGTGAAGAACAAAAGAAGCATATGAAGCGTACCAATCGTTTCTCAATTGTTTTCAAACACCGCCGTTTACATTAAATATATAAAAAGTAAAGTGATCCCACAACAGGCCCAGAGGCCCTTGGGGTAGTAGGAGGTTAAGGCTCCCACATTTTCTAGACAATCGGCACTTTATGTCAGCCGGGTTGTCAGCCCTGCATGACGGCCAAATATTTTAAAATAACTGTATTTAAATAATGATTTGTGAGCAAACAGCGTAATTTTATTCGTTAAATAGTCCTTACAAATGCCACTCTTGATTTCCAAATTCTCTAGATAAATTGGAAATCACTCGTGGCATTACTTATGAAAAATATAATGTAAGATGGGGAAATAACTTGAAAATAAAACCTTATTTGCGCATACACGTGATGTCTGCCTGGGAGTTAGAAAATTTTCTCAATACACTAAAGGAAACTTCAGCCACAATAAAGATATCACCCATAGTATAAAATATAATAGCACCATTACAGACCAACAGTGAGCGAGATGACATTTGACAACACTGTGAACTTCATGCCATCTGGGTGCAGAAATGGCAAACATAAAAATCTCATTAACAGTAAGACATCATAACCATGCTTTCAACTTAACAACTTATTCCCTAACCATAGAATTATTCCTCCAGGAATAAAAAAAAAAAAAAAACATAAAACAGTCTATGGATAAGGTGTATAAACCATCGCACATGAATTCTTCCAAGTTCTATAGAATCGCAGTGCGCATGCGTGAGTTGCCAGAGTTGCTGTAATGGTTAATGTAGCTTCAGGTAGATGGCTCTGAAGTCTGCATTACCAACTTTGGGAATAAATTCCCAAACGCTAAAAAAATGGACGTAAACTAACTTCCCATTTTCTAACCTAACAAAACAGTTTACATGCATATTATTTATTTCCAAATGCAAAAAAAAAAAAAAAAATGAACGTAAACTAACTTCCCATTTCCTAACCTAACAAAACAATTTACATGCATATTATTTAACAAACTATAAACTAATTGTATGCACACTAACACTAAATATGGTTTCGAATTATTTTCAAATGTTGGTAACTATGATGTGAGAGTCGCCTAGCGGATGTTACATGAAGCATTTCCGCGCTTGTAGAACTTGATGTACAATATTCACGTAATTTAGAAATATTTAAAAATCGTAAGAAATGTTTATAAAATGGCTCCAAAATGTTTAAAATAGTACCAAACGTTATTACAAATGGTTGAAAAGTGTTTAGTGCATCAGTGGCATAAGAATATTACATGGAAAATTGTGTGCGACGGTTTATACACCACAGCCCAGTCTATTTTCAATATACTAAAAACTCTACATAACACATTTTCAAAATTTTACAGATTTTTTCTTTAATAACTCACCCAAGAATACATTATATTAATTTCTTTTTGATACATTTTTCTTCCTGAAAACAGCTCCCTTCTTTGCTCCTTTATGTGCAGCGCGACAAAAACCAGCAAACTGACCAGCTTGTTTCTTCTGCTTCCTCTTGTTCAACATCTTCCTTGACAGTGGTACATACGCATAAGGATCTGGTTTACCTTTCTTTTTCACATCACCTTTCGCTTTCTTTGCACGATATTCTACTCCGGTACTCACACTCCTCTTTGCCATCTTCGTAGGACGATGAATTCCAACACCACCTGCACGGTACTTTGACGCTGTTTCACTTGCATCCGTACTTATACTTAATTTTCTCTTCCGAGCTAGCGGTATATTTCGTGGTTTCTCATCTTCAGAATCACTGTCAACATCTCTTTTCCTTTTACCCGTTGATTCATCGTCGCTGTTTTCTGTTATAATCAGTCGTCCATCAGCTGCGATTTTAAATTCAGACGATTTCTTCTTCTTCTCCATGATTGGATTATTTTGAATTCCAGGATTTGTAGCAGTGATTTTTTTAACAACAGTTGTATCTGTAAAATCAATTATATCATCTACATTTTCTTCAATCCAAGTTTTTGACTTCTTCTTAATTTTTTTAGATTTTATTTCTTCATCTTCAACATCAGATTCTTCGGATTCTGCAAGAACTTCTTCAATACTCTTTGGATGCGACTGGATCTTGAACATATCTTCGTCGCTTTCATCTTTCTCTTCACGTGAACGCAATTTATTTTTCCTAGCTTGTATTTTACGTAAATTATTCAATCTTTTTTGTGTACTTTCATCTGACTTTGGTACCATGGATGAAATTACATCATAGCCAAATTTGCGTACCAGACGATCAAGTAAATTCCGTGTTGGGACACGAAAGTGTCTCTTACAATCTTCTGTCATTCCAGTTAAACTCTTTACAATCGTAGATATTTCCTGTACAACTTCATCGTATGAAAATGTTGTTAGAAACATTTTAACAAAACTCAGTGACGACGACACAATTTCTCTTGTCGAAGTTGTCATCAGCAAACATACATTCTCTAATACCAACTGTACCAAATCAAATGGCATAATGTCTTTATATTCATGTACTGCCCTTGCTAAAGCGAGAATTGTAGCTGTTATTAGCGTTGGCGAACCTGCTAATCCAGCCATTAACAATCTTAAATATTCTCTAATTATGTCTTCTTGTGATTTGTCTGAATCTGCCAGCATGAGTTTACCAATTTCAACCAGAAGGTTAAAAGCGGCCGTACGGCATCTTTCATTTATGTCTTTACAACATAAAATAGCTTCAGGTATAATTTGTTTCAATATATCCATGTTTGTATTGTCTAATTTCTTGATAAGATGTATTAAACATCTTAAACGAGGTCCTTTGCATGGTGCAGCGGATGTTGATAGTGAATCAATCAGAAGCTTCTCCAAATTCATTAAATTCTCATTCACAAATTTTTTACATTCTTCAGAATCGTTAGCACAAAGCTCTTCAAGAATTCTGTAAGCTTTCTTCTGTTCGTGATGGTTTTTGGTGTTCGACAATCTAGTTTCACAACAAGAGAAAAGCTGTCCAATTCTAGAAGTGTCTTCATATGGCAACAGAGCTCGCAACAAATCAAAAATGCTTTCTTTTGTATGAGCATCAATGTTTTCTTCATCCAGTTTTTGAACAGCTCTATCGAATAAATCATGGCAATGTCCAGCATCCGTAACCTTTAAATATACCTTGATGGTTTCGTACGCCGCCAATCTCTGGCCTTCCTCATCGGTTCCCTTAGCTTTCGTTGTGTAGAGATTGAAGAGTATTGGAAGGTAGTTTTTAGCAAATCGAGAAATTTCATTGATATTTTCTTCATTTTTTGCATCCAAACTTGATGTTATTAGACGACGAAGTGCAGAGAGTGTGTCCAAGCGTAATTCTTTATATTCTCCAAGAGCGGTTCCCAGAATCTTTGCTATCAACTTAAAACTACTCTTTAGATCTTGAGGATTATTACAGAAACATGGTAGTAGAGACCAGATCTGAGATTGGAGTAGATCATAACTGTGTGAGCCAATGCCATCATTCTTTGACGATAATATGGCAATTTTCTTCCTGCAAATTGTTGCTATTGGTAGAAAATACTTAATGAAAAATTCTAGTTTGTCACTAGATATGTTTTGTTTTAGAATTGGTAATAACCAACTACGTTTGAATTCGTAGTTAATTTCTTCTCCAGTAATTTCAAGCGGAATTGCAGATAGAACAGTTTCAGGTCCCATTGAACGGATAGCTTGCCCAACTGCAAATTCAACTTCATTGACGTTTGAAAACTTGTACGAGTCACGTAATTCGCCCAAATTTTTTAAAGAGGTGCTCATGAAATCTTTACAAGTGTCTCCACCAATTCTGTACCACGTTGCTATAATATGGAGGACGTTGTGCCACGATGAATGATACTGATAAGTCAATCCAGCTTCAACAACACCAAAAATCTTAGCAAGAGTCACTCTGTATGAATTGTACACCATTGGAGAGCAAGCAAGAGCTATGCAGTCTTCAGTAACCGCTTGCAATGTCAACGTAGCAGTATTCATAACCTCACTTTTATCAGATAACAATAACTGCATGACAGTTGAAAATAACTTCATGAGATTTGCAACGCATAATCCGAGATCAGATTTTCCCAAGTTGATATATGCATCTTGCATTACAGTCAGCCATGCAATGGTTGGTTGCGTGTCGCTAGGAGATGGTTGATAATCGTACAATGCTGAGATCAACTGTGCATTTAACTGAGGTGACAATCGTGATGCAGGTGGGCGTGAAACAAACAAACCGTATAATGCTTGCATACCACACGATGTTACTAATAAATTCCCCAAAGTCATTATTTTCAATATACTCTCGCAAGCAGATTTCAATTGTGGTTTTGGAAACGTTCCTAATATTTCTTTCAATAAAGATAGTATGTGGAGGGTTGTCGTTGAACCTCCTAACGATTTACTGCTTTCAATCTGTTGAATTAGGTATTTTGCTACATGTACAGCTCCTGGATGGTATTCCAAAACATCATCTCCTAACATAAAATTACTTCCTTTTAATATTGCACAGACTGCATGCTGTGCTGCTTTCCTAACTTTTGGCTTTGTATGTACAGTATATGCAAGAATTGAATCAAATGCCTGTAACGTAGAGGAACTTGACCATAAAACAGCCTCTTGTGCTCTTAGAAGTACAGAAAGACATCCTATTAATGATCTCAAAATTGAAGTATTATCACTTTCAGAGAATTTACCAAGAAACTCTATAAAATTCTTCGACATTTCGGCATATTTAAGACGCAAAACTGAAACTGGTACATTTTTTATGACCATTCCAAGTAATTGTAAAGCTGCGGATAAAGATTCTTCACTCTCACAGCCTTCTAGTACAGTCATTAATGCACCTAAATATTCTACAGATGTCTCCTTACCTCCATTTGATTTAATTACTTCTGTTACAGCCGCCAACAGTGCGAGCATTTCTTTATGAATAGCAGAATCGGATCGAAAACCATTTAAAAGTCGATTGAAAGATACATTTGAACACTCAGTCCAATTACTAGCAAATGTTTTAAACGATTTTAATGTTCCATCAAATGTTTTTTCACCATCTTCATCATCACTGAATTCATGTTTACTTCCTAAAATAGCATTATGTTTTTTAAGTGCATCGGAAGTAAGATTTCCTTCTCCGGGATTTTCTTGGAAGAAACTACATTTTGCTACGTCTCTGTATTTCTTGGTCTCTGGATTAGAACTTGAACTATGTCCTTTCCTCCACCTTTTTCCTTTCCCTTTCACTCTTGGACGAAAATTGCCCATTTTTACGACTTACAAAATAAATACGTTCTTCACATTTACCACGTGCAACTTTTAACTACACCTTCAACCATTTTCATAATCACCATATTTGTTATCAGATTAGCCAACACAACAAATTGTTCTACATACAGAATAACCAACATTACAAATTTATATGAATCAGAATAGCCAATACGTATTATATTTTCGTCCATGGTAATGAATTGAAAATTGAAAATGACATGAAAAGAGCGAACTTGAACTTCAAACAGTAAAAAACAAAAAGCAATAATTAAATTGGAAGATAACAGGCAAGCTGATCATAAAATACGAACAAGATTTGCGGGATCATATATTTCCCAAAAACATGGTTGTAGCATAATTTTAATACAAGAATTAATATCTAATTGCAAATGAGATAACTTATCGTAAATGCTGTGTGAAGAATTAAAAATCAATTATGGAATAAAAGGGGCTAATAAAATATATTCATCCACTACTAAGTAATCGATCGTGGCGATTGCCATCATAGAGAACCATGCTATCTCGTGGTTCCAAGTTTCCTGGGTTCAAATACGAGCATGGTCGAACGTAAAAATGTTAGTTTTGTATTCTAGCTATCTACAAAAAATAAATAAAATAAAAATGTAAATGATCATAATAATCATAATTTGAAGGCAAATTCATAATAATATTATTGGCAATTCTGTGACCAAAGAAAATAAAAACAAGGTTGCCAACAAACAATTTAAAGGGGAATTGAAAAATAGAGGATAGTAAATCATGTTTAAGTTTTCGAATATATTGAATTACACTTTAAAAGTGAATAGTAATTTGAAAAGTGATCTACTGATAAATTCTACTTCCATTCAATGTGTAAGATGGGGAAGGAAACCAAGATGGTTACCTATGGCAAAATCGAAATTATTTAGAATTCCAGAAAGGCCCAAAATTGGAGAAAATGAAAGGATAGAACTTAAGAGATTACACGATCGTTACAAAACACATATGCATGCCATCAGGTACGCTTTTTATTTATTACAAAACATATATGCATGCCATCAGGTACGCTTTTTATTATTTCACCTCCAACGTGATATTAGTGGAGAAAAAAGTACAGTAGAATAATTTTATTAAATTTGGAGGTTATGTCTAATTCTGTTTTTTAAACATACCAAATTTAATTGGAACTTTAGCATTACTAACCTATAATTTTGACTAAAAAAAGACTGGATGAGGTAGGTTATATGCCCATCACAATTCTACACGTACATTCTTATGCCACTGATGCACTAAACACTTGTAAACACGTTTTGTACTGTTTTAAACATTTTGCAACGATCTTCAAAAGACTTAAGTTAACAGTCACACTAACAATGTGGTAGTCTGAATGTTTATTGCAGATGATTTCATTATGTGACAAAAAAATTAAAATATTAAGAATGTAGGTAGTCTGAATGTTAATTGAGGATAGTTTCCATTATGCGACTAAAAGACTTCTAAGTTTGAAGTAGAGGTCATGCGCATGCAGATTAAATTGGATACAATATAGAATCACATGATGGAACCAATATACACAACATATTGGAATGCTTGTTGTCAACTACAAGATAAACTCCCCAATATTGAAGTCGTCTTAGTCCACTACTGTGGTCTCAAGGTAACGTGCTGCCTTGTCATGCAGTGGGCCCAGGTTTGATTCCCAGTTGGCTCAAGTTTCCTGGGTGAGTTTTTTCTTTTCAGGGTTTTTCACCTGTAAGACAAATGTCAGGAAACTTTAAGGCCCAAATAGTCCCCAAACATCATATGGCCATCACAATCATCATCATTCATATTCACCTTAGTTTAACTTCAGGATTAAGGACTTTCCTGGCATACCACTATCCTCATCATCACCCATCATATTGTTGGGGGAAGCATAACCCTGCCTTCCAGGTGCCCCAATCTCAGAAGTGGGTTAGAATCACACCAATGGCAGGAGAGAACACCAGAAATGTCGAATAACAACCTAGGGCATTGAATAAAAATAAGTGTTGAAGTCTTAAACTTAAAAAATTAACCATATGACAAATATTTACTATAACTTTAGATTTGGAGTTTGTCGTATTTATTATAGAAAATAGAAACTTAAAAACTGTGTGTAGGGTTCAGTGCAAGTTATTAGGTACTTTGGAAGAATTTATTGGTTATATTGGAACAGCAACATTGCTACAATATTGTTGAGAAGTAAGTACATAGTTAGGACTAATAAAACTATTTGAATAATCATTAGAAAAGTTTATATTGCTAATAAATGTTTGGCTCAACTGCACTTCTACTAGTGCTTGATTTTTCAGTTATATTGTTGTAAAATATAGCTCTTCTTCTGTATTTAATAACATTATTTAATATTTTTAACTTTTTCAAATCATTTTTATAACATTATTAGACAATTTTGAAGTATTTATTTAAATATGCAAATCACAATATTATGACACTCTTTTAACAATATTGTGATGCTAACTGCTATTTTCTCCACAGAGTATATTACTTAGTCTATGATTTTTCTATCGCTGTTTTGGGTTATCACTGGTTGGACCAGTGTTAGGGAGTGATAAGTAAGTGTACACCCATTTTTAATAAACGTTTGGTAATTTTAATATTATTAATATATTTTTTAACATAGATTTGGGGATTTATTGCAAATATTGGTCATTTAAATTTCATAGCGACGGATAGTAATCGAGGATGATAATCGATATGTGGTTGGATTGTGGGTTATCGCTGGCTCTATAAATTCTGGCGCATGCGCACTATTGTTCTATAGGACTTTGAAAATATTTGACGCTAGTTTAAGTGCAGTTTTTCCAAATGTTTTTAAAAATAAAACTGTGAGTACAGTTTGACAGAAGTACTGAACAGTATTTAAGATTTGTGTTGCACAATGAAAACTTGAGCTATTAATAGTTTTCACATTAGGTTATTTTAAATCACCTCTTTACATTACATAATTATAGCATGAAACGTTATGGGAACAAAACAAATTAAAATAAGAGCCTAAGATGGCCCATAAGGGATGAGAATGGAGGAAGCTTCACAATGTGAAATTCTATAATTTATATAATTGTGCCAATATTGTAAGGGACATGTGGGAACCAATTTGGTTAATCTAATACATTACAATTGGAAGGTCATGGTTTTAAGTCCTGGTGGGGCCAGGATTTTTAAACTAGCTCAAACCTTCTGGCACCATGACCCTGGGGTTGATTCAGCCTCCAATTGAAACGAGTTCTTAGAGTAAAGGTAGCCATCGTGCAGGCTGACAACCCAGTTGGTATTTCATGCTAATGTCTAAGAAGGTGGCAGCCTTAACCTTTCTAACATACCAAGGACCTCCTAAGGTCTGTAGTGCAATCACTTTACTTTTTTCCCCGTATAGAGTTATTATTTTTAGAAGATTGAGATTGGCAGGTTATTTTAGGGAAAATAGTATTAGGAAGGGCTAGGAATAGATGGGAGGATAACATTTGGATGGACCTTAGGAAACTGCATATCAGAGATATAAATTAGAGGGCTTTAGAGAGTGCAACATTGAACATGTGGGTTCAATAAGCCACAGATTTAGGTATTAGGGAAAATAACATTAGAAATTGTAGACATACGTATGAGGACAATATTCTGATGGCTCTTAAGAAACTGGTTTCAGTTGACTGGGCAGAGGGACCTGTGGAGGGCCTTACTGAATACAGACTGAACCTCTATGAGTTCCAAAATACTTCCATTCCACTCCATAGCAATTCTGCCCGAATGCAGGTCTTTCACTGCACTCATAACATTTTCATGCTATGCTTTGCAGCTTTACTAGGGAATTATAGGTGTGGTAGCTTCCTGTTGCTTTCCACACCGGTGAAGGATGATGATCATAATGATAAGGGTGATGATGATGGGCGGATGATTTTCAGGGACCGTTGGGCCCTAAGCCTCCTGACATTTGTCTAATAGGAGAGGAAAAACCCTGAAAAAAAGAAACCTCACCTACGAGCCTGTCCCGACTGGGAATCATACCTGGGCTTGCTGCGTGACAAGGCAGTATGCTACCTCAAGACCACAGCGGTGACCAAAAATCCTTGTAGTTAGGAAAAAGACCAATAGGAAAGCTAGGCATAGATGGGATGATAATATTCAAATGGATGTTGTGGAACTGGATATAGGAACTGGTTCAGTTGGCTGAGGATAGAGACGAGTGAATCTAGAATTGAACCTACAGATTCCAAGCCATAGTGATAGTTACTTGGGAAAAGACCATTAGAAAGACAGGTGATAGGATAATACAGTATATGGAACTAGTTATCAGAGAAGTGAATTGGATTCAGTTGCCTAGTTTAGTGACCAGTACGGGGTGAATCATAAATATGGCTATACGTTTGATCACGTTGTGTGATGAAAATATTACCATTACAGGAAATATGAAATTACCATTGTAAAGTCAATTATTCAAATTACAAAAATGGAATAAAACAAAACAGTGTAGAACTTATGTCATTAGTCAAAATGGCATTGAATATGCAACAGTAAATTGCAATTGCTGCATGGGTAATGACGTATGCTAATGATCGTGAGGCTGCAAGATGGGCAAGACTGAGTGTAACATAGCATTGCAGCCATCGACTGTGGGGAAGTGAAGAAAACGACTGCTGGAAATGGGAAGGATGCAGAAAATCAAACCTCCTGGAAGGCCTCGCATTAGCACGGATGCAAAAACAACGAAGAGAATTGTGGAGGCATTCGACGCTAGCCCACAAAAATCATCCCGCTAAGCTGCACGTGAGCAGTGATTTATTTTGTTTTGTTCTATTGTTGTAATTTGAAGGATTCCCTTTCCAATGATAACATCATATTTCCTTTAATAATAACATTTTCGTCACAAAATGCTATCAAACGTATATCCATATTTCTGAATCACTCTGTAGATGGCTTTACACCTGGAGGTTCAAAGTTGGCTCTCAGTAAGGAAATTGACATGTATTTCTGTGTTGCTAACTAACTCACTCACTGGCACTATCAAACTCGTAGGTTCATGGCCGTGAGGACATAAGCTCTCCATATATCCCTATCCTGATCCAGTGTTTTCCAATCATCCCCTGTATAATCTACTTTCCTCAAATCATAGTTAATGTTATTCTCCCACCTCATTCTTGGTCTTCCAACTGGGCGTTTTCCCTCTGGTTTTCCTACAAGAAGTTTCCATGCACCTCTTTTATTCCCCATTTGTGCCACATGTCCTGCCTATCGCAGTCTACGAGACTTAACTGTTCTTATTATATCTGACCATGTAGTTCACAGTTATGTAGTCTTCTCCATTCACCTGTCTGTTCATCTCTCTTTGGTCCAAAAATTTTCCAAAGAACTTTATTTTCAAACACTTGTAATCTCCTTTCCTCCCTTAAAGTAAGAGTCCATGTTTCGCACCCATATAATATAACTGGTAGAATAACATTTTTATATATTTTCAGTTTAATGTTTTTTGAAAGGAGTTGGGACGTCAAGAGTCTCTGCAATGCATAATAGCACGCATTTCCGGAATTGAGCCTATGTTTAATTTCCTTGTGCATCTCATTCCTGTTTGTGATTATTGTTCCTAGGTATTTGAATTTAGCCACTTCCTCAAAATTTCCTTCATTTGTCATTAGTTGTCCATGTCCATTATATAATGTATTTATGTATTTTTATGTGTGACCATATATTTAGTTTTATTGATATTTAATTATATTATTTTTAGTCTGAACATCTTACCTCAATATTAATGTTGATTTGATAAAAATAAAAAGTCAGGAATATATCAAATTGAATGCATGGGTTGTGAAAAGATATATATAGGAAAAAACAAAAAGAAACCTAAAAATTAGAACCAAAGAACACATAAGAAATATTAAAAATGGGGAAATAGAAAAATCTGCAGTTGCTGCTCATGTTTGGTCTGAAAAACATAATATAAATTCAGACACTAAATTATTAAAACAGTTAGAAAATACAAAAGAGCTGACTATTTGGGAAAAAAATTGTATTCAGAAGAACAAAAACAGAGTTATGAATTTTGATATACCGATGGAGCGTGACCTTGTTTGGAGGTTCTTTGGCCAACCACAGGATGGAGCTGACATCGACATCCAGGTTGTGCAACATAAATAAAACCAGTCTGGAAAAGTTGACGATAAAACAGAATTGTTTTGAAACATGTCCAAGAACAAATCAACATTAATATTGAGGTAAGATGTTCAGACTAAAAATAAAATAATTAAAATAACCTCAAAATATCACTTCCTAAAATTAAATATTTATCGATATTTACTTCCAATATGTGTGTTGCAGGAATTATTTTCAAGAAGAAACAGCCAAGACATCAAAGACGAGTGTTCTGGCTCTGCAGGAAATAGAGGATGAGGAGCAGGAACATGTTCGGTGTATGAAGGAGAACGATGAATGGAATAAGCAAGTTGCTTTACTGAGAGAACAACGTCTCAAGGTTGAAGCAGAACGGAGGAGGGAGGAAGTACTCAAATCAATGGACGAAGCACAAGAACGAAAAAAACTAAGATTGGAAGAAATTGAAAAAATGGTTCGAGAGGAAAAAGTATGTTATACAGATTTAATACAAATTTTAATTTAACACAGGGCCTACCTACTATAAAATTGTAATTTTTTACTCTTAAAAGGAAACATTGTAACGGGGCCGATACAAATTTTGGATATTATAGCTCAAATGGGTATATGTGCATGTTACTAGGGACCACAGGTTACGAACTATTTAGATTCTATCGTAGCATTTGGCACACAAGAATTAACAATGTATAAGAGAAAAATTTGCATTTAGATTTGAGTGCTAAGATAGCTCAGCGGTAGAGCATTGGCCTAGAAAGCCAAAGGTCATGAGTTCAAATCCTGGTCTGAACATATAATTTGTCCTTCATTTAGATTCTTATTGATTATCTTCCATTATCTCTTTGATTACATTTAATGCTGCTATGTTTTCTATTACAAACATCTACCACCATAGTTTGGCAAAATGTCTACATTTAAGTCACGTAATTTTTTGAGCTATTTATTTTACCAATTAATATTATGGTTGGTTGGTATCTAATGTCGAGCACTTGATAATGAATTCTGTTGCTCTCTTGCACTCCAATATTTAGCAGAAAGGCTGGTCTCTTCTACAAAAGCTGGACAACGGAGGAGATGGTTTCTTTCCATATCTTTATTTAAATTGCAAAAAGGGCATTTAGGTGAATCTGTTATGCCAAGTCTGTGTAGTAATGTCATAAGCTTGTACCATTCCTTTCCAGATGTTTTGGTGGTGTATTCTTCTATAAGTTTATTGATATATTTATTTGAGATAATTCTTTTGATAGAGTGAAAGGAAACTGGAGT
Source organism: Diploptera punctata (assembly GCA_030220185.1). Lineage (NCBI taxonomy): Eukaryota > Metazoa > Arthropoda > Insecta > Blattodea > Blaberidae > Diploptera > Diploptera punctata. The sequence goes on from JASPKZ010005291.1 coordinate 231,156, forward strand.
AGAAGTTGGGTTTGAAACAATTTTGCTACTCTTCTTGGCGAGAAAATCGGCTATTCCATTGCCTATCACTCCACAATGGGCCGGAATCCATAGAAGTACAACTTTTTTATGTAGACAGGATAACTGTTTTATCATTTTGTGACATTCGATAATTTTGATGCTTTTGGGTGTTGTGTCTCATGTTATAGCGAGAATGGCTGCTTTGGAGTTACATAGAATAACAACTTTTGTAAATTTTTGGATGTGATATAAAAAATTTTGTAAACTTAAGAAAATTGCTAGAATTTCGCCATCAAAGTTTGTTGAATTTGTGTTTAGTTTACGATAAAAGGAAAAAAGTGGACATACTGCACCAATACCAGTGCCACTGTCATTTGGTAGGCTGGAGCCATCTGTAAAAATATGTATCCATTCAGGAGCAAGGTATCTTAGATTTATTATTTCCAGTGATATTTGTTTTAAAATATATGGGGGAGTTTCAGATTTCTTGATGTCTTCTGTTAAATGAAGGTCATATTCAATTTCCAAAAATTCTAGAGGGTTGTTTCTCATCTGCATATTTTCTTTTGAATGTAAGTAAAGTGATCCCACAACAGGCCCGGAAGTCCTTGGGGTAGTAGGAGGTTAAGGCTCCCACTTTTTCTAGACAATCGGCACTTTATGTCAGCTGGGTTGTCAGCCCTGCATGACGGCCACCTTTACCCCCAGAACAAGCATCTGGTACTCATTTCCATTAGAGGCTGAGTCGACCCCAGGGCCATAGTGCCGCCTGAGGGTTTGGGTCAGTTTAAAAATCCTGACCCCAACGGGACTTGAACCCTCGATCCTCCGGCTTGTAGCTCAGTGCCTTAACCAGTACGCTACGGCATGCCCCCCTTCTTTTGAATGTGGAATTTGCAGTTTCTGTTTGATTTCTTGTACTATGCTTAAGAAGCTTTGCTGAGATTTTAAACATACAGGGTGGACCGCTCGAATGGACCTAATTTCAATTGCTTGTTACTGGCAAACGGTTGAAGATAGAAACTTAAAACAACGTTCATATTACAGAAAAACTCACCAAGTTTTGATATCCAGATCACCACATCTCTATATGAGCCCCAGCAGTCACTGTGACGATATCAAAGCGATGAACAATTTCTTGCCAAGTACGTTGGAGTATGTCTTCTGGAATGTTCTCAATAGCCTCTATGATGCGCTCACGAAGATCACGAAGGTCTTTGACTGGGGTGGTGTAAACTTTATCTTTGACATAGCCCCAGAGAAAGAAATCCAGTGGTGTTAAATCGGGAGATCTCGGGGGCCACGCGATTGGTCCTCCCCTACCAATCCAACGGCCAGGGAAAATGTTGTCCAAAGTCGTACGAACTTCATTGGACCAGTGGGGAGGAGCACCATCTTGCTGGAAAACGATGTTAGGCTGCAGTTGTTCAATTTGTGGAAAGAAGAACTGCTCCAGCATGTCAAGATATGTGGTACCACGAACAGTTTTCTCGGCGAAGAAAAACGGTCCAATGACCTTATTATGTGACAAACTGCACCCAAATATTCATCTTCGGACTATCACGAACATGCTCTTGAATAGCGTGAGGATTCTCCGATCCCCAGATCCGCACATTATGCCGGTTTACCTTGCCTGACAAATGGAAAGTGGCTTCGTCCGAGAAGAAAATCTTGGTCATGAAGTCAGGATCAGCGCCGAGACGGTCCAGCATCGTATTGGCGAATTCCACTCGTTTCGGCATGTCATTCGGCTCCAGACGTTGCACTAACTGCACTTTATATATCGTGCAGTTTGAGGCGTTTGTGGACAATCCATTGTAATGTCGATTTTGGTATTTGAAGTTCCCGCGAAGCTCTTCTTAATGACTTCCGGGGGCTTCGCTCAAATGCGGCTTGAACATTTGCTACCATTTCATCGGATGCTCTGCGACCACCACCATGCTTCTTCAACACAGATCCTGTAGCTAATAATGTATCACGCCACTTCTTTATGCTTCTAGCAGTTGGAGCATCACGGTTAAAACACACGCCGGAACTCCCTTTGAACTCTAATGATTGATTTAAACTCCGCATACCACAAAACAGCTTGCGCTTTCATCTGCGGAGTCGCCATTTTCACAAACAATTAAATCTAAGAACGAGAAACGTATCTTTGTGCCATCTACCGACAGGATTCGAAACTTGGTGAGTTTTTCTGTACTATGAACGTTGTTTTAAGTTTCTATCTTCAACCGTTTGCCAGTAACAAGCAATTGAAATTAGGTCCATTCGAGCGGTCCACCCTGTATTTGTGGTTTTCTTTGGGTCCAGTTATTATGGAGTAGCCTTAAAAATTTTTCATACTGCAATTAATATTATTAACAAGGCATGTTATCTGAAGTTACCTTATATTAACGATTTTATTATTAATTTAACACTTCTCATTGAAGGATAAATTATATTTGAAGAGAAAAATTTTTCTCTTCAAATATAATTTATCCTTCAATGAGAAGTGTTAAATTAATAATAAAATCGTCAATAGAAGCCCTACTGGCTATAAAGTAGTGTTAAATTCCCAATAAATGTCTTCTTAACTAAGAAGCCGCCATTTGCAAAGATAGAAGCTATGGTTTCAAGCATTTGGCACGAGGGAATTACAACGTACATAAGAGAAAAATTTGCGTCTAGATCGTAACTCGCCTCGGTAGCTCAGTTGGTAGAGCACTTGGCCCGGAAAGCCAAGGGTCCCGGGTTCGAGTCCCGGTCTAGGCAAAAATTTTTCTCTTCAAATATACCTTATATTACTTTCATTACTCAAGTTACCTTTCGGATCTTCTATTCTGGTGCATTTCAATATGACATTGATTGCATCTGAGCAGTCTAGCTATCAGGAGTGAATTGTATTCCTTTATCCTGTTATAACCATAATTCATGGCTATGTTTATGCATTCCATAATATTTATATCACGTCTTTACGTTATTTCTATCTGAATCTGTAATACTTTCCACTACTTTTTGTACTTCCTGTTGATCAAAAACTACATACATACATACATTCCCAGATTGCTAATCTGTGTTTTGCTGTTTTTTAATTATTGATTACAGTAAGTGCCCATCTGTGCTATGATCCTCTGGAACTGCCCAATTAATTTATGTAAATTTATAGGCTTGCATTAGGATGTTGTATTATTGCTACATGAATGGATCTTTAGAGGGTACATTTGACTTTAAGACTTGTATATGACTTGAAAGCAAAATAATAGTCCCTACGATTGGTTGCCAAAGGAAGGCAAGACCAGTGATGGGGCTGCCATCTTATAGCCTCTGGTCAGGCTTTTCTGCAGAAGAAACGAAAATAAAGGAAAGAAGAAATGGAAGAAAGGAAAGACTCCCCAGCCCTCGGATGCCCTAATAGCATTGGGGTCGAAAAAAACAAGAGTTAACCAAGAGGGGTTAGATAGTAAAGTTAAAGAAGGAAGAAGAAATTTGACTTTATTATTGCGAGGGACATTTCATATATAATGCACACTAATTTTTCTTTTACTTACACTTTTTTTTTAATATCCCAACATCTTGGAAAGCTCTATTATTCCATCCAGGACACCACTTATATTCATTTGTCAAATGGCTTGGATAACGGTGGTAGAAAGCTCTTCCAGAGAAGGATAGCAACGTTCACACATAGGTACTTTTAACTCCGGGAACAAGTCAAAGTCTGGTGGACTCATGTCCGGACTGTAGGGAGGATGCAGCAACACTTCTCATCCATATTTGCGCAATTTTTGGGATAAAACATTACTGATATGCAGACGAGCATCGTTGTGGAGAATGAGTGACCCAGTTGGGTTTTGTGTATTTTTCTGTGCAGGTTTTGTATTAAGTTATGGTAATACACTGCTGTGACACTTGTTCCACATGGAACTCTATCTGTCATGATGATTCCTTGGTGATCATAAGCAAAAATCATCATATGCTTGACCTTTGTGCGCTGTGATTCCAACTCCAGTTCAAACTCTGTAATCCATGTTTCATTAATAGCGACAATTCGACACAAGAATCCTTGACCTTCATGGTCGAATTGTTTGAGCAAGGTTTCTGCTACTATTCAGTAGTCAAATAGAATGCGACCCATCTCGCAGAAATTGTTCTCTTCTTCAAATCATTTGTCAGAATATAGAATGCTGATGTTGGGGAAATTCCCATCGCTTCAGAGAGTTCCTCACAAGTCTCACAGCGATGTTTTTCAAGAGCATCTGCCACAAGTTTCACACTTCGTTCATCTGTTGATGTTTTTGGCCTTCTGGGTCTTGGATTATCGTCTATGCTAATACGACCACCACGAAAAGATTAACCCGACGTGAAACTGTACTATGGTCCACTGTAAACTCACCACAAACTTCACTTAACGCACTGTGGATTTCTGTTTTGGGTTTTGATCTTAATGAATGACCTCTGGTCTTCAACAGTCACAGTACCCATTGGTCCATTTCTACCTGTCAATTGTTTCAGACACAGATTTGAATTATGATAATAATGACTTATTAAAATAAAATGGTATTTTGTTGCAGGAGAAAAGTAAGTATTATATAACAGCAGAAAATATTGATAAGGCCATAGAAGATGCCCTTGCAACTACTGTCGATCATAACTTCGCAGTTGATTTAGAAGGACATTTATTCAAAGGAAGACAAACAAAGCCAAGTGATATCTACAGGTGAATTAGAGAAGATACAAGTTCCAGCATCTTCTTAAAATGTCATTCATGCACTCTAGTTTTCATATTTTAATTAAGTACCAGTTTAATAAAATAAAATATGTAAAAAATTATGTTTTTATTTTTTAATATTATATTCTTCCTTTTCCCTAGATTGCCACAATTGCAGAGCTAGGCGACTGCATTAAATCCATTCCCTATATTCCATTCTATCTCCTCAGTTAATTTATTGTCATTCTTATCTTTGTCTGATCCAGAGGGAACTTATCCAGGTGTGAAACAAGTGAAATTTTCATCAAATTTAAAATAGAATATAAATTTTGATTGGAATTTTATTTCTACAATTACTATGCTACTTTTCAAATCTCTTATCTCATTATACCTATGAGTATTGTGAAAAGTGATAGCTTAAGGTCACATTCAGTACCGTAAACCAGTTAAGGCATTTAAAGAGACTATCATGTATGTGGCCGTCGGTCAGTTAACTCGTTTTACAGTGGGCGCGAACAAACCGCATTTATATTCAGCGCCTAAATATTATGTTGGCTTAGTATGTCTTGGAGATCATAGATGGCATGTAAATGTACATTTTCTATTCCTGTTTGACACGTTTAAGCTTGGTGAATCCCCTTTTATTTTTCAAACAAACAACACATGGAATTCGTTCACCCAAACTTGCCTCCAGGCTCCAATGCAGTCGTATATGTTTCTCGTTATTGCGCTGTTGTTTGTGCGTGAGTGAAACCATGGCGAAAGAAAAATATCTCACTGAAGAAGAATTAGTGAATATTTTGTATAATGATGATTCAGGTGATGAACTGACTCCTGAATTAGAAGATTCACAAAGTGAAAGTGAAGATGAACTTCCACTTCCTGAAATTGATACGCTGATACCATGTGATGTCAATCACCCAAGTTATTTCACCATCAAATCCTACAGGATATCTCCTTTAGGTATGTACAAAATTTGAATTTTCTAGGACTACTAGTTTGTGAATAATGGTCCATTTTCTGAAGTGCCGTGGAAAGGGTAGTTGGGGTATTTAAATGGCTGGCCTGTGGGTTTAAATGCCCTGCTCAGTGCCTGGTACTGAATGTGTTAAGTCGCTATTTTAAATTATTGATTAGGTATATTTTGGAATGTTTCCTATGTTTTGAATATTATTATTTCCGTTCATGATGAATAAAAAGTATATTCAGAGCACATTTTTCAATTTAATGAAGGGAACTATTTTTTTGCGTACTTATTGCTTCTACATTGTATGTCGGTGTCCATAACCAATGAAAAGCGAGCAGGTCACGTGGTTTTGTTTTGATGAGGATCACTTTAAGATCGGATAGACTTTAGACTGTTGCATAATCAAGAATAAAAGTGGGGCAACGAAACTTCTTGTAGCTAACCCAGATTGAGGTAGGAGAATAATATTTAACATGATACAAGGAAGTAAATTATACAGGGAATGATTTCAAAAATTTATCTCAGGATAGGGATGTATTGAGAGCTTATTTTCACAATGCAATGAACCTCCAGGTTCAATAGTGTCACTAAGTTATTAAGTATGTTATTGAAAATTGCGAATATTTTCAAAATTAATAGTTATTGTCCCCCAAAACCATACATGAATATAAACGGTAGGTGCTGATTTTTCATCTCACAAAATCTCATTCAAAATCGTGATATACGGAGCACTGCTTTCCTTGTTAGAGTGATGTCTTCCATCTGCATCCATCACTATTCAATGTCACAGCTCCATCTTGTCTTTTGTTTCCGAAACTTACTCTCAAACCATACTAACAAGGACAGAAAACAAGAGTTTCAAATAGTTTGGGCATCTGAAGAGAATGGATGGGAACAGATGATATAATTCACCAATGGCAACAGACGGTGAGGAAAAGATTGAGTAAGAAAAACTTGGAAAAATGAGATAAGGGAAGCAATGACCTGTGAATTTATAGGGCAGAAGGCTATGGAGGAACATTCCAATAGCTGTATAATCCCTCAGGAAAAACTTCACAACATGTGACGCAACAAATTGTTCTATGTTCCAATCATAAACCATGCACATGCCAACAGATGGAATCATGAGATGCAGCCAACATATACACAATATTAGAACTCACGTTGCCAACAAACCTAAAAGCTAACCTAACACAATTTAAGTACTCTAACCTATGAAAGGCTAACCTAACACAATTTAAGTACTCTAACCTGTGAAAGACCAACCTAAAAGCTAACCCAACACAATTTAAGTACTCTAACCTGTGAAACACCAACCTAAAAGTTAACCTAATGCAATTTAAGTACTCTAACCTGTGAAAGACCAACCTAAAAGCTAACCTAACAAAATTTAAGTACTCTAACCTGTGAAAGACCAACCTAAAAGTTAACCTAACACAATTTAAGTACTATAACCTGTGAAAGACCAACCTAAAAGTTAACCTAATGCAATTTAAGTACTTTAACCTGTGAAAGACCAACCTAAAAGCTAACCTAACAAAATTTAAGTACTCTAACTTGTGAAAGACCAATCTAAAAGTTAACCTAATGCAATTTAAGTACTCTAACCTGTGAAAGACCAACCTAAAAGCTAACCTAACAACATTTAAGTACTCTAACCTGTGAAAGACCAACCTAAAAGCTAACCTAATGCAATTTAAGTATTCTAACCTATGAAAGACCAACCTAAAAGCTAACCTAACAAAATTTAAGTACTCTAACCTGTGAAAGACCAACCTAAAAGCTAACCTAATGCAATTTAAGTACTCTAAGCTGTGAAAGACCAACCTAAAAGCTAACCTAATGCAATTTGAGTACTCTAAGCTGTGAAAGACCAACCTAAAAGCTAACCTAATGCAATTTAAGTACTCTAACCTGTGAAAGACCAACCTAAAAGCTAACCTAACACAATTTAAGTACTCTAACCTGTGAAAGACCAACCAAAAAGCTAACCTAATGCAATTTAAGTACTCTAACCTATGAAAGAATCCACGCTGATTTTATTTAGTTTAAGTTAATTCTCTATGTTGGCTGCACTGTAACACAGAATATTCGCTAAAATCAATATGGCTACCACATCTTCATGTAGTTCAATATCGTGATAAATATATTCAAATAATCGTTATAAAACATGTAAAAATCATTGTAAATGGTGGAAAATAATTTGAAAAATAGAACCATAAGAATAAAATGTGACAGGAGTTTATGAAAGAATTACGTCACAAATTGTTAAATTTTAGCCATCCCTCATATAGATGCTCAAAAGAAAATAGGACTCATTATTAATAATTGTGATAATCTTAAAGGTTATATATAATGTATGTTACTTGATTCCAAGTCCAGTATAACTCTCGATACATAGTTAGTGTTTTATTTAACAACTCAGGTCACAATTCAAATCTGGATGTGAAATGAATGACAAATTTTGTTTTCCCTAAATAATTAGATCTTGACATGATACCTATGGGTTTCTATTCCATCCAAAGGAAGCCATAAACAGGATTTTATGCCCTTAAAACTGACACCAACTGTGTTTAAGCCGATGAACCTTGGAAGCAGAGGCAAGCCTGTCCATTAGGACAGTCACAGGTGGAAAGACCTAGGGTCGTATGCAAATACATTAGTCTCTACTCAAATTACTTCCAATCACTGGTGAGCTGAGATCGAATTAACGGCCGCCTTAACCGGTCATGCATGAATGTTGACGTTTTCGTAATATTGGCAACGAATTACCCAGAATTCTCAGCGATAAAACCACTTCCGTTATTTTCGTCTGCTATAGAGGAACGCATTTATGCTTGCATCCCGCAAATAATACCGTATACAAACACGTCTGCAACGCGCAATATTACGCCGATTCTCCTGTTCTTCCAGTTGAATTCTTTGGTAGACTCTATCAAATTCCTCTTCTCCGCATATACCGAAAACATGATCGAAGTCTTCAAGGTCCGACATCTTGGATAAGTTTCAAACTACATCGGTTACCATCAGTTCCCTTCGGGATTTTCACATAAGTTTATATCTTGAACTACGATCTTAAGGTACCTTGTCAGGTAGCTTATAATTATTACCGCGTGAATAGATTTCTGAGTAAGAAAAATGTGTTTGGATAAAACTTTATCAGCAGAGAACGCCTTTTACTGTCTAATGCGTTCAAACAATCGACCCCTAGAGTTAGAAGGCTGGATTGTGTGGGAAAGTTGACACCAACTGGGTTTGAGCCAATGAACCTTGGAAGCAGAGGCAAGCCTGTCCATTAGGACAGTCGGAGGGAGAAAGACCTAGAGTTAGAAGGCTGGATTGTGCGGGAAACTTGACACCAACTGGGTTTGAGCCGATGAACCTTGAAAGCAGAGGCAAGCCTGTCCATTAGGACAGTCAGAGGGAGAAAGGCCTAGAGTTAGAAGGCTAGATTGTGTGGGAAAGTTGGCACCAACTGGGTTTGAGCCTATGAACCTTGGAAGCAGAGGCAAGCAGTACATTAGGACAGTCGGAGGGAGAAAGGCCTAGAGTTAGAAGGCTGGATTGTGCAGGAAAGTTGACACCAACTGGGTTTGAGCCTATGAACCTTGGAAGCAGAGGCAAGCCTGTCCATTAGGACAGTCGGAGGTGGAAAGACCTAGTGTTAGAAGGCTGGATTGTGTGGGAAAGGACTTAAATAGTTTAGGACTTAGGTAGTGGAGCCGTATGCGAAAAAACTATAATTATTATTTTTATAAACTTTGTATTTGAGAAATTTAACATTTCATTTTTGCTATAAAATCTGGATATTTCTTACGAGTTGTCTGCAAACTGTAGAGCCTCTTCCCCCACTGTGTTGATGAGTTTCCTTCTATCTTCTTCCTTCAATTCTACACAATTGCATAACTGCTGAGCGAACCTGCCAGTTTCTGAGAACCCAGCTTCTCCACAGTACTGGATACATTTCTGTGAACATAACAATACTCTTATATTAAATTAATGTTGGGAAGTAACATTTTAGAAATAATAAAAATTGTGAAATTGAAAAATCTGCAATTGCTGCACATAGTTTATTAGAACATCATAAAATTGGAAGAGAAGCAATACTTTTTAAACAAGTGGATAAACCTTTAGAATTGACAGTTTGGGAGAAGATACACATTCAGAAAATAAGTATAGATCAATGAATTCTGATGTTCCTAATGAACAAAATTTGATTTTGAAGTTCATAAATTCAACCATAGATGGCAGTGCTAAAGATGGTGACAATAGAAGAATTTCATCAGTCGGAGTTGTGGCTGAAGAAACTGCTGTTTCGTGGAAAACACAAAATTTATGAGGTGAGTTTTCAAAAAAATTTTCTCCGATGAATTTCAATAACAATACAGTATTTGATATTTGAGTTTTTATTTTTTTAACATTCTTACCTCATATGGTTGTTTTGTTGGATATATCGCTCATTTGCTGCAACAACATCATAACTCAAAAATTGTTGATTTTGAGTTATTGGTACTACATAAAAGACAGAACTCAATTCTTTATTCAGGATGAACGGCATAAGCTATTGTATACAATGAGTTGGTATAGTAATTTGATATTTATGACAAATACAGGCAAAGACATATGGATTTCAAACCTTTAAATGCTTCTCCTGAAAAACTATGTTTTTTGAGTTATGATGTTGTTGCAGCAAATGAGCGATACGTTTCAAAGCTATTGCTCCATCGTCAGCGGTTACACAAACTGATTTCTTCTTTTTTTCAACCCCTGGCCCTGGATCTGTGTTCCAAAGACAACTTGAAGAAAAGAAGAAATCAATTTGTGTAACCTCTGATGATGGAGCAACAGCTTTGAAACATATGTCCAACAAAACAAACATATGAGGTGAGAATGTTAAAAAAATACAAACTCAAAAATCAAATTAAACCTCGTAATGTTACTTGCTAATGATTTTGAAACACTGTATTTGTCACATAGATTAGTGAACATACCAATGAACAAAGAAAATTATGAAAAAGAAAAAGAACACATAATCAACGTAGCCACGAAAAATGGTTTTGCAATAAAAATGATACTCAAAAAAATAAACAAGTTCAAAAGACAAAAATTTATTAATCAAAGCACTCTTCTAAAAGTAAAAGAAGATAATGTAAAATTTAGAAAATTCACATATCATCCATTAAAACACCACAAGTTTCAAAAAATTTTTAAAGATTTCAACATAAGGTTAGCACCCAAAAATGACTACAGCATCAGTAGACTGATTAGACCTAATAAGAATGAGAAAATTAAAGAAGAAAACAAATCAGGGATTTATCAAATTAAATGTGAAGAATGTGAGAAATTCTACATAGGAAAAACTAAAAGAAATTTGAAAACTAGAGTGAAAGAACATCTCAGGAATGTCAAGAAAGGGGAAGTAGAAAAATCTGCAGTGGCTGCCCATGCATGGTCTGAAAAACATCTTATCGAGAAAGAAGCAAAAGAAGCAAAATTATTAAAACAAATAGAAAAACCTAAAGAACTTACTGTTTGGGAAAAGATCTACATTCAAAAGAGCGAAAAGAAGAAATTAATGAACTTTGAAATTCCCGGTGAGAATGACCTGGTTTCGAGGTTTTTCAGTCAGCCATGGAAGGAGAGAAGGACAACTCTTCAAGACGACAGAACAACGGTCGTGATGTTACTGAGGATGGAACAGAAACTATGTTCCGAAACTAGTTTATAATCAAATAAGAAGAACAATATGAGGTGAGTGATAAACATATTCTACCTTACTGTATTTGTCAGACTGTCTGCTCCCTGTCCAGGACAAAATCATGCTAACAGGGAATGGAAGCTAGTTACTATATTCCTAAAATAGTATAATTCACCACTATGGTCTTGGGCTAACATCATTGCCTTGTTTAATAAGAACATATGAGTGGCAAAGGGTGTTTTGTCTTACATGTTTACATTCTCTTGGAGGAGCTGATCATTCTAGAGAGATCGTTATGTGGTCAAAAAGTATGTATGTGACCTCATGCATCTGTAAGGCTCAAGATACATGGAGCATGTTGTACTAAGGAAAATAAAGGAAGAGAGAAAACATGCGTACAATGTAAATAAAATACAGCTTGAATAAGACATTAAACGTACTCCCATAGCAATGCATTTTGTTGCGATTTTCATTTGTTAACCTTGACATATGAACACCCTATTGTGAATCTCAAATGAGACCTAGCATTTGTTGAATTTAGGTCAATAATATATCTTAATATATAAAAATTTTGTGTCATGTTGTTTGTCCGGGATGGAATCCTAAACTACTGAACCGATTTTAATAAAATTTTGCACACTGTGTGCTGTTTGATCCAACTTGAGACTTAGGGTAGTTTATAACTAAATTTATAGTCGCATTATATCTTTATTGCAAATTATTTGTTTATTATTTAACAAAGAGTTATAATTATCTGTAAGTTCCATACGTTTCTAACAGATGGCGGTGTACGATAATTTGGTAAGGCAATTGGTTTTTTATTTAACAAAGAGAGATCCAGATGGCTGTGCTTTTTGTTGCAACCGCGAATTTCAATTGAATAACAAATATTGATTATTTCATAATTTAAGTGTGTTCAGTGTTTATTTTATTTTCAATATTATTAATTTCGTGTGTAAGTATTAGTTGTAAGTAATCTGGCTGAAAGACAGCAACTTAATTAAAATTGTTAACGTATACCTTAGCCACAGCAATGCGTGGCCGGGACTTCTAGTATATATATATAACGGGCTTCCAATATAAAACCGGACCGGCCTCACGGAGTTTCACCCGGCACGCAGTGCTGTCTCCTCCTCCCGCAATTCACCCTGCCTGCAACCTGTCCTTGAACTGTTTCTTACCTTATAGAAAATGCTCGAAATGTTGTCCTCCCGCACACGTGCTATGGGATCACCTTGGTTTAGACAATGAACACGTGTACACTTGTAAGGTTTGAGTTTTAACAATTTTGTTGCTGTATGTGCAGAAGATACTGAAATCCCAACTTGTTGTGCTAATTTCGGTAATGATTTTTGTGGTGAACGTTCCAAATTTTCACCAATTTCGTCTAATTTTTCTTCGGTGAGAACCGTACGCCTTCGCGTGTGTTTCTTATTTTGTACTGAACCAGTGGTCTCAAATTTAGTCACAAGATCGTGGATTGTCGATCTGGAAGGAGGTAATTGTCCAGGGAAGTTCCGAATAAATTCCTCGCAAACGCGACGAGCTGATTCGTATTTATAATAACATTTACACACATAAATGCACTGCTCTAATGTCAGCTGACGTCTCATCTTGTCAAACGATAGTAAACTGACTAGTTCAAGGACGAGCGGCTGGCAGAGTGAAATGCGGATGAGGAGAGAGCGCTGCCTGACGGGCGAAACCCCGTGAGGTCGGTCCGGGTTTATATTGGAAGCCTGGTATATACATATATATGCCGAAACGTCGGAGTCAGTGGCCAGGGGCCGAACTTGAATCCAAGACATGGAAAACCCAAGAAAATTTTCTTATTCATACTTATATCCACGAAAATCTGCAATATAACATATATATATATATATGTATATATATATATATAAAGGATCAAGTACACTTTGATCAACTCAAATACATGTAATTTATAATGTGTTCCTTGCATTGTAAAAAATGAATTGGGTTAAATATTCAAAACATAATGTGTTAGTTGTACGTAGGGAGTACTCTAACTTGTTACTAAACCTCTGCTTTTCTAACTAGTGGCTTATCTATACCCATACATCCCAAGTGGAACAAGGATACTCCCTTGCACGAGGTACGTAGCCAAAGTAATTTAGTTATACTTATTTCCCTACATATGTCAGCAAATAGTAAGTGGTTATGATGATCTTGAAGAAGATTTTTGGGCTGTAGGCCGTGGTCGTGGGGTTGTAGTTCCCTGACGTTTTGCCAGAGACTGCGTCTGGCATCCTCAAGGGTTGTCTTGAGGCTGGCAATTCTGTCCACTGTCTGTCCTCTACAAGTACTGTCGACTAGACCATCAAACAGCAGTCTCATTGGAGCAATGGAAGTCCATACCACTGACTAATCAGAAGGCAGATATAACTTACGAACACATTGCGGTGAACGTATAAATAGGCAGACAGTGGACAGAATTGCCAGACTCAAGACAACACTTGAGGATGCCAGACGCAGTCTCAGGCAAAACGTCGGGGAACTACAAGCCTCATGACCATGGCCTACAGCCCGAAAATCTTCTTCAAGATCATCATAGTAACTTCGGCCATGAAAGTCTACGTCAATACAGTAAGTGGTTAGCTCATCACCTCAAAGAGACACCTAGCAGGCAACTAATGCATTATTTGGATGGGAAATGCTGATTAAATTTTTCCTCAGAGGCTCTAATTTAGGCTTCAGTTCTTTTATGAGCCCAAAAATCTTCTGACTCGGGACCCATGTCTTATCCTTGGAGGTCTCGTGTCTTGAATTTTTCCATTAAAAAAATCTATTGACCGTGGCTGGGTTTGAAACCACAATCCTCGAGACTAGAGGCAAGGAACTAGATCATTCAGACTGATTACTAGTGGTGTAAATAGTAAATATTTTATGTCACACGTTACTTTCCACAAATGTTAAGAATCAAATGAATCGTGAATTCTTATTAATAAAACCTCATAATGTTAAAATTCCCAGTCTAATTAAACAAATAGACAAACAAAAGGAAAATTTATGAACTTCAAAATTCCGGCAAATTTTGACCTGATCCAGAGGTTCATCGGTCCACCAACAGAGGGAAGAAGAAGAGTTGCTTCCAATCGACATAACATCAGTTGCCAAGATTGTACTGAAGATGAGATTGTTATGGTCTCTAAATCACGATCTACTTAGAAGATTTATATGAGGAGAGGTAAGAAACATTTAATTTCACCATTCCCAAATTTATTATATTAAATTGTTATTCAGATATATAATAGCTAAGAATGGAGATAAAGGGTTTCCCATCTATAAACAAAATTCAGGACTTTCGATGGGAAACCCTTTATCTCCATTCTTGGCTAATCTATTCATGGGGAATTTTGAACACAAGATAATTAGTGGACATCATTTAGTTTTCAAGTTCTGATGCAGATATGTGGATGACATAATTGCAATAGTTAATCATAAACAGATAGATAATGCATTGAAATTATTGAACATTCAAAGTCAAACTATAAAGTTCACTATGGAAAAGGAAAGTAATAGCGAAATACCATTTTTAGATGTCAGCTTAAAAAGGAATGATGACAATAAGATAGAATTTGGAATTTACAGAAAGAAGACACATATAGATAACTATATAAAAGCTTCAGGTTTCAATCTTATAGCTCACAAAGAAGCAGTTTTCAATAGTTTGACAAATAGATTAGTGAACATACCGATGAACAAAGAAAATTATGAAAAAGAACACATAATCAACGTAACCACAAAAAATGGTTTTGCAGAAAGAATGATACTCAAGAAAATAAGTTCAAAAGACAAAAATTTATTATTCAAAGCACTCTTCTAAAAGTAAAAGAAGAAAATGTAAAATTCAAAAAATGCACATATCATCCATTAAAACACCACAAGTTTCAGAAAATTTTTAAAGATTTCAACATAAGGTTAGCACCCAAAAATGACTACAGCATCAGTAGACTGATTAGACCTAATAAAAATGAGAAAATAAAAGAAGAAAATAAATCAGGGATTTATCAAATTAAATGTGAAGAATGTGAGAAATTCTACATAGGAAAAACTAAAAGAAATTTGAAAACTAGAGTGAAAGAACATCTCAGGAATGTCAAGAAAGGGGAAGTAGAACAATCTGCAGTGGCTGCCCATGCATGGTCTGAAAAACATCTTATCAAGAAGTTAAATTATTATTAAAACAAATAGAAAAACCAAAAGAACTTACTGTTTGGGAAAAGATCTACATTCAAAAGAGCGAAAAGAAGAAATTGATGAACTTTAAAATTCCCGGAGAGAATGACTGGTTTCGAGGTTTTTTCAGTCAGCCAATGGAAAGAGCGAAGGACGGCTCTTCAAGATGACAGAACAACAGTCGTTACTGAGGATGAACAGAAACTATGTTCTGAGACTAGTTTATAGTCAAATAAGAAGAACAATATGAGGTGAGTGATAAAAAAAATTCTACCTAAACGTGAACTGACTTACTCTCATGTATTTATTATTAGTGGTTTAAAAAAGTGAGTACATGTTATTATTTAAATTTAAATTAAACCCCCTCTAGTCTTGATTTCAGTAATTTCATTACAAATTTTTTCTATATTTACATCCATCCATCTATAGTAATTCAGCCTGAGGGCAGGTCTTTCACTGCAATCATAGTATTTTCATACTATGCTTGCAGCTTTACTACGGAATTGTAGATGTGGTAGCTTCCCGTTGTTTTCCACACTGGTGAAGGATGATGATGGCCAAATGATTTCGGGGACCGTTTGGGCCTTAAAGTTTTCCTGACATTTGTCTTACAGGTGAGGAAAAACCCCGATAAAAATCTCACGCAGAAAAACTGCCCCGACCGGGGATCGAACCTGGGCCCGCTGCTCGAGACCACAGCGGTGACTATATTTACATATTCACATCTAATTCCATCATGCCTCGACATAGAACATTGATGGGTCGGAGTGAGAGACAAAGAAGAAGGGATATATATTCCTGTACACATAATAATAGGCCAAATGCAAATTTAAATACTACAAATACTATACAAATGTCAAATTATGTGTTTTTTTTAAATATGGCTTAGACAAGCTACACCACATATTTCCTATCATTCGTATTTTTAAAATAAATCGAAAATTAATGCATGATGACATATTTGTAACAAATTAAAAAAATTAATGAATTTCAGACGGTGTGTGGAACAATACAGAGAACATTCAAAAATAAAATTAGAAAAGAAACCAAGATAAAAATGTATAATGTTATGGCGGTTCCCATAATATTGTATGGATGTGAAACTTGGGCTCCAGTGAAAAAACAGAAGGATAGAATACAGACGGCGGAGATGAGGTTCCTACGACAAGTAAAAGGATGTACAAGACTTGATAGAATAAGAAATGAGGATGTAAGAGAAGAATTGAAAGTACAGCCTTTATTGGATAAGGTCACGAATTTTTTAAGTTAAGTGATCCCACAACAGACCCGGAGGCCCTTGGGGTAGTAGGAGGTTAGGGCTCCCACTTTTTCTAGACAATCGGCACTTTATGTCAGCCGGGTTGTCAGCCCTGCGTGACGGCCGCCTTTACCCCCAGAACAAGCGTCTGGTACTCATTTACGTTAGAGGCTGAGTCGACCCCAGGGCCATAGTGCCGCCAGAGGGTTTGGGTCAGTTTAAAAATCCTGTCCCCAATGGGACTTGAACCCTCGACCCTCTGGCTTGTAGCTCAGTGCCTTAACCACTACGCTACGCGTGCCCCTAAGGTCACGAATTACAGACAGAAATGGATTGATCACATGGATGGAATGAGTAAGGAGAGATATCCATTGTTAGCAAGAAATTATCAAGCACGAGGAAGACGTGATGTTGGAAGACCTTAGAAGACGTTGGGCTGATGCATTACGAAGTCGGAATGGGCAATTGCCTAATCCCTGGAGTGATGATGATGATAATGAATTGTGATCGAATTTTGACCACTGATGACCACTAGTTTAAATAAAAACATAAAAAAAGCATTTATTACAATTATTAGAAGGATGATTGTGGAGGGATTTCACTAATATCAGGTAGAATGCAGCCCTCCCCACAGCTGCCCATCAGTACAGCAGCTGTAACATTTTTCTATATCATATTTTTAAGAAAAAATTATTTGACAATCAGCCTAAGTGTATAAATTTACATACTAACATTATAATAAGTTTGCAGGCTTTCACGGCCGGTGTCTTCATCCCTGTTTGGTTCATCTTCCGGGCTAAATGGCCGTGGTCCAGTTTTCTCGTAACTCAACATTTCGTCTACTGCTGTGGTAGACCTCATCAGTAGATTCTGCTTGCTCTTTGTGAACCCCTCAACAGTCTGCAGCCGACCGTTGAGGAGTTCACAAAGAGCATACAGAATCTCCTACCACAGAATTAGACGAAACGTCGAGTTATGAGAAAACTGGACCACGGCCATTTACCCTGGAAGATGAACCAAACAGGGATTATAACATTAAAATTCATCGGAGAACATTTCTAATGGAGAACATTTTGTTTAAACAACCCACCTCATAGGATTCATTCTTCCATAATACTGCGGTTACAAACCCAGTCATGTTCGTCCTCAGCCATAACTCCGACTGACAAAATTCTTCGGCCATCAACTGTTCTATTGTCGCCATCTTCAGTGCTGCCATCTATGGTTGAATTTATGAACTTCGAAATCAAAGTAATTTCGTTAGGGATATCAAAATTCATTGATCTATCTTTATTTTTCTGAATGTATATTTTCTCCCAAACTGTCAATTCCAAAGGCTTCTCTACTTGTTTTAAAAGTTTAGCTTCTCTTCCAATTTTATGATGTTCTAATAAACTATGTGCAGCAAGTGCAGATTTTTCAGTGTCACAATTTTTAATATTTCTAAAATGTTCTTTTGTCCGAGTTTCTAAATTCCTTTTTGTTTTTCCTATATAAACTTTATTGCAATCTTCACAACTTATTTGATAAATTGCAGATTTCTTACTGTCTGGGACATTGACCTTTTTATTGGTACCCAGACTAAATGTATTTATTGGTGCCAAAGAAATGTTATATTTGTCAAAATTTTTTTGAAATTTTCTATGCATTTCAGGATGGTAAGTAATTTTCTTGTATTTTTTCTTTTCTTTGCAATTTTGTAGAGTAGTATATTCATTAAATCTTTTTTTGTGTTTGAATTTCTTCAACTTATTTATAATTAATTCTTTATCAAAACCATTTAATCTAGCAGTGTTTAAGATATGTTTAAACTCTTTATTGAAATTTTCTTTGTTTAATGGTACATTTGTCAATATGTAAATTAAGCTATTGAATATTGCATGCTTATGAGCAATGTGATTGAAGCCTGATGATTTAATGTAATTATCTGTATGAGTTCCTTTTCTAATATATCAAATCCTATGAGGTGAGTTGTTTAAACAAAATGTTCTCCGATGAATTTTCATGATTATACCTTATAATCACAAATAGGAATGAGATGCACAAAGAAATTAAACATAGGCTCAATTCTGGAAATGCGTGCTATTATGCATTACAGAGACTTTTGATGTCCCAACTCCTTTCAAAAAACGTTAAGCTGAAAATATATAAAACTATTATTCTACCAGTTATATTATATGGGTGCGAAACATGGACTCTTACTTTAAGGGAGGAAAGGAGATTACGAGTATTTGAGAATAAAGTTCTTAGGAAAATTTTTGGACCAAAGAGAGATGAACAGACAGGTGAATGGAGAAGACTACATAACAATGAACTACATGGTCTTTATAGGAAGACAGATATAATAAGAACAGTTAAGTCTCGTAGACTGCGATGGGCAGGACATGTTGCGTGTATGGGGAATGAAAGACATGCATGGAAACTTCTTGTAGGAAAGCCAGAAGGAAAATGCCCAGTTGGTAGACCAAGAATGAGGTGGGAGAACAACATTAACTATGATTTGAGGGAAGTAGATTACACAGGGAATGATTGGAAAGCATTAGCTCAGGATAGGGATGAATGGAGAGCTTATGTCCGCATGGCCATGAACCTACGGGTTCGATAGTGCCAGTGAGTAAGTAAGTATACTTTATAATGTTTACTTCCCAACATTAATTACAACAGGGATTATAACAACTAATATTTTATTTTAGGAAGTGATATTTTGAACAAATCAACATTAATATTGAGGTAAGATGATCAGACTAAAAATAATTTAATTATACTAACTAACTAACTCACTGGCACTATTGAACTCGAAGGTTCATGGCCATATAGACATAAGCTCTCCAATATCCCTATCCTGAGCTAATTTTTTCCTATCATTCCCTGTATAATCTACTTCCCTCAGATCATGGTTAATGTTATTCTCCCACCTCATTCTTGGTCTATCAACTGAGCGTTTCCCTCTGGTTTTCCTACAATAAGCTTCCATGCACCTCTTTCATTTCCCGTATGTGCCATATATTCTGCCTATCACAGTCTACAAGACTTAATGGTTCTTATTATATCTGGCTTCCTATAAAGATCATGTAGTTCAATGTTATGTAGTCTTCTCCATTCACATAATACTTCTCTATATTTAAACTTGTCTAAACATAGAATTTTTCTTCTCATGGAACTTCGGTCAATATGGGACTGGTGCCCACCCAGCATCACGAGGCATTTGGGTATACTTGGGCCAATGGATCTGTGTCCTATAGTGCTGGCATCATTCTTAGAAAAGTACACATCAATACTCATACCATTTCACTGTACTCCCCTCCCACTACATCAAATAGCAGCCACAGTAACTTATTAAGTAGGAATGTTGCTAAACTTTCCCCCAGTGTCATGGCTTTTGAATACTGAATAATGCAAGGTTGAAGTTGAGTTGACAACACTGGAGTGCAAGTGTAAGAGAGAGATAGGAATGCAGGGAGGGAAATGATTTGCCAAAGCAGAAAAGGAAGTAGGCTTTAGTTCGCATATCTTATGGGGGCACAGATTTGTTGTACAGACAATAACTACAATAAGTACTGGCTCGAGGATGAGAAAACCAGCTATAATGGCTAGGAGACCCATCATCCTGACCATATGTCACCATTTTTGTCTACCTCTGTAATTATCACATGTGGATGTGAGGCCAGCAGCCGGATGTTAGGTCAAGGGCCTTCTAGACCTGTCAACCATGGAGTTAAACATAGAATTTCATCAGGTGAAACTGTTACATTTGAGACAAATGAATTTACAAAAATTTGAAATGAATTTGTATAACTGGATATCCGGATTAAAGAGGTTCTATTGCAGACAGACACATAACACTTACAATTGCTGCTGGTATGTTGTTTTGTGAAATACAGCTGTTTAACAGAAGTTGCATAGCTTCAACATGTGGAACTCCTGTTATCTTGTTTTCGTCTCTCTCGAGTTTCTTCAGAATTTCAAGTGCCTTTTCCAGTTGCTCTCCTCTTACACACAACACCATGAGATCTCCAAGCATCTGCCCAGTCCAGCTGTAAACACCACTAGTTACTTATTCAGAGTGAGATACAGATATGTTGAATAATAATAATAATAATAATAATAATAATAATAATAATAATAATAATAATAAGTCCACTGCTGTGGTCTCGAGGTAGCGTGATGCCTTGTCACGCAGCGGGCCTGGGTTCGTCCCCGGTTGGGAGTTTTTCTGGGTGAGGTTTTTATCGGGGTTTTTCCTCATCTGTAAGACAAATGTCAGGAAAACTTTAAGGCCCGAAATCATATGGCCATCATCCTTATCATTATCATCATCATCCTTCATTGGTGTGGAAAGCAAAGGGAAGCTACGACACCTACAATTCCCTAGTAAAGCTGCAAAGCCTAGCATGAAAATGCTATGATTGCAGTGAAAGACCTGCCGTCAGGCAGAATTACTATGGAGGGATGTATATATTATAAATATTAATTGTATTGTATTCATAACTTGTAATCGTTTATATATACATATTGTAATTTAGATTTAAGACTTTTCTTTTGTATTTTTTTTTAAACCTGGTTGAGTGGTAGACAAGGCCTTAAGGCCTTAACTCTGCCAGGTAAAATAAAGCTATTATTATTATTATTATTATATATATATATATATATATATGTATATATACACACAATATACTAATTATAATGAATTAGAAAAGACAGTAAAAATTATAGAGTAAATATCATGTACACCCTTCGACAAAAAAAAAGAGTCATCTCTTGAGCGCACATTTCTTATAAGTCATACTCGGCACAGCGCTGGGTTCAAACTAGGAAACTAGTCATAATTGTGCAGTCCCTGAGCTACTGTGTTATGTGGCATGAACTGAAGACTCTTCTACGTGTCCCAATAGCTCAGTGGTAAAGCACACGGACACTGTTTCTGTTAATGAAGATCGCAGATTCGCATTTTTTTCGTGATATTTGTATTAAAACGTTTTATGAATTAAATACATTTTATTTTGACATTTGAATTAATCTATACTTTTTTAAGTTCATCATTGTTTTTTATACTGTTGAGGTTATAACAATGTTAAACTATATATTTTTACACACTTTATATTAGCTTGATCTGTATCTGTCTATGTAATGGAATCTTTGAACACGATTTTCACCCACTTAAAAACATTGGATCGACTTGAAACTTTGTATACTTGTAAAGGACCCATGACAATACAATAATTTCATTATTTTTTTCTAAAATCCTGGCCAGAATCATCAGAAAATTTAAAAAAATAAAAACCGGTGTAATAGGTTGCGGACTTATCGATTTTTTAGTCAATCGTTGTAAGAGCTCAGTTGGTAGAGTGGTGGACTGTAGTGGTATATAATTTCAGTAATCTGTATGTCGCTGGTTCAAATCTGAGCCAGAGAATTTTTTTTTAGTAGAGTATTAAGCAATTAAATTTAATGGGATTCCAGTTTATAACAATCAATTAAACTGAAAATTAAAAATAGATATACCAATATCATTATCTTCTTCTTCTTCTTCCTTCCAAGTATTAGGCCAAGGCCTGTTACGATCCTATAGAAAATTTTCCCTCCAGCGTACCGGGAAATTCTCGTATAAGACTTGAAAGCATAATAATAGTCCCTTCGATTGGTTGCTGGCCAAAGGAAGGCAAGACCAGTGATGGGGCTGCCATCTTATAGCCTCTGGTCAGGCTTTTCTGGAGAAGAAAAGAAAATAAAGGAAAGAAGAAATGGAAGAAAGGAAAGACTCCCTAGCCCTCGGATGCCCTAATAGCGTCGGGGTCGAAAAAAACAAGAGTTAACCAAGAGTAGTAAAGTTAAAAGAGTGCAAAACACAAGTAAGTGGAAGAAATGTTTTGCACAGCTTGGGCACCTTGTGGTCGCCATCCACATATCCCCTAGATGAGGACCCCTGAGGGGCAATATCATTATAATATAATCCATTATTGGAACTGTGTTAAAATAACAGCATTGGAAAATGTTAAATAACATTGTTTACTGCTTATAAAAGTGGTGGTGTAAAATTCTCAAACATAGATACTTCTAAACGAAGCCGGCCATTGGCAATGGTAGTGTCACCTACCTGGCAGCAGACGAAACGAGAATTATAGATTTGTACATGTGGTACGAGTAAGCAATTCATAGTTAGATATGGGAAATAACATTATGAGGTTCTTAATTCATAAATTAATGAGTCATTTTTAACATCTTGCCTCATATTTATGTTTCTTTAAACACGAACTAGTTTTCAAGAGAAGGATCTCATTATGTCGGTTGAAAATGAGAGAGATCCTTCTCTTGAAAACTAGTTCCCATGTTTAAAGAAACATAAAATATGAGATAAGATGTTAAAAAATTACTAATTAATTTAGGAGTAAGCAAGTCGAGTTCGCCCTTAATACCCACAACACCTCATATGTTTCAAGGCTTGATTAGCCCAATCTTCAACTATTACAGTCTCAGTCTGTAATAACTGAAGATGGGGCTCAGAAGCCTTGAAACATACGTTCAACAAAAACAACCATATGGGATAAGAATATACAGGCCAAATAACTTAAGTACGGGGTGAATCATCAATATGGCTATACGTTTGATCGAGTTGTGTGATGAAAATATGAAATTATCATTGAAAAGGCAATTATTCATATTACAAAAATGGCATTGAATATGCAACAGCAATTTACAATTGCTGCCTGGGCAATAACATATGCTAATGATCGTGAGGCTGCAGGACGGACAAGACATGAGTTTAACGTAGCATTGCAGCCGTCGACTGTGGGGAAGTGGAGAAAACGACTGCTGGAAACAGCAAGGATGCAGAAAATCAAACCTCCTGGAAGCCTCGCATTAGCACGGATGCAAAAACAACTAAGAGAATTGTGGAGGCGTTCAATGCTAGCACACAAAAATCAACCCGCCAAGCTGCACGTGAGCAGTGATTTGTTTTATTTTGTTCTATTGTTGTAATTTGAAGGATTCCCTTTCCGATGATAACATCATATTTCCTTTAATAATAATATTTTCGTCACAAAATGCGATCAAACATATTGCCATATTTCTGAATATCAAATGTTTATAATTACTGTATATATGAATGTGCAAAATCATATTACATCATGTTAAATAGCTCTACAGAAAATGAATACGATAAAAATTATCACTGTGGAGATAGAAGACAAAATGTTACCTTAAAGTGAAATTACCTGAATTGTCTATATTTGTCGTCCTCTGCCTCAACTTCGAGTTTGTTCCATGCATCCCAAGCAATGTCTGCAAATTGTGTGGTGAGTTGAGGAGAATCAACTGGTTCATTTTTAACCATCCCACTGAGAATAGCTGCGACGTTGCCAGCTCTTTCTATGTGGTCGAATATTACCATATCAGACCACAATTTAGGGAAATATTCTGGTGCTGCATTTAAATCCACAGCCTTTATCAATTCCTGAAAAATAATATTTTATCAAAAATTAAGTCAGAGGTTAAGTTATTTAGGTATCCTAGCACCATTAATTTGTATCAGAACAGACTAGATGTGTTCCCACCTCAGAAAATGTTGAAGATGAATTGAATACTCTTCAGTCTGCTCTAAAATTACTGTTAAAAAAGATTTAGGACAAAAAAAAAAACGGCTTAAGAGAAAAAGTATGAGAAAATGGGATGACAACATACAAAAAGTTATATAAGATAAATTATATTTGAAGAGAAAAATTTTCGCCTAGACCGAGACTCGAACCCGGCAAGCCAAAGGTCCCGGGTTCGAGTCTCGGTCCAGGCGAAAATTTTTCTCTTCAAATATAAGATAAAATTTGCTATTATCAAAAATGACCAACATACAGAGAGAAGTTAGAAAGAAACAGGAAGTTGGGAAGAAATGTTAGCCTTTTTAGGAATGATCTAACTCGGCCTCAACCACAGACCTTAAAATTCTTAAGAAGCTGAACAGGATAACTTACAAATAAATGTAATTTCCTGTGAAGATGGGTAAAACATTTTCAACAATTATAGTCCCAAAACAAAACCTTTAAAACTCTCATATTCCAACAACATGACAACTGAATTGATCTCGATAGATATCAAAATTGCTTTAAACAGATTGAAAAAAAAAAAAAGCCTCCAGGTGAAGATCTAATAAAGAGTTAAATATTATTACCCATCCAAGTGTTTTGTGCAGGCGGAAAATATGTTAACTAACAAACTGTCTTTCTAAAATTCATCGGAGAACATATTGTTTAAACAACTCACCTCATAGGATTCATGCTTCCATGATATCGCGATTTCAAACACAATCATGTTCATCTTCAGCCATAACTCCGACTGACGAAATTCTTTGGCCGTCAACTATTCTATTGTCGCCATTTTCAGTGCTGCCATCTATGGTTGAATTTATGAACTTCGAAATCAATGTAATTTCGTTAGGGATATCAAAATTCATTGATGTATTTTTGTTTTTCTGAATGTATATTTTTTCCCAAACTGTCATATAAAATATATATTCAGAAAAACAATAATAGATCAATGAATTTTGATATCCCTAACGAAATTACATTGATTTCAAAGTTCATAAATTCAACCATAGATGGCAGCACTGAAGATGGCGACAATAGAATATTTGACGGCCGAAGAATTTCGTCAGTCGGAGTTATGGCTGAAGATGAACACGACTGTGTTTGAAATCGCGATATCATGGAAGCATGAATCCTATAAGGTGAGTTGTTTAAACAATATGTTCTCCGATGAATTTTAATGATTATACCTCATAATGTTTACTTCCCAACATTAATTTAATATAAACTGTCTTTCTCTTTCTATTGCTTACTATGTTGCCACTTCCTATCCTTTGTATTATGTTGTTTGATTGGCAGGTAGAGAGCTGACAAATACAATGTATTTTAATGATCCGTCGTTCTGCGCAGTCAATGGCAGAATGACTAACTTGACAACCCTGTTACTTTTGGGGTTTCGCCTAGGAATGAGCTGTCCCTTCCTTGCCCTTCTCATTACATGTTGCCACTTGTGAGGCTGGTAACAGAGAGACGACAAATACTGTGATTTTAAATGATCCGACTGCTTGAGCGTTCCGTGCTTAAATGACTAATTTGACAACCATGTTAAGAACTTTCACACGTGTTTAGAGATTCTCCCCCCACATTTTTAAGTTGAAAAATTTCAATACGTGATTGGATGTACAGTTTTCTCCAACATCCCTTCCAGATTCA
Source organism: Diploptera punctata (assembly GCA_030220185.1). Classification (NCBI taxonomy): domain Eukaryota; kingdom Metazoa; phylum Arthropoda; class Insecta; order Blattodea; family Blaberidae; genus Diploptera; species Diploptera punctata. The sequence continues at coordinate 257,187 of JASPKZ010005291.1, forward strand.
GTAGATCGGCGACACTAGCGCTAAAACTCTTCCCCTCCGCCTGTGAACAGTTAACTTGGATGTGTAATAAATACTCTAGTACAAAGATTTAATAATGTTCTTAAATCTGATATGAAAAGGACAAGATGCTCCATAAAGTTGAACAAAATCAATTGTAATCATGTACATGAAAAAAGGAGATATTTGAAAACATTTGATAATTATACAGGAATAAGCCTGTTAAATTTTAGGTATACATTTTTCACAAATATCATTAAAAACAAACTGTATGCACTTTATGAAAATATCTTGGTGGAAGAACAGAATATGTTTCGACAATGAAAATCCTTTATATCTGAAGAGAAAAATTATACATTCAGACTGGGGTTTGAACCCAGGACCTTAGGCTCTCTAGGCCAATGATCTACCGCTGAGCTACCTGAGAAACTCCAATCTAAACGCAAATCTTTCTCTCATACACTGTTAATTCCCGATTACCGAAAGCTAAGAGCATTTGCTTGATCATGCAAATGGCGACTTCTTGTTTAAGAAGACATTTATAGAAAATTTAAACACTACTTTCTAAAGCCAGTAGAGTTCTTTTGATGTTTTATTATTAATTTAATACTTCTCAGTGAAGGATAAATTATATTTGAAGAGAAAAATTATATGCTCAGACTGGATTTTGAACCCAGGACCTTTGGCTTTCTAGGCCAAATGCTCTACCACTGAGCTATCTGAGAAATTTCAAATATAATTTATCCTTCAGTGAGAAGTATTAAATTAATAATAAAAACATGAAAGGAAGATATTTAAATTAATATTGGGAAGTAAACATTATGAGGTTATATCATTAATAGTGAGTAGAGAACATATTATTAACGACTCACCTCATATAATTTCAAATTTCTTTAATACCGGCGGTTTCAGACAATATCTTGCCCCTCTTCAGTATCAAAGAAATTTGAAATTATACGAGGTGAGTCGTTAAAAATATGTTCTCCACTCACTATTAATGAAAGGAAGATCCAGTTGTGTAGCTATTTTACCCTGAAACTAGCTATTGAAAAAAAAAATTAGGGACTCATTTTGATTTTATTGATTTTCATCCACACTTTTTTTAATATTTACATAGATGATATCATTAAAAACTGATTAATTATCTTCTTCTTCTTCTTCCTTCCAAGTATTAGGCCAAGGCCTGTTACAATCCTATAGAAAATTTTCCCTCCAGCTATGATGATCTTGATGAAGATTTTCAGTCTGTAAGGCCATGGTCATGAGGCTTGTAGTTCCCCGACGTTTCGCCAGAGACTGCGCCTGGCATCCTCAAGGGTTGTCTTGAGACTGGCAATTCAGTCCGCTGTCTGTCCTATTTATACGTTCACCGCGATGTTTGTAAGTTGTATCTGCCTTCTGATTGGTCAGCGTTATGAACTTCAATTGCTCCAATGAGATTGCTGTTTGATGGTCTAGTCGACTGTACGTTATATCTGCCTTCTGATTGGTCAGCAGTAGGGACCTCCATTGTTCCACTGAGATTGCTGTTTGATAGACTAGTCGACTGTACTTGTAGAGGTTAACATTTTGCATTTTTTAGAACCGGTATCCATACTTTGTTGACTTTTAATGATTCTTCTTTTCTACGTGATTACATTTCCCTCCAGCGTTTCATAGGATGGCCCAGTGATCTTCGTCCTCTTGGTATATAATTATAAACAGCTTTGGGGATCCGATTGTGAACTCATTCTTTCAAGATGATGTTTCCAATTTAGTTGGTACTTATATTATTTTTGGTCTGGACATCTTACCTCAATATTAATGTTGATTTGTTCTTGAACATGTTTCAAAACAATTCTGTTTTATCTTCAGCTTTCCCAGAATTGTTTTGAAACATGTTCAAGAACAAATCAACATTAATATTGAGGTAAGATGTCCAGACCAAAAATAATATAATTAAAATAACCTCAAAATATAACTTCCTAAAATTAAATATTAGTTGGTACTGTTTAATATATTCCAAAATTGGCGTAGTCTTCAATTCTTTTAAGATATCGGTGTTCCTTTTCTGATCCCATCTGGTGTAACCCACTGTTCTGTGCATGAATCTCATTTCACAAGCCGTTATTCTGCTTTCATGTTGTCTTTTTAGTGTCCATGCTTCACTACCGTAGGTCAACACTGGTCTAGCCAAAGCTGATTAATTATTATTCTAAATAATATTTTAACCATTAACAATGTGAATTTTACAACATTACTCTGAATAACGTGGAAAAAAAGGTATATCTTATTTATAGAATATAATGTTTACTGTTTAAGTTACTCTTTTTTTGTACCAACTTTCATTATTGACTGTTCTTTTCCTTAAAATAATAAACTATGGTAGTTTCCAAGTTCCTTTTTGTTTTTCCTATATATATCTTGTTGCAATCTTTGCAATCAATTTGATAAATTCCAGATGGCATAGAAGTATGATGTAAGAAGAAATCACGATTCATTTAATTATTATTAATTGAACCTCATAATGTTAAAAATTCCCAAATTTAATATATAGATTACATTTAAATTAAAATTGGGAAGTAAACATTATGAGGTTATATCATTAATAATGAGTGGAGAACATATTTTTATCGACTCACCTCATATGATTTCAAATTGTCTGAAACCGTCGGTATCAAAGAAATTTGAAATCATATGAGGTGAGTCGATAAAAATATGTTCTCCACTCGTTATTAATATAGGGGATACGTTCCAAGGTTCCAAAATAAAATCAATTAAGGAGAGATTTTGAACACTTTTCCTTTTACTCACATTATAAATTGGCAACACGACAGAAAAGACGTATATTATTCAGTCAAAATTATTACAAAGAATGACAAGTTGAAACAATAAAACACCGAATGTGGCAAGGGCAGCATTTATCAATGGACATAATGACACATGAAGTACAGCGGTAGTGACTTTTAACAATGAACTTTAGGCTTAGTGACGATAAGGTTTATTCTACTTTGATATTAATTTGTCCATTTGGTTTGAATCACTCTTTATAAATGCCACCTTGACATGTGTCTGCAGTAAAAAAACGTTGCCGATGCTTTAATAAAGGACACTAATCCTTCTAATATACCGACTGGATCCGCGAATAAAGACATTTTTAGCTGCGAATACAGGAACTGTGTTACAATTATATTTAATTTTAATAAGTGATATTTTGAGGTCATTTTAATTATAATATTTTTAGTCTGATCATCTTACCTCAATATTAATGTTGATTTGTTCTTGGACATGTTTCAAAACAATTTTGTTTTATCGTCAGCTTGTCCAGACTGGTTTGATTTATGTTGCAACATAAATCAAACCATTAAAATTCATCGGAGAACATATTGTTTAAACAACTCACCTCATAGGATTCATGCTTCCATGATATCGCGATTTCAAACATAGTCATGTCATGAGGTGAGTTGTTTAAACAATATGTTCTCCGATGAATTTTAATGATTATACCTCATAATGTTTACTTTCCAACATTAATGTAATATAAATCAAACCAGTCTGGACAAAAACTCCTGGCGCGACAGACCTAGAAGGCCCTTAGCCTACCAGCCGGCTGCTAGCCTCACATCCACATCTGTCAATCACAGAGGTAGATGATCATCCAGCCAGTGTAGGGGTGACATGTGGTCAGCATGTCGAGTCCCCCAGCCGTTATAGCTGGTTTTCTCAACCTGGAGCCGCTACTTATTGTAGCTACCCAAATGCCTCACGATGCTGGGTGGGCACCGGTCCCATACTGGCCGAAATACCATGAGAAAATTTCTTCCCCCATGGAGACTCGAACCAGCGCAAGTCCCGTAGCTCTGCGCCAAGGCTTAACCGCTCGGCTACGGCGCGGGACCCAGTCTGCACAAGCTGACGATAAAACAGAATTGTTTTGAAACATGTCCAAGAACAAGAATAATGAGGTAAGATGAATACACTAAAAATAATATAACTGAGTTACAATTTTTTAACCCGTGAATAAGGAGCTTTATTTTAAATTAATTTAAAAAACATAACATTATTTAGCCAATATTCTACATTATCCCAGTCAGTGCTTTTTTTTTGTATGTCCTAGAACGGTTACGGAATATGGGGTCAAACATTTTCAGCTTCTCCTCGTATCCCATAATGTACACTGCTTTCCCTTTGGTCCCTTGAAAAGTGTAAAAGAGGGGTAATACTGTATATTTTATTAATTTAAATAGCATATAGATACTATACCTCCATGACAGCTGGTTCTGGTGTGTATATGTGAGGCACAAGGTAGTTGTAATGGTGCCAAAATTCTTCTAGTGTCTCCATGTTACAAAGTAGCAGAAAGTAATGCCGGCTGAAAACACATGTTACCAACTTTATGTACATCGAAATTACTAAACACTATAAATACAGAATTTAATCAAATTTACAGTGGGAAGTAACACTATGAGGTAATTTTCAATTTATAAACGAGTTTGATAAAATGTTAATATAATAAATTTGGGAATTTTTACATTATGAGGTTTTCTTAATCAGAATCAAATGAATCGCAAATTCTTCTTACCTCATACATCTATGTTTTTTTAAGACAGAACTGCAGTATCGTAAAAAACATCTTTTCCAATACATCTATTTTTTTTTAACACAGAACTGCAGTATTGGAAAAGATGTTTTTTACGATACTGCAGTTCTGTCTTAAAAAAACATAGATGTATGAGATAAGAAGAATTCACGATTCATTTGATTCTTATATGGATAAAATGTTTTTATATCTCGCCTCATAAAGCACGTGTTTTCACGATACCAGTTTCAAAGGCCTTTTGATTTCATCTTCAGTTAAACTCAACTGTTGAAATTTTGCCATTACCATTATTTTCCAAACTGCCACCTGGTGCCGATTTTATGAACTAGGAGATTAAATGTTGCATGGTTCTATATTTGTTTTTTTTTCTGAACGTACAGGGTGTTCCAAAATGATGGACAGGGTTTCAAAGTTATTTAATTTCCCTTACATGATATATATATAAGAACAAAAGTTACGTTGGATTAAAGAGAAACTCTTTGAGTTTTCATAACATACTTTATATGTGTTCGATGTGATCACCTTTAATCACAAGGCACACATCTAGCTGATAGTCGAATTCCTCCCAAACCTTGGTCTGCACATTTGGAGAAATGGATTCAACAGCAGCAACAATCCTTCTTCTCAAGTCTGGAAGTGGTGGTACGTACACATGGTCCTTCGCATACCCCAACAGGAAGAAATCACAAGGTGTGAGATTGGGAGACCATGGAAGGTATGGGAATGAATCATGTCATCCGGATCGACGTGTCATCTGATGTTCGTGGACACCCTGGACTTTTCCTTTTACAGATACATCTAGTTGTTTCTAACTGTTCATATCATCGACAGATAATTTTATCTGTCGGAGGATCAATTCCAAATTGCCGTCGGAAAGTTTGCTACACTACAACAAATGGAACCAGACCTCGCAAATTGCAACACACAGAATGACTTCTGTACAGGAATCACCATTTTCACAAATTTAATGCTGACGTAATAATGACAAGAAACAAATTACTACATACAGGATATGAAACTTTCACAGTTTTTCTTTCATTATAGCAAATAATCATGCATCCAGTTTCGTTTGTAAAGCTATACCAACTACTTAAAACCCCGTCCATCATTTTGGAACACGGTGCATATCTTTTCCCGAACTGTTAATTCTATTTTAAAAAATGGTAAAAATTGAATAACATTACATTGGCTCCGAATGATAGACTGGTTTCATTTGATGTGATCTCTTTATTTCCTAGCATTCCTATTGACAAATTGCTCACGTTTTTAAGAAAATGGTTATATTCACAAAAATTAAAGGCAGAAATCATTGAAGAATATTTAAGACTAACTAAAATTTGTCAATGGCGGGCATGGATTAGGCCATTGGCCTGTTCCGCTTCAGGAAAGAAATTGATCCCTCCATCTCTTCTTAGATCTTCCTGGGTCTCTTCGCCCTGTGGGTCTGTAGTTCAATAGCTGCAGAGGTAGTCTATTGTTTGGCATTCTAAGAAGGTGTTCATGCCAATTATTTTGATATTTTTGAATGGTTTCAGTTATTGCTGGTGTGTTGAGAGCTTCATTACGCATTTGGTCATAAAGCGTATAACCCGCTAAAGGTCTTAATAACTTCATTTCTGCAGCTACTATCCTATTTAATTTACCTGTAGTAAGAGTCCAGGTTTCAGAACCATAAAGTAGAGTTGGAAGAGCCATTGTTTTATAAAATTTTAGAATTGTATCTGGACGTACTTTTCGGAAAAGAATGCTTTTTATTGTTCCTATAAGTTTTTGAAATTTGACCAATTTTATGTCTATGTCTTTACACGTGTCGTAGGAAAGATTGCAGCCAAGATAAGTAAAGTTATTAACTTGTTCTATTATATTGTTGTTAATAACAATTTCCCTTGAAACACCATAGTTTTTGTCTTACTCCACCGAAATTTGTAAATTATAATCTTGGGTTATATTTGACAATCTATGTACTGCTCTTTGTAGGTGATCTTCAGAAGTAGCCAATATTACTTGATCATCTGCATACATTAATGTGTTGAGGGGTCGACCATCAATCATAAAGTGTGATTGTGATTGGTTTTGCCATAATTTTATGATTTCATTCATATATAAATTAAATAGAAGAGGGGAAAGTGGCCAGCCTTGTTTTACACCTTGGGATATTAGTCTATCTGATTTGCTGATTTAATTATTTATTTTTATTCGAATTCGTGTGTTATGATACATGCTTTGAATCGCTTGCATTAAATGCTTGGGTATTCCTGCATTATGTAAGATATCCCATAATTTTATTGTTTACTGTGTTGAAGGCTTTATGATAATCAATGAATATCATAAAAGACCAAAATTTGTATTGATAATAACTTTTTCACATTTAATGGAAAATGTTATAAACAAATTTCTGGATTGGCAATGGGAAATCCACTTTCTCCATTTTTTAGCCAATTTATTTATGGGATATCTTGAATCACATATCACCAATGCTTATCCTTTGATTTGTTGGTATAGATATTTGGATGATATTATCGCTGTAATTGATAAAATTATACATTCAAGATGCATTGAAATTGCTTAATATTCAAGATGAGTCAGTAAAATTCACTACTGAAATTGAACAAGATAACAAGATCCCATTTTTAGACTTATACTTAATAAGAAATGAACAACAGCAAAGAATTGAATTTAATATTTATAGAAAAAAGACACACATACTGACAACTACATAAAATCTTCAGGTTTTAATCAGTTGTCACATAAATATACAATTTTCAATAGTCTATTACACAGATTGATAAATATTCCACTTAATGTAGAAGATTTTGATAATGAATGTAACCATATTGTACATGTTGCTAAAATAAATGGTTTTGATGAAGACGTAATAAAGAATAAATTAAAGAAATTTAAACAACAGAAAAGGTTACAGGAGTACACCACCCTACAACATGATTCCAAGAAAGATTTAAAATTCAAGAAATTTACTTACCATCCTGAAGTTCATAATAAGTTTCAAAAAATTTTCAAAACATTTAATATAATATTGGCTCCAATTAACAAATTCGGCCTGGGTAATCTTCTGTTAACTAATAATAAAGTTAACACCCCAGACAACAAAAAATCTGGAATTTATCTAATTGATTGCAAAGATTGCAACAGGATATATATAGGAAAAAGAAAAAGGAACTTGGAAACTTGTAAAAAAGAAAACTTCAGAAACATAAAGAATGGAGAAATTGAAAAATCAGCTATAGCAGCACATAGTTTATTAGAGCATCATAGAATTGAAAAAGAAGCAAAACTTTTGAAACATCTATCCAAACCTTTGGTTTTAACAGTTTGGGAAAAAATATATATTCAAAAAAACCATACTAGAACCATGAACTTCGAGATTCCGGACGAACCGAGCATGATTACAAAGTTCTTCAAAAATTCAACAGATGGCAGTTTAGAAAATTATTTATTCAAAAGAACACCAGATGGCAGTTTAGAAAAAAATTCCTTCAAAAGAACACCAGATGGCAGTTTGGATAGTTACCGCAAAAGAAAAAATTGACAGTCGTCAAAACAGCTGACAATGGGTCGCTGATACTGCAGTGCTGTGTTTAAAAAAACATAGAACTATGAGGTAAGAAGAAATCACGATTCATTTAATTCTTATGAATTGAACCTCATAATGTTAAAATTCCCAAATTTGATATATATAAACATTATAGAAAACTTATTTAATTTAATATTAATATCTTCCTTCTGGCAGTAAGATACACTGCATCCTAAATAATTGAAATTGTTCACCTGTTGCATTGTTCTGTTATTAATGCTGATTTTACACCTCATATGGTCTTTTCCATTGAATTTATTTATTTATTTAAACCAGGGCCGCCCAAACTTTTTAATGGGCTGGGCCAATAACCGATTATGCAATTGATCGCAGGCCGGAACATAAATATTGTTACTATTATTGTTGCTACTACTACTTTTATTACTATTACTGTTGTTACTGTTATTATTATTATTACAATAAAATTACATGAACATACAGAAGAATGTTAAAATGTTTATAATACAATGCTGCAATTAAAATTGTAAAAAAAAAGGTACAAAACTTAATATATTTACAAATAACACTTAATACTTTGTTTCGATGCTACTTCACAAAGTACTTGCTGGTCCAGAATTCGTTAAACTTACTACACTCGGAATCAATTTGGCGTTTTTTTAAAGCATTTTCTCAATTTAAATTAACACTATTTTTACAACTATTCTGTGCACTGACTAGTGTTTGATTGACAATACAAGTGAAATAAGTAATGTTCAAAGTTTGGAGTGGGGGAGAAAACGGTAAATAAGGGATGAATCAACTCTACTACATTGTCAAGAGAAGCGATGACACCTCAACCCCACATTCCTGAGAGCTGAATTTCACACAGGGATGTCCAAACTAGATGTTACATTTTAAAATCTAAATTAAAAATATAAAATTAATTTGTTCATTTCAGTGCTTAGGCAGGCCATACGAAAAGCCATGGCGGGCCGGATGTGGCCCACGGACCGTAGTTTGAACGGCTCTGATTTAAACTGTTTTTATTCACTTAATGTGTTTCTTTTACTTAGCATGCTTTTATTTATTTTAATACTTTAGTTACTATGTAACATGCATGAGCAATTAGAAGTAAAATCACCCTATCAAATCGCTAATCTCTTATTTTAAAGTTATGTTTCTATATATATTTTTTTTTTTATTGAATGTCTCAGGTTGTCATTTTGACATTTCTGGTCTTCTCTCCTGGCATTGGCTTAACTGTAACCCACTTCTGAAGTTGGAGCACCCAGAAGGCAGAGTTACGTTATACCGATCATATGATGGATAATGAAGCGCTAGGAGAGTTCTTTACCTAAATTCCAGACCATGGGTAACCACAGGAATGATTCCCTTCTTCTTCTTCTTCCTTCCAAGTATTAGGCCAAGGCTTGTTATGATCCTATAGAAAATTTTCCCTCCAGCGTTTCATAGGACGGCCCAGTGATTTTCATGCTTTGGTTGTCATTAGTTTGATCCTTCCGGCAAATTCTCGTATAAGACTTGAAAGCATAATAATAGTCCCTTCGATTGGTTGCTGGCCAAAGGAAGGCAAGACCAGTGATAGGGCTGCCATCTTATAGCCTCTGGTCAGGCTTTTCTGGAGAAGAAAAGAAAATAAAGGAAAGAAGAAATGGAAGAAAGGAAACTCCCTAGCCCTCGGATGCCCTAATAGCATCGGGGTCGAAAAAAACAAGAGTTAACCAAGAGAGGTTAGATAGTAAAGTTAAAAGAGTGCAAAACACAAGTAAGTGGAAGAAATGTTTTGCTCAGCTTGGGCACCTTGTGGTCGCCATCCACATATCCCCTAGATGAGGACCCCTGAGGGGAAATGATTCCCTTTAAGGAAAAATTCCTATGGTTTGACTAGGAACCTCATTAACAGTAGTCAGAAAGGCTGACCACTAGTCCACAAGGCTGGAGCTCAACAGAAACAGAATGAACGTGGACATACTGAAATTAAGTTTACGGATCTACCATTGAGTTGTATGTCAAATTCAGCAATTTACACATGCAATTGTAAAGATTTTCTTTTATAAATAATAGCTTTCCGATTATCTTTAATTTTAATTAATTGTATTGAAATATAAATTAAAATTACTGATTTGTAGATAGTTTTGATTCTTACATACTTATTCACTGGCACTATCGAACCCGTAGGTTCACGGCCGCACGGACATAAGCTCTCCATACATTCCTATCCTGAGCTAATGCTTTCCAATCATTCCCTGTATAATCTACTTCCCTCAAATCATAGTTAATGTTATTCTCCCACCTCATTCTTGGTCTACCAACTGGGTGTTTTCCCTCTGGCTTTCCTACAAGAAGCTTCCATGCAAGTCTTTCATTCCCCATACGTGCAACATGTCCTGCCCATCGCAGTCTACGAGACTTAACTGTTCTTATTATATCTGGCTTCCTATAAAGACCATGTAGTTCATTGTTATGTAGTCTTCTCCATTCACCTGTCTGTTCATCTCTCTTTGGTCCAAAAATTTTCCTAAGTACTTTATTCTCAAATACTGTAATCTCCTTTCCTCCCTTAAAGTAAGAATCCATGTTTCGCACCCATATAATATAACTGGTAGAATAATAGTGGAAAATTTTACCCCCGTTGAACCCATATTCACATTTCTTGACGGTTGTATTTTTACGGTGAAAGATCGTCACTCTTTTGACCAACGTACTTTTTTTGTATGGCTTATCACCTTCAACCAGTCTGGCATGGGTAACCCTATCGGCAGCAATGCTACCGCCAGCATAGCTCTCAGGATCATTTAAGCACACAAGCCACTCCACCACGACAATGTAAAGATACCATTCCAAATAATATAATCATTGAAACTGTTCATGTTGATGCATAAGCAATGTTGATGCAAACTGACTGAGGTCAGTCTGCAGGAGAGGAGACCATTGGACGCCAGTTGTGAACGTGAACAGCATTGAGAATGTCACAAATACAGTGACAAAATCTATATATGCAAGGGAGTTAAGAAGTATGAGGTGAGTCAACAAACAACTAAACAATATTAAAATAAACCTCATAGTGTTATTTCCTACCTACATAACTTAATATAGAAGGAACTTTCAATGGGTTTTTCTTAAGACTAGTTTATTGCATTTGCTATTCTAAGGACCTCAGTTGTGATGCTAATTACCTGTGTTGTTAAAGAGATTTGTTCAACAAAATACATAAGAAAAACAAAAGGAATTTGGTAACTTGCACAAAGGAACACTTCAGAAATATCAAAAATGGTGAAATAGAAAAATCAGCTATTGCAGCACAGTTTGTTGGGGAGTCATAAAATTGAAAAAGAGGCCAAACTTTTAAAACATTTATAAAAACTTTTAGAATTGACAGTTTGGGAGAAGATATATATTCAGAAGAACAAATTTAGATCCATGAATTTCGAAATTCCTGATGAATGGGACCTGATCTCTAAGTTCATCAAATCAACACCAGATGGCAACGTTATAGATGGAGATTACAACGAAAATCCGGTAGTCATAATGTCCGTTGAAAATGAGAGAGAAGTTTTCTTGAAAACATAAACTATGAGGTACCCTCAGGGGTCCCCATCTAGGGGATATGTGGATGGCGACCACAAGGTGCCCAAGCTGAGCAAAACATTGCTTCCACTTACATGTGTTTAGCTCCTTGCTTTTATCTTGAACCGATATGGTATTTCTTCCTTTTCTAGTACCAGATGCATCTTTTACTTTCCTATCCAGTCTCCCTTGCCTGACCTCTTGTTTCCTTCGACCCTGATGGTATTAGAGTATTCGAGACCGAAGGGTTCATTTCTGTCTTTCCTATATCTCTTTCTTTTAATCTCGTGGACACTCACCTTGAATGCCCACATAAGCTGCATGTTTGAATGCAGCCCCATCGCAACTTATAGCATAAGTATGCAATGGATTCGTGTCATCGCTGCGGCTGGATACAAGTAATGAAGAATGAATAAACTATGAGGTAAGATTAAAATTCATCGGAGAACATTTTGTTCAAACAACTCACCTCATAGGATTCATGCTTCCATGATATCGCGGTATCAAACACAGTCGTGTTCATCTTCAGCCATAACTCCAACTGACGAATTCTTCAGCCGTCAACTGTTCTATTGTCACCATCTTCAGTGCTGCCATCTATGGTAGAATTTATGAACTTCAAAATCAAAGTAATTCCAAAGGAATTGACAGTTTGGGAAAAAACATACATTCAGAAAAATAAAGATAGATCAATGAATTTTGATATCCTTAACGAAATTACTTTGATTTCGAAGTTCATAAATTCTACCATAGATGACAGCACTGAAGATGGCGACAATAGAACAGTTGACGGCCGAAGAATTTCATCAGTCGGAGTTATGGCTGAAGATGAACATGACTGTGTTTGAAACCATGGTATCATGGAAGCATGAATCCTATGAAGTGAGTTGTTTAAACAAAATGTTCTCCGATGAATTTTAATGATTATACATCACAATATTGCTTATTTTTTATTTCACTCACCTCATACTTCATAACTCCTCGCAAACCCAGGGTTTCGTCACATCATTTGTGACATTCTCAATGCTGTGTCACGTTCACAACTGATGTCCAATGGCCTTCTATCATGCAGACTGACCTCCACGCCATCTGATGGCTGACCGACGCACTTCCAAATCAGTCCTCTCTCCTTATAACCGGGTATTTCAAAATTCATAGTTGTATTTTCATTCTTGCATATGTAATTTTTTTCCCAAATTGTGAGTTCCTTCGGTTTTTCCAATTGTTTAAGTAAAACCGAAGGAACTCACAATTTGGGAAAAAATTTACATATGCAAGAATGAAAATACAACTATGAATTTTGAAATACCCAGTTATAAGGAGAGAGGACTGATTTGGAAGTTCGTTGGTCAGCCATCAGATGGCGTGGAGGTCAGTCTGCAGGATAGAAGGCCGTTGGACGTCAGTTGTGAACGTGACACAGCATTGAGAATGTCACAAATGATGTGACGAAACCCTGGATTTACGAAGAGTTATGAAGTATGAGATGAGTGAAATAAAAAATAAACAATATTAAAAAACCTCATAGTGTTATTTCCTATCTACATAACTTAATACCTCATAATGTTTACTTCCCAACATTAATTTAATATATGAGGTAAGATGTAAAAAATTGACTCATTAATTCAAGAAAGAAATATTACCTACTTATAGCACATAGAAATACCTGAAAACTTCTGAGCAAAATTTGTTCAGTCCTGCGATACTAATCACCTGAGATATTATATTTAAAGGTTGTCTTAACTAATGGCAAACACATTATGCGGTTCTTAATTAATACATTAATGAAAATGAATGACAAGATCATTTGAAAACTATAGTTACCGTGTTTTTATTATTGATTTCGTACATCTCAATGATGGATAAATCATATTTGAAGAGAAAAATTATACGCTCAGACCGGGACTTGAACCCGGGACCCTTGGTTCTCTAGACCAAGTGCTCTACCAACTGAGCTACCTGAGCAAGTACTGATCTGAACGCAAATCCCTCTCTATGTACATTGTAATTCCCGTCCACCAAATGCTATGAAGCCATGCTTCTATCTTGCAAATGGCAGCTCCTTTATTAAGAAGACTTATTTGGGAATTATACATTACAGCCAGTACGGCTTTTTCCAAGTTTTTATTATTGATTTCGTACATCTCAATGATGGATAAATCATATTTGAAGAGAAAATGGCTGTAATGTATAATTCCCAAATAAGTCTTCTTAATAAAGGAGCCGCCATTTGCAAGATAGAAGCATGGCTTCACAGCATTTGGTGGATGGGAATTACAATGTATATAGAGAAGAATTTGCGTTTAGATCGGTACTTGCTCAGGTAGCTCAGTTGGTAGAGCACTTGGTCTAGAGAACCAAGGGTCCCGGGTTCAAGTCCCGGTCTGAGCGTATAATTTTTCTCTTCAAATATGATTTATCCATCATTGAGATGTACGAAATCAATAATAAAACCTTGGAAAAAGCCGTACTGGCTGTAATGTATAATTCCCAAATATGTCTTCTTAATAAAGGAGCCGCCATTTGCAAAATAGAAGCATGGCTTCATAGCATTTGGTGGACGGGAATTACAATGTATATAGAGAAAGATTTGCGTTTAGATCGGTACTTGCTCAGGTAGCTCAGATGGTAGAGCACTTGGTCTAGAGAACCAAGGATCCCGGGTTCAAGTCCCGGTCTGAGCGTATAATTTTTCTCTTCAAATATGATATAGTTACCGTGTTTAATAAAACATGAAACATGATGTAAAATGACTCATTAATTTATTAGTTGTCTTAATTTTTCAAATAGCTGAAATATACTCACTAATAAATAGATTCTTTAAATGAATCTCCAATCAGGTCATAATTGTCCCCAGTGTGTAGAAGCTTATTGACTCTGTGACCCAGCTCTAAATCCTGCAAGTGGTTCCTACAAATGTCCATCGCCGTTACAAAGAAAAATGTGTCTTTTGAATCTTGTATTGTGAAAGACTGGCCTTCAATTGCATCCATTATGTCAACTAGAATTGTACTCACTGGACCTCCTGAAAAGAGAGCACAAACATTAATTGAAAAGTTATGTAGGTAAGAAATAACACTATGAGGTTTATTTTAATTTTGTTTAGTTGTTTCTTGACTCACCACATACTTCTTAACTCCCTTGCATATCTAGATTTCGAAAACAAAAAGGAATCTAAATACAAGATTAAAGGAACACCTCAGAAATTTTAAAAATGGAGAAACAGAAAAATCTGCAATAGCTGCACATGCCTGGTCAGAAAAACATAGAATAGAAACCAAAACAAAATTACTTAAACAATTGCAAAAAACCGAAGGAACTCACAATTTGGGAAAAAATTTACATATGCAAGAATAAAAACACAACTATGAATTTTGAAATACCCGGTGATAAGGAGAGGGGATTGATTTGGAAGTTCATCGGTCAGCCATCAGATGGTGCAGAGGTCAGTCTGCAGGAGAGGAGACCATTGTACATCAGTTGTGAACATGAACAGCATTGAGAATGTCACAAAACAGTGATGAAATCTAGATATGCAAGGGAGTTAAGAAGTATGAGGTGAGTCAAGAAACAACTAAACAAAATTAATTGAAAAATATATTTATAGATACATTCACCTATTTTCTTCATGGCGCGACAGGCCTAGAAGGCCCTTGGCCTAACAGCCAGCCGCTGGACTCACATCTACATGTGTTAATCACAAACATAGATGATCATCCAGCTAATGTAGGGGTGACATGAGGTCAGCATGTTGGGTCCCCCAGCAGTTATAGCTGGTGTTCTACACCTGGAGCTGCTACTTATTGTAGCTACCCAAATTCCTCATGAAGCTGGGTGGGCACCGGTCCCAACTGGCCGAAATCTCATGAGAAAATTTCTCCTCCCTTGGAGACACGAACCAGCGCAAGTTGCCAAGGCCTCTTGTCTTAACCACTCAGCTATGGTGCGGGACACATTTACCTATAACTCTAGATATTTCTTTTTTGTTAAGACAATTAACTTAAATGACATGAGACTCCTTCTTGTTCTAATGAGTCACAGATAAAACCTGCAGAATACAGACAAACCTTCTTCATTTCCAAGAGATGGCTCTTGTGTTAACTTTTCTTGGTTTTGATATAATTTATGTGCTATCATCCCTTTTTCTTTCATTTTATCATTGTGAAAAATATTTAAAAAATACAAAGAAAGTAACATTAAGAGGTTTAATATTTAATTTTTGATTCAAAATTATCATGGAGAAAACACATTGAAGCAGTAGTAAACAAAGCAACGAAAAGATTCTCAATCTTAAAAAGATTAGCCGGAGCAAAGTGGGGCAGTAATCGCCAGACTCTGAACACCACATACAAAACATTCATCAAGCCAATACTACTATACAATGGGGAGGTAATAATCACAGCAAATAACTCGAACCTGAATCGCCTAGAAGTATGCCTAATCAGGTTTTACGGCTTATAACTGGCGCAGCAAAATCAACTCCAATCGCAGCAATGCAAGCACTAACTCAGAACCCTCCAATATGTCTAACTTTAGAGGAACAGGCAATAACACAACATCAGAAAATGTTACGATTAACAACAACAAAATGGGAAAAAAGACAGTTACAACCAAGCAAATTGAAAACACAAACAAGTTTCTTGTCCAAAGTAATGGAAATAAAAACAGATTTGAATCTTCCTAAATCTAAAGAAAATATTTTGATCAGAGATAACCCTCTTACTTTTGAACCAATTAACATTCAGCTAAATCTAGAAGAACCAGTTACAAATCTGAAACTCCACACTTGTACTAAAAGCTCTAGCATTAGAAGCTGTGAATAAGAGATATCCACCAGAAGAATGGTTACATGTCTACACAGATGGATCTACTATTGATAACAACTCAGGATCAGGAATTACATGTGCATTATTTTCATTTTATCAACCAGCAGGATACCACACAACAAATTTTGATGCAGAAGAAGTAACGGCTATTCATATTTCACTCCAACAATTACTATACAGAATAAATAAATTTCAAAATGCGGTCATACTCTCTGATTCTAAGGCAGCAATATATGCAATAAATTCACACAAAATGAAGTCAATACAAATTAAAGAGTGCTACAAAATGATTCAACAACTCCAAAAACTACAGAAAAGAATTCAATTGCAATGGATACCTGCACATAGTGGAATTGCTGGAAATGACACTGCTGATTTTCTTGCCAAAAAAGGCTCCAATTTAATTCAGAATACCACTAAAAGCTTACCTTTCACATCCATAAAAATAATAATTAAAAACAAACATAAAATATCAAACAAAACCAAGACCTATGTAATAAAGCCAAAGACAAAAAATGGAATATTTTAGTAAAGAAGCCAGATATTATTCCAGAAATTCCACGTAAAACTACAGTAGCAAAATTTAGACTGCTTACAGAACATGACTATTTGGCCAAACATTTATATAAAATAGGAATCTACACGAATCCAAATTGTCCTCTATGCAATAAAGACGAAGAAATGAATGAAGAACATCTACAAACCTGTGAAGTATTACCTGTTGGATCCACCATAGAGAAATATTGGAGAGCAAGAACGCTAATGGCTTCGTTGCCAAGGCCCAGCATTTGAAAACAACAACAACATATTTAATTTTAAGAAGTGATATTTTGAGGTTATTTTAATTAGTTTATTTACAGTCTGATCATCTTACTTCAATATTAATGTTGATTTGTTCTTGGACATGTTTCAAAACAATTATGTTTTATCGGACAAGCTGACGATCAGACTGTAAATAAACTAATTAAGAGGTTTATTTTAATAATTGAGATATCTGCTCTGTTTATTCTTAACTCTTACAGTTGTTTTTGTTGAACATATGTTTCAAGGCTTCTGAGCCCCATCTTCAGCGAATACACTATGTAATGTTCATGGACATAAAATCTTCACACATCCTTATCCTGAGCTACAGTTTTCCAATCATCCCGTGTATAATTTACCTCCCTCAAATCATGGTTAATGTTACTCTCCCATCTCATTCTTGGGCACCTACTGGGCATTTTCCCTCTGGTTTCACTATCAGGAGTTTTCATGCCCCCCTTTCATTTCCTGTTCATGGCACATGTCTCGCCCTTCATATCGACCCCAGCCAGGTTTGAACCTACGACTCTTGGGACCAGAGGCAACAAGCATTACCACTAGTCCACTGTAACTGAACAATAATAGTGAAATTATATTTGAAAAGAAAAATATATGCCTAGACTGGGGTTTGAACACAGGACCTTTGACTCTCTATGTCAATGATCTATCCAAGTGAGCTACCTAGGCCTCCAATCTAAACGCGTATTTTTCTCTTCTACATAGTTAATTCCCTAACCCCAAATGCTATGAGCTGTTGCTACGATTTTTTGCAAATGGCAGCTCCTTTGTTAAGACTTTTTATTGGGAATTTAAACATTACTTATAAAGCCAGTAGTGCTTCTTTTCAATGTTCATATTATTTGTTTTTAAACATCTTAATGATGGACAAATTAGATTGGAGGCCTAGGTAGCTCACTTGGATAGAGCATTGACATAGAGAGTCAAAGGTCCTGGGTTCAAACTGCAGTCTAGGCATATATTTTTCTTTTCAAATATAATTTGTCCATCATTAAGATGTTTAAAAACTAATAATATGAACAATACTAGTGTAAACATAAAAATTATTAAGGTGCACAAGATAAATGGGACACACTGTATATGTTCTAGCCTGAAACTCTTTCCATCCTAATTCTCTGATGTTCCTATTTGTTGGAGTAATTTCAAGATCATTAATCTTCTCTGTCATATATTGCGTGTCTCTTGAAGCCTGGTGACCACAGCTAACATCATACAAACTCTGGCCATGAAAGTCTAAGTCAGTACAATAATATCATTTAAATATTAAAATAAGCCAAGGGTCCCGGGTTCGAGTCCCGGTCTAGGCGAAAATTTTTCTCTTCAAATATAATTTATTAAAATAAGTATTGTTTATTTTTTATTATTTCACTCACCTCATACTTCATAATTCATAGCAGACCCTGGGTTTCTTCACATCTTTTGTGACATTCTCAATGCTGTGTCACATTCACAACTGAAGTCCAATGGCTTTCTATCCTGCAGACTGACCTCTGCGCCATCTGGTGGCCGACCGAAGAATTTCCAAATCAGTCCTCTCTCCTTATAACCGGGTATTTCAAAATTCATAGTTGTATTTTCATTCTTGCATATGTAGATTTTTTCCCAAATTGTGAGTTCCTTCGGTTTTTCCAATTGTTTAAGTAATTTTGTTTTGGTTTCTATTCTATGTTTTTCTGACCAGGATAGAAAGCCGTTGGACTTCAGTTGTGAACGTGACACAGCATTGAGAATGTCACAAAAGATGTGAAGAAACCCAGGGTCTGCTATGAATTATGAAGTATGAGGTGAGTGAAATAATAAAAAATAAACAATATTAAAAAACCTCATAGTGTTATTTCCTATCTACATAACTTAATTAAAATAAGTGTTGAACTTTTATAGGAAAAAATCACTAGGTTTAATAATTTCATTAATGTTTTGATGTCTTTTCTTAAACCCAATAAATTTACATTGAAATCCAATGTTGAGATTATGTAATGGTCAGCCATTTTGATTTCCTATTCAGAGTCATCACTTATATTAAACTTTTATAGGAAAAAATCACTATGAGGTTTAATATTTTTTTTTATATTGAATCTGCAATAATATGAACCCTATTTCACCATCCGGTATGTTAGGGTTTTAGTTACAATACAATTAATTATTTACAGTAACTTAGAGTGTGGTTAATTTCTAGCGTTACATAATAACGTAATTATGAGGTTTAATATTACTGAAGATGAAACTGCAGTATAATTAGAAGACTGGATAAACTATTTTAATTTAATCATAATATTAAATTATTGTTGGGAATCAACTTTTATAAGATTCATGATGTGTTCCGTTGAGGTTTATTCAAAATTAATATAAATAATAATAATATAATAAAAAATCACTTTCACCGAAGAAATAGAAGTTAACAATAGCATAAACTACTTAGATTTGTCTATAACCAAAAATCTACACAACAATAAACTAGAAATCGGTATCTACCGGAAACCCACAAACAATGCTCTGGCCACAAACAAAAATTCTACACACCCTTTTCAACAGAAAATTAGTACATTTAATAGCTTAGTCAGTAGAATGTTGAAACTCCCATTAAGCAAAGACAATTATATCCAAGAACTCAACTACATTAAGTATATGGCAAAAACCAATGGCTATAATGAAGAATCATAGATAAGCTCATAAAAAAACAAAAAAGGAAGAACAACATAAACAACTAACTAAACTAAACTAGAAAAAGAATCTGACAACAAAAGAAAACATGGATAACACTTACATACACAGGAAAAGAAACGACAAAATTAGCCAATGCACTAAAGAAAGCCGATAAAAACGTAAAAATAGCATACAGAACCAATAACAAATTAAACAACATAATAAACAATAACATTGAAGAAAATAACATTTTCAACAGCAAAGGAGTTTTTAAACTGACATGTAAGGACTGCAACAAATTTTATATAGGAAGGACAAACAGGAGTTTTAACATCAGATTCAAAGAACATTTTCGAGACTTCATTCACGCAGAAGGTAAATCAAGCTATGCAAAACACGTTATCCATGAAGGACATCGCATGTTAAATATTGAAAACACCCTAACAGTAATGCACAGAGAAAATAATCCAGCGAAGATAAACGTACTCGAAGAGATGGAAATCATGAAAGCAGCTCACAACGACAGCCTGATAAACGAAAACGAACCCAATACATGCAATCCCCTCTACCAGATCTTCAGTGAAACACCAGTTTTGAATCCTGCCGATGATGGGACAAGTCCCGAAAGCGCTACAGTTAAATGATAATTAAGTTGAGGAGACGGACCTTTCAGGTGAATATTCTATAATTTTATATTAATTATTGTTGGGAAGTAAACATTATGAGGTATAATCATTGAAATTCATCGGAGAACATTTTGTTTAAACAACTCACCTCATAAATTTTGTGTTTTTCACGACACCACGGTTTCAAACGTAATCATCCATCTTCAACCACAACTCCGACTCATGAAATTTATGAGGTGAGTTATCAAAAAATGTTCTCCGATGAATTTCAATTAAAATAAGTACCTGATATAACAGACATCCTCAACTAAAATGAATTTCTGTTTAAAAAACTTTGTCATTTTAACATTTTACTACATAACCTCAACAGTGATTTACAATGAATTAACCTTTTCATTGCTGCGATATATCCAGCCTTTCAAACCCTCCTTGCTGAGTTATTTTTACAATTATTAAAATATTTTTAAATATTATCCTACCATGCTGAAAGTAATAAATATATTTAGAAGACTCACCTTACATGATGTAGATGGTTATATATTTTCCAGATTCACAGAAATATCAATTTTAAATTGCAGGGGAAAATACTACACACAATACATCATAAAGGGTTGTCCACAACTGGCCACAAATATACACAAACAAATCTACCCATTCAAATTTTATAAATTTTTCAACTGTTTTCTTCTTAAACTAATCATGCTTCAACATGTTTTTCTTAGCACATTTAAAATTATTTTATAATACATCATTATTTACGAGTGTTAATTTTTAATTAGGGATGTACAAATATATAATGAAAATAATTTTCTAAATCGTATTTTACACAGCTACTTGTAAAAAGTGTTTAGTCTCCATAATAATAATATCAAAATATTTCTAATGTGTGGTACTTTTTCAAGAAGGGGTAGACACATTTGGCTATGCCACATGTATCTGCTTTATTTTCTTCTCCTTTCTGCCAGAGTGGTGTTTGAGCATACATGACAATTTCTACAGGGATTTTTCTTTTTTTGGTGTAGGTGGTACAAGAAATGGGAAATGTCTTTCTGTTAGTCTAATTGGTTGGTCGCCAGATGATGGTTGTCCAGTTATAGTAGTTGTATCTTGGTGTATGGAATTTCTGGAAAACTTGTCTGATGAGTGCGAGTTGAAAATCAGCTAGTGTGATGTTTTTTTCCTGTTCTGATATTGTACAGGGTCTGTGAATTGTGGAGAGATATATCAAGCAGATGGAAAAAATAATTTTCTGTACCACTTCATTGACTTTCTTACACATTCAATTGAACTAATCATCATATCTGACCTACCCACAGCACCCATATTCAGGTTATAATCCAGAACACAATCTGGTTTCATTACTGGTGTGTTAGTGGCCCTGTCCCGTTTCTGGATTGTTTGATGGAGTCATTATGCAATGTTGTCAACATACGGACCTCTCTTCTATCCATCCATCTGAGTGCCATCATATTGTCCGTGTGTTTTGTTTCTATTTTCCCCTTCTGTAACATTCCACCGAATTTTGGCATTCCTTCCTTTCCTGTTCTTCCTAACAGTCCCACATTTGTTCGTTTTATTTGTATGCAGCCAATCAAAAAGGAGGGGCCTTAGAATACCAGTTGTCTAACCACAAAGTGTGCCCTTTCATCAAATATTTATGCATCAGTGTTTGGACCACAGCTCCAGAAAAACCAAATTTACGCTGTGGATCAACATCTGTGGTTGCCCCTGTGTACACTATAAAATCTACTACATATCCTGTCTCGCAATCACACAATACAAAAATCTTTATTCTGAATCTGTGCATTTCAGATGGAATGAACTGTAAAAATAGGAGGCGACACTTATACAGAACTAGACTCTCATTTATGCAAATATTTTGAAAAGGAGAGAACACTTCACTAAAACAATTTCTTAGATGATCAATAATAGGTTTAATTTTGTACAGTCTTTCTCCCTGAATCGGTGTTTCGTTGACACTAAAATGTAGAAGATGCAGGAGTAAGATATATTTGTCTCTGGACATGTATTCTGTAAACTGGGGTGTGGAAATGAGCGGATCTTTGGACCAATATTCTGCTATAGTTAATTCTTTTATTCTTGCCATTATCATAGTTACTCCCAAAAATACATAGAGTTCTTCTGGGGTGGTATTTTTCCATTTTTGTAAACGGGATCGGGGGTTGGTGGCATTTTCTGACTTAAAAATAAATAACATTTATTAGTTTCTTCTGAAATAAGCTGCATAATACTTAGTGGAAAAAATAATTCAAAATAACTAAACACTTTAGAATCATCACTGAAGCCTGCATTCACTGAAATTCCTGAATTTTCACTGTTGAAATTGTGAACAGTAGGGATAAAATTTCCGCTACACTATTGGAATAAATCACTTGAACTACAATTTCATTTTGGCGGCTGCAGTACCGGCATGGAATCATTTTCTTCAATTTCACTATCTTCAGGAATATACACTGCATCATCACAATCACTAATATCTGATAAATCAGAATCTAATGTTTCCAAAACTTGAACCAACTCCGCATCGGAAAGAAAAACACGACTTGAAGAGGCCATTTTTGTCATCCCTGGAATTCGTAATAATGTGACCGCCAGCAGACAGCTAGCACAGTGAAAATTACTTCTTTGTGCATGGTTCTGGATTTTTTTAATAGGGGGCGACTCAATGCATGGAGAAATATGGAATAAGTTTATTTAGGTTCCTAAGAGATGGCAGTATATGCCTGCTTAGTTTGAAAGCAATGCAATACGTATTATATAACTAGCAGGCGTTTGAAGTTGAGAACGGATATACATGCCCATAGCATGGCAAGCATGTTCTTTGCCAACGCATATACCCATGTGTAGCAGTGTAAAGGTTAAAAGCAAGTAATGTTCTGTAATCAATGGTGAACAGATTTTTTTTCCTCTTTACCATTGATTACAATAATTTAGTTGTGTACATTAATTTACTTATTTCTATCATAGTAACAGCTTTAGCTTCTTAATATTAATTTAATAAATAATGCTATAAGCAATGTGAAGTCCCTTTATGTCTTCTTAATGTAGAAACTATTCATTATGTATTTGTGAATGATGATTCATTGTATTGAACGTGGGACCAAGAGAATAAGGTAAAGGGAGGATTTATGCTTGGATGGGAATGAAGCCTGAATAAGCTCTGTGGTCAGAGCATCAGCACGGAAAGCTGAATGTTTGGGGTTCGATTCCCAGTTCAGGCAAAAATATTTCTCTTTACCATTGATTACAATAATTTAGTTGTATACATTAATTTACTTATTTTAATCATAGTAAACAGCTTTAGCTTCTTAATATTAATTTAATAAATAATTAATTATTTCCTACATATATTAAATTAATAAATAATGTTCTATTTAAGATCAGAGATTAAATTAAAATGCTTCACACCGCACCTCATATCCAGTCTTCTAATTAGACTATGGTTTCAAAGCCTTGGCGGCTTCATCTTCAGTACTTTCTTGTTCACTGATGTTATGTTGATAAAAAACTACTTCTTCTTCCCTCTGTTGACGAGAAAGGACTGACGATGAAGCTGCCAAGCCTTTGAAACTGCAGTATAATTAGAAGACTGGATATGAGGTGAGGTATCAAGTATTTTAATTTAGATTCCAACGAATATCCAGTAGTCATAATGGCGGTTGAAAATGAATGACAAGATCATTTGAAAACTATAGTTACCGTGTTTGAAAAACATGAAATATGAGGTAAGATGTTAAAATGACTCATTAATTTATTAATAAGAACCTCATAATGTGTTTCCCAATTTTAACTTTGAATTTTAATTTAATCTTAAATTAAACCTCATAGTGATTTTTTCCTATAAAAGTTCAATGTAGTGTTCTATTTACATTGTTTCTTTTTAATTTAAAAGTAAGATGTGTAATATAAATATAATATTGCTAGATACCACACAAAAATTATTGGGAAACTTTTTGTAAGTTATACTATAAAAAAATCAGTTGATTGGATATAAAAACTTATTTACTAATTCAATAAAAATAAAACTTAGTTTTATTCGATTTTCATATTTATTAAGATATAATTCAGTGACAGCTGTTTCGGTACACTGTATCTTCATATTTGAAGAGAAAAATTATACACTCAGACCGGGACCCTTGGTTCTCTAGACCAAGTGCTCTATACACTGTACCTTCTTCAGACATGTTAACAGATTACGAATTGTGTTATTATAGTACACATCAACTGATCTAAGCAACAATACAACAATCATTTATTTAAATTTTTTAATTTAACAAAGGGGATTCATTCAAATCAAGTTGAGAATTTAACAATTTGTTACTACATTTCAATTTATTTATTTCTACAGCCTCCAAAAGGTACAACTTCTTACCCTTATCACAAACATGTAAAATTTCAAAATTTGGATCGAAACAATGATTAAATTGGAATAGGTGGTTAGCATATTTTGAATATTCTAAATTTCTGTTATATACTCTCATGTGTTCTTTTATTCGAGAGATAAAAGGTCTACCAGTTTGTCCTATATAGACATTGTCACATGTGCCACACTTCAATTTATATACACCTGATAATTTAAATTGAAGTGTGGTAATAAACTGTTAAATTCTCAACTTGATTTGAATGAATCCCCTTTGTTAAATTAAAAAAATTAAATAAATTGTTGTATTGTTGCTTAGATCAGTTGATTATCATCATCATCGTCCTTTCAAGTATTAGGCCCAGTGGCCCGTTACGGTCTCCCGCCATCTCCGAAAAGATGTTGATATGTACTATAATAACACAATTCATAATTTAACATGTCTGAAGAAGGTACAGTGTACCGAAACAGCTGTCACTGAATTATATAATAAATATGAAAATCAAATAAAACTACGTTTTATTTTTATTTAATTAATAAATATGGATTTTCATCAAGTAAACACCAACTCAATTGATTATAAAAACTTATTATTGTCCTATGTTGCTCCCTAATAATAATGACAACAATAATAAATACTAATAATAACAGTAATAACAACAATGTAACTTACTTTCCTTACAGAATGTGATGAGCAGGAAGTAGTATGTAGCTAGCGATGGCTGGACTCCGGCTCGTTTCAGTTCTGCCAACACTCTCAGTGCATAAGTCTTCACATGTTTTTGTGATCCCATACTGCTGATGGTTTCAAGTACAGCATTCAATGTTCCTACTGTCGGCTTCACGCCTTCCTTTACCATACTTGTCAGCAGCTCCTGTTAATTTAAAATTGCATGTCACTAATTAATTCTATGCTAATGGAACCTGTAGGATCAATTGAAATAGACAAAAATAAATAGTAGTAGTAGTATTTGAAGAGAAAAATTTTTGCCTAGACCGGGACTCGAACCCAGGACCCTTGGCTTTCCGGGCCAAGTGCTCTACCAACTGAGCTATCCTTCAGTGAGAAATGTTAAATTAATAATAAAATCGTCAATAGAAGCCCTACTGGCTTTATAAAGTAGTGTTAAATTTCCAATTAATGTCTTCTTAACTAAGAAGCCACCATTTGCAAAGATAGAAGCTATGGTTTCAAGCATTTGGCGCGAGGGAATTACAACGTACATAAGAGAAAAATTTGCATCTACATCGCAACTCGCCTCGGTAGCTCAGTTGGTAGAGCACTTGGCCTGGAAAGCCAAGGGTCCCGGGTTCGAGTCCCGGTCTAGGCAAAAATTTTTCTCTTCAAATATAATTTATCCTTCAATGAGAAGTGTTAAATTAATAAAAAAAATCGTCAATAGAAGCCCTACTGGCTTTATAAAGTAGTGTTAAATTCCCAATAAATGTCTTCTTAACTAAGAAGCCGCCATTTGCAAAGATAGAAGCTACGGTTTCAAGCATTTGGCATGAGGGAATTACAATGTATATAAGAGAAAAATTTGCGTCTAGATCGCAACTCGCCTCGGTAGCTCAGTTGGTAGAGCACTTGGCCCGGAAAGCCAAGGGTCCCGGGTTCGAGTCCTGGTCTAGGCAAAAATTTTTCTCTTCAAATATAATTTATCCTTCAATGAGAAGTGTTAAATTAATAATAAAATCATCAGTAGTAGTAGTATTCAAATGTTCTGAAGCTCTTGATTTGTCATCATTCACTTGAGATAAATAGAAACAATTATATAAGTAAATTTATTATTTATGAAGAGGAAAATTATATGCTCAGACTGGGGTTTGAACCCAGGACCTTTTGCACACTAGGCAAATGCTCTACCAAGTTAGCTATCTGAGCAACACCAATCTAAATGCAAATCTTTCCCTTATATACACTGTTAATTCCCATGCACCAAATGCTATGAAGCCGTTGCTTCTACCTTGCAAATGGTGGCTTCTTTATTAAGAAGCCTTTTAATTGGGAATGTTACATTACATTATAAAGCCAGTACGGCTTCTTTCAATATCTCTATTATTCATTTTATACATCTCATTGATAGATAAATTATATTTGAAGAGAAAAATTATTGTTTTGGGGAGTTCATTAGAATTATAAATTTGCTTCATTATAAACCTCAAGGCCGGAGAAATGTAGGAAGACCAAAAGACGTTGGAAGGACAACATGTAGCATATTGTGTGTCACGGAGCAGAATGGGCCAATAGGCCCATGTCTTGAAGATGATGATGAGAAAAATAATTTATCCATGATTCAGATGAATAATAAAAACATCAAAGTAAATTTATATTAAAATAAAACTCCTGGCACGATAAGCCTAGAAGGCCCTTAGCCTACCAGCCAGCTGCTGGCCTCACATCCAAATGTGTCAATCACAGAGGTCGATGATCATCAGCCAGTGTAGGGGTGACATGTGGTCAGCATGCCGAGTCCCCCAGTCGTTATAGCTGGTTTTCTCAACCTGAAGCCGCTACTTATTGTAGCTACCCAAATGTCTCACGATGCTGGGTGGACACCGGTCCCATACTGGCCAAAATACCATGAGAAAATTTCTTCCCCCATGGAGACACGTACCAGCGCAAGTCCCGTAGCTCTGCGCCAAGGCTTCCTACCTTAACCACTCAATAAGCCACTTAAACATATTTAATGTTCGAAAATACGATCACGTAATCTGGTACAAAAAAACACCAGATTACGTTTATATAACACTTTGGCTAGACCAGTGTTGACACAAAAAAAACAACATGAAAGCAGAATAACGGCTTGTGAAATGAGATTCATGCGCAGAACAGCGGGTTACACCAGATGGGACCGGAAAAGGAACACCGATATCTTAAAAGAATTGAAGACTATGCCAATTTTGGAATATATTAAACAGTACCAACTAAATTGGAAACACCATCTTGAAAGAATGAGTTCAAATCGGATCCACAAAGCTGTTTATAATTATATACCAAGAGGACGAAGATCACTGGGCCGTCCTATGAAACGCTGGAGGGAAAATTTTCTATAGGATCATAACAGGCCTTGGCCTAATACTTGGAAGGAAGAAGAAGAAATACGATCACATTTCTCCATTATTCCACGAATTGTCATGGCTACATCTAAAAGAGAGAACAAAATCACATTGTCTAATTCTCCTATTTAAGATCCTACATACCTCGACTCCTAATTATTTATCATCCCGTTTCCAGTATCTATCCTCAAACAATAACTTAAACACAAGATCACAACATAGTCTCTTACTTAATATACCGCAACATAGGACATCACATCACTCCATGTCATATGTACTATCTTCACTTCTCGCAACTGGAATTCCCTACCACAAGAAATAAGGGGCTGCCGGACATTGGCAACTTTTAAAAGAAATCTAAATTTATATTTGCTCTAACCTCGACTTCATCATTACCCAGTGTAAGGTATATATATTAATTGGTGTTTCTTGTATAATTTATCATTATATACTATTATTATTATTATCATTATACAGGGCAAGTCAAAATGTTGTGCAGGTTTTCAGAAATTTATTATGTGAAATGTAATGAACATATAATATTGTGAGACATATTGTATGAAAGGTAAACTCTCAAAGTTTTTTTTTTAAATATTCACAGATGTTCTATGTGAGCGCCTTTTGTTACACGACAGATGTCAAGCCGATATTCAATCTCCTGCCAAACTTTCTGTAGCAGTCCGCGGTCGATATCAGCAATGGCTGCTGTGATGCGGGCACGCAGTTCATGCAGTGTTGTTGGAAGTGGTGGTACGTAAACATGATCCTTTACAAGACCCCACATGAAGAAATCACACGGGGTTAGATCTGGTGAACGAGGTGGCCAATGAATGAGTTGTTGATCACCCTGAGATGCACGGCCTATCCAGCGTTGTGGTAAAGCCGTATTCAAATGGTCTCGAACACTGCCATGGTAATGTGGAGGGGCACCATCCAACTGCAGAATGAAATCTGGACTATCCGCTTCTAAGCTGCGGAAGGAGCCATTGTTTTGTAGCATATCAAGGAAAACATGTCCGTTCACAGTACGTTCATGAAAGAAAAAGGGCCCATAAACCTTTGCATGGGAAATGGCACAAAAGACATTCACTTTCGGAGAATCGCGTTGATGTTCCAGAGTTGCATGGGGGTTACCAGTTCCCCAAATCCTTACATTGTGTCTATTCACTTTTCCTGAAAGGTGGAAAGTCGCTTCATCACTGTAAACTACCCTCTCATGGAACTCATTCTCTTCCATTAATGCGAGAAAATCAACACAGAAGGACGCTCGCAAAGCATAATCGGCGGGTTTTAAAGCTTGAACCAGTTGCAAGTGGTAGGGTTTCATCTGTAAACGTTTCCGGAGAATCCGCCATACAGTTTTTTGTGGTAGTTGAAGTTCTGTCGCTCCCCGGTAGGTGGATTTCTGTGGACTCCGCACGAAGCATGTGCAAACGCGTTCGACTGTCTCTTCTCTCGTCGACGGACGGCCAGTCGATTTTCGTTTACAGATACAGCCTGAATCCCTAAATTGTGTGTACCACTTACGAATGGATCTCCCATCCGGCGGGTCTTTAATCGTATCTGGTACGGAAATGTCGTTGAACACTAGTCACTGAGTTGTTTACATGGTAATCAAGCACACAGAAAGACTTCTGATCCCCAGTCAACGCCATTTTCCTTTACTGCTCTGCTGTTGACATCTTGCGGGTGAACGCGGAACTTTAGAAGTGGACAACTAAACTTTGAGAGTTTACCTTTCATACAATATGTCTCACGATATTATATGTTCATTACATTTCACATAATAAATTTCTGAAAACCTGCACAACATTTTGACTTGCCCTGTATTATTATTATTATCATTATCGTAAGTATTAATTAAATAAAAATAAAACTTAGTTTTATTTGATTTTCATATTTATTATATAATTCAGTGACAGCTGTTTCGGTACACCGTACCTTCTTCAGGCATGTTAACATTTTTTTGTTAACATGTCTGAAGAAGGTACAGTGTACCGAAACAGCTGTCACTGAATTATATAATAAATATGAAAATCAAATAAAACTATGTTTTATTTTTATTTAATTAATAAATATGGATTTTCATCAAGTAAACACCAACTCAATTGATTATTATCGTAAGTATTACTGTTGTTATTATCATATAAAATGTTGTTTGTATATGAAATTTACATTGTTACATTTAATGCATCTTTAACTGTTTATAATTAGTATAGTGTATATCTATATCTGTCAAATATTTATTTGTATTTGTTCTGGTTGAGTAGAAGAGAAGGCTTTATGGCCTTAACTCTGCCAGAATAAATAAAACATTATTATTATTATTATTATTAAATTTAAATATATCCTTATTATACAATACTTTTCACTGGTTCCCATCCTCAGTCAACTGAATCCAGTCCATATCTCCAATATCCCCCCCTAAAATCCACTTGAATTCTTATGTTAATAAGTAAATTTAAACAGTCAGGCTGATCAAGGTACAAATCCAAGTTCAGGTTTATAATGAAGCAAATTTATAATTATAGTGAACTCCCCAAAGCAATTATTTTTCTCTTAAGAAAAAACAATCTGAAAATTATTCCCCTAGCTAAACCTAGGCCTTCCTGATGGTCTTTTCCTCGAAGTAGCTATCTATTTATCTAACAATATTATGACTTACAGAAACTGAAGGTTCAATGCCACATTTGCTAAGGTCCAGGTTCAGTTCATATCTGATACTGTTTATTTTTTATTTCACTCACCTCATACTTCATAACTCCTAGCATACCCAGGATTTCATCACATCCTTTGTGACATTCTCAATGCTGTGTCACGTTCACAACTGACGTCGGCTGCCTTCTATCCTGCAGACTGACCTCCGCGCCATCTGATGGCCGACCGACGAACTTCCAAATCAGTCCTCTCTCCTCATAACCGGGTATTTCAAAATTCATAGTTGTATTTTCATTCTTGCATATGTAATTTTTTTCCCAAATTGTGAGTTCCTTCGGTTTTTCCAATTGTTTAAGTAATTTTGTTTTGGTTTCTATTCTATATTTTTCTGACCAGGCATGTGCAGCTATTGCAGATTTTTCTGTTTCTCCATTTTTAATATTTCTGAGGTGTTCCTTTAATCTTGTATTTAGATTCCTTTTTGTTTTTCCTATGTATATCTTTTCACAATCTTTACAATTAATTTGATAAATTCCCGATTTTTTGCAGTCTTCAATCTTTTCATTTTTGTTGGTGCAAAAAATCGGGAATTTATCAAATTAATTGTAAAGATTGTGAAAAGATATACATAGGAAAAACAAAAAGGAATCTAAATACAAGATTAAAGGAACACCTCAGAAATGTTAAAAATGGAGAAACAGAAAAATCTGCAATAGCTGCACATGCCTTGTCAGAA
Organism: Diploptera punctata; assembly: GCA_030220185.1. NCBI lineage: Eukaryota > Metazoa > Arthropoda > Insecta > Blattodea > Blaberidae > Diploptera > Diploptera punctata. The sequence goes on from JASPKZ010005291.1 coordinate 288,632, forward strand.
AAACATAGAATAGAAACCAAAACAAAATTACTTAAACAATTGGAAAAACCGAAGGAACTCACAATTTGGGAAAAAATTTACATATGCAAGAATGAAAATACAACTATGAATTTTGAAATACCCGGTTATAAGGAGAGAGGATTGATTTGGAAGTTCGTCGGTCAGCCATCAGATGGCGCGGAGGTCAGTCTGCAGGATAGAAGGCCGTTGGACGTCAGTTGTGAACATGACACAGCATTGAGAATGTCACAAAGGATGTGACGAAACCCTGGGTATGCTAGGAGTTATGAAGTATGAGGTGAGTGAAATAAATAATAAACAATATTAAAAAACCTCATAGTGTTATTTCCTATCTACTTAGCTTAACATATCTGATATGTTCAGTTTCCTAAGATCCATCACAATTATTTTCATCCTATCTAAACCTAAACCTTAATCTAGAGGTAAAGGTAATGTGGTAAAGTGATCCCACTAGAGGCCATATGAGACCCTCGGGGTAATAGAAGCTCCCACTTTTCCTAGGCAATTGGCACTTGATGTTAGCTGGATTGTCAGCCCTGCGTGACGGCCGCCTTTACCCCCAGAACAAGGATCTGGTTGACCCCAGAGCATGCCACCAGAAGGTTTGGGTCAGTTTAAAAATCCTGACCGCACAGGGACTCAAACCCTCGACCTTCCAGTTTATAGTATATTGCCTTAACCATTATGCTACAGTGTGCCCCTCTTAATCTAGAGAGGTCTCCAAAATATTTTAAAGCATTTCTACTGATAACCCTGGCAAAATTAGAACATTATACATTATTTTATTTACTAATATTGTCAATTCAGTTTAACTAACTCTTAACTAACTAACTAACTAACTGGCACCATCTAACTCAGAGATTCATGGTTTTGTAGATATAAGCTTTCCATACATCCCTATCTTGAGGTAAAGTTTTCCAATAATCATTGCCATCCAAGTGTTAGGCAAAATGGCATGTTACAATCTCATAAAGGAGGAATTTTCCTTCATTGCTTTTTGGGACGTTCCAGAAATCTCTTCATTGGCAGTGAAACATTGCTTTTGGGATTCTAGAGGATCTTATCTGCTGTAAGTGGGTTATCCAGTTGTTTGATAATGGAGCACTGGTTCTTCCATGATTTCCTCATCACATTTATGGTCCCATTATGTTTATCCTACAATGTGTCTCGTGAATCCCATTTCATTAGCTGTTATTCTGCTTTTCTCCATCCCTCACTGCCACAACACACAACACACTCTCATATAGACATATTCTTGTGTAAAATGAAGTTAAAATGTACCTTCTTAGGTCAGAGCCATCGTCCTCAACTTATAAAATATGTATGCTTTTTTTTATAAGTTGAGGATGACGACTCCGACCTAAGAAGGTACATTTTAATAGTGAGTGGAGAACATACGAGGGCGGATCGGAAAGTAACGCACAATAATTTTTTTCTGCCTTGGTATTGCAGCTAGAATGTTGAAATTTCACAGAGATATAGTTTGAAGTTTTCACTACAGATGGTATTTTTTTTCTCAGGTGCACCTCTTGCGAGAGAAGCTTGAACTATGCAATAAAGATGGCGCGCATGCTACAGTCGTCCACCTGTGAGGAACAGAGAAGTGTTGTTCGATTTTTGTGGGCCAAAGGGCATAAACCCAGTGAAATTCACAGGGACATGCGTGGCGTGTATGGGGATGATTGTATGGACCGTAGCAATGTCTCCAGGTGGTGCACATTCTTCCAAGAGGGATGCGTGAACCTTAGTGATTCGCCTTAGTGATTCCTGGCCGGCAAACGCTTTGAGACAGATGTGGAAGTGAAATCAGCAGTGCGCAGATGGCTACACTCCAACCAAACGGACTTCTACGAACAGGGCATATTGAAACAGGTAACACGATGGGAAAAATGTGTTGAGAAAGTTGGTGACTATGTCGAAAAGTAGGTAAAAGATGTAAGTTCATTTGTGATTTTTTCCCTTTTTTTTACTATTAAACTTTTTTAAAAAAAATTATTGTGCATTACTTTCCGATCCGCCCTGTGGACGACTGTAGCATGCGCGCCATCTTTGTTGCATAGTTCAAGCTTCTCTCGCAAGAGGTGCACCTGAGAAAAAAATACCATCTGTAGTGAAAACTTCAAACTATATCTCTGTGAAATTTCAACATTCTAGCTGCAATACCAAGGCAGAAAAAAATTATTGTCCGTTACTTTCCGATCCGCCCTCGTATTTTAATCGACTCACCTCATACATTTTCAAACTTCTTTGATACCGATGGTTTCAGACAATATCATGTCCTTCTTCAGTCATGGCTTCCACTGATGAAATTCCGTGATTGTTGATCTTTAGTGACATCACTTCTTGTGCTGCCATCTTTCGTTGGGATTATAAACTTTGTAATTAAATTTTTATCCACAGGAATATCGAAATTCATAGATCGATATTCATTCTTCTGAATGAATATCATTTCCCAAATTGTCAATTCCAACGGTTTATCCAATTGTTTCAAAAGTTTCGCTTCTTTTTCAATTTTATGATGTTCTAGTAAACTATGTGCAGCAATTGCTGATTTTTCAATTTCACAATTTTTAATATTTTCTAAAATGTTCTTTAGTGCGTGTTTCCAAATTCCTTTTTGTTTTTCCTATGTATACTTTGCTACAATCATTACAATTAATTTGATAAATTCCAGATTTCTTACTGTCTGGGATGTTGATTTTTTATTGGTATTTAGAAGTTTTTCCAGACTAAATTTATTTATTGGTGCCAAAGTAATGTTGTATTTGTCAAATATTTTTTTGAAATTTCCCATGTATTATTGGATGGTAAGTAATTTTCTTGAAACTCTTCTTTTCTTTACTAACCAATTGTAGGGTAGAGCATTCTTTAAGTTGTTTTATATTTATGAATTTCTTTAATTTGTTAGATATTATACTCTTAATAAAACCATTTCATCTGGCTATATTTAGGATATTCTCATATTCTTTCTTAAAATTTTCTCCTTTTAATGGGACCTTTATCAATCTATATAAGAGGCTATTAAATATTGCATGTTTATGTGCCAGAGGATTGAAGGTACATTTTAACTTTATTTTATTTTATGACTACCCACCTCAATGGTTTTAAACAATACATTTTATTAGTATTGGTGATATATTTTTGTGTTTTTTTCTGTACAAGAGAAGGTTTCATTACTTTGTTAATTATTCCCATAGTTTTGTAATATTTTACAATTTTGCTTCCAATCATTCCGAGCTTAGTTCAACTCTGTCAAGTCATGGTTGATGTTATTCTCCCATTCTTGGTCTACCACTGGGCAGTTTTCCACTGGTTTTCCATGCCCTTCTTTCATTCCCCATTTGTGCCACATATCATCCGCATCACATCTATGACTGTTCTTCAACTACTTGGTTTCTCAATAATCTAATATATAAAAATTAATGTTTGTTTGTTTGTATGTATGTTTGTTTGTTTGTTTGTTTGTATTTTATGCATCCTATTTTGATGGGGCTTTTTGCAAAACGTGCAGGAGATTCCTGGGATGAACAGGCTATAGAGAGTTGTGATATTCAACCCCTTCACCCCTAAAAATTACCCTTTGTTGTGAAAAAGTGAAATAAAGTCCCAATTTCAAAGTTTAAATGGCTTACGCTGCCTAAACCATAACAAATACACCAAATTAATGTACACAGAATTGAATATCTCAAAAAACTCTACAAAAAAGTCCACGACAGCATATGTTTATCTTTTACCAATAACTCACAATAACCATTTTTTGTCTTTCATTGATGCCAAGAAGATAGGAATAAGTCGATTCCCGGACAAGCGTGCTCTGCCATACCGTTCATCCGATTGAGATTGGGCTTTTTGAAAAATGTTCAGGAGATTCCGGGGATGAACATAGGCTATAAGAGAGTTGTAATACTCAACCCCTTCACCCCTAAAAATCACCCTTTGTAGTGAAAAAGTGAAATAAAGTCCCTATTTTGACGCTTAAATGGCTTACGCTGTCTAAACCATAACAAATACGCCAAATTAATGTACACAGAACTGAATATATCACACAAAACTCTACAAAAAAGTCCGCGACACCATATGTTTATCTTTTATGGATAACTCACAATAACCATTTTTGTCTTCATTGATGCCAAGAAGATCGGGGTAAGCAGATTCCCGGGCAAGCATAACAGCGCACGGCTGGTGGTTAAAACACATTAACATTTATTTAGGAGTAGCAGCGCACGCCGGGTATTAGCTAGTATCATAACTCACAGTTATGTATTCTTTTTTTCCAAGAACTTTATTCTCAAATACTTGTAATATTTCTTCCTGCCTTAAAATAAGAGACCATGTTTCACATCCATATTACCTGTCACTTCAGTTTAAGTAGTTAATTGCATATCAAAGGAAAGAAATGTCATTACTAGAGAATAGAATTTAAAGCAATAAATGTTCATTTTAAAAGGATTAAAAAAAATTCCAAAATAAAAAGTTTAGTAGCATAAGGGCATAACACAAAAAAAAATGCTACTTTTATTTTACAGTATTGAAAAGGATCCCTTAGGGGTCCTCATCTAGGGGATATGTGGATGGCGACCACAAGGTGCCCAAGCTGAGCAAAACATTTCTTCCACTTACTTGTGTTTTGCACTCTTTTAACTTTACTATCTAACCTCTCTTGGTTAACTCTTTGTTTTTTACGACCCCGACACTATTAGGTCATCCGAGGGCTAGGGAGTCTCTCCTTTCTTCCATTTCTTCTTTCCTTTATTTTCTTTTCTTCTCCAGAAAAGCCTGACCAGAGGCTATAAGATGGCAGCCCCATCACTGGTCTTGCCTTCCTTTGGCCAGCAACCAATCGAAGGGACTATTATTATGCTTTCAAGTCTTATATGAGAATTTCCCGGAAGAATCAAACTAATCACGACCAAAGCATGAAAAATGAAACGCTGGAGGGAAAATTTTCTATAGGATCGTAACAGGCCTTGGCCTAATACTTGGAAGGAAGAAGAAGTATTGAAAAGGAATGATACTTAATTACTAGAGATCCGTGAAATTCACGAGTCACAATAACGCAAAATGCTCTAATTTTGTCATTTTCTTGAACCATTTCTTAACTCCACTTCCCATAACCTCAAAAAAAAAAGCATTTATGAATCGCAAAATCCTACGATAACACGAAATAACACCGAAATTGCAAATTTTCAACAAATTCCAGAGATTTTTTGTTCTATTTGCAAAATTTTCACAATGCATTTTTAAACACTATTTTCGGATTCCATCTACTTTTTAACTGCCATATCTGCTTCCTCCAAGCACTTTTGCAGAGAGAAATGTTTGCAACACAGTTTCACAACATAGAGGTAATATTTTCTGTCCTCATTCTCAAATATGGTCTCTCCATAGATTTTAAGAATGCAGAGATACTCACCATGGTTGCTTTTTCATAAAAGGTAAATTTTGCTTACAAATTGGTGACGATCATAGAGAAACTTCGAATAGAGGGGAAACTGTGTACAGTGACATCTAAAAAATTTCGGTCGTTTACGATGAACTACAATGAGCAAACTACAATGGTAGCGCTGTTTCGTAGTAACAGAATATGTAACTAAATAAAACAAATGCAAGGCACACGGCGTCGTTCACGGCGTGTTTAACGGTGTGTTCACTCGGGATTATGGGAAGTTAGCCATTTTGTAAATTTAAATTTTTAACTGCTATCCTTTCGTTCTATGTAGACGGTACTGTAAATTATCGAAAGTTAAAATCATTACTTAGATTTTATTTTACTCTAATTTGTAAGTAAATTCAAGCTTGTTTACATTTTTAATGTGAATCTATTTTCAAAGATAAACCTACTAGAAGTGATAAAATTCTAAGATTTGTTAGGTTAGGAAGAGTGATGTTAGTGTACAGCCATTTCTAATAAACATTTTAAAAATGTGACTTTATAATGGATTTCAGATGTACGACATGGCTAAGGTTATTTAATAAATATTGTATAAAATATGTATGTGAGAATAAGGGGGTAGGTCAATTGTACATATTTAATAAAAGAGCTCATAATGCACGTTTTAAAATTTTAATAAACGAAAATAAATTAACATGTTTTATTTATTTCCATTCTTCCTATCTGTTAAAATTAAAGAAAATCTGTAGGTCTGAGAGACTGGGTATACATAATTCCACAATTTAAGATTAATTAATACGTTATTTATTCCTATAAAAGTTAAATTCCATGATTATTCACCAGATGGCGTTATATAATTATAATTCATAATTTTACCACCAGGCGGTGCTGAATTTCATATTAGTACCAAAAAAAAAAAGAACCGAAAAAATTTAGGTGTCGTTAGTTGTATTACACTAGCGCCGCCTGTGGCATGTACGCGCAACTTGCCTACTTTCTTCTCTGGTACTCTGTGGGTGACGATTATAATTTTATGCATTTAGTGTATTAAAACTGATATCAATTGTACAAGCTAAAAGTTGACCTTAAACTACTCGATATATCACTCTTATTGGATTTCTTCTTCTTCTTCTTCTTCTTCTTCTTCCTTCCAAGTATTAGGCCAAGGCCTGTTACAATCCTATAGAAAATTTTCCCTCCAGTGTTTCATAGAACGGCCCAGAGATCTTCGTCCTCTTGGTATATAATTATAAACAGCTTTGGGGATCTGATTTGAACTCATTCTTTCAAGATGGTCTTTCCAATTTAGTTGGTATTGTTTAATATATTCCAAAATTGGCGTAGTCTTCAATTCTTTTAAGATATCGGTGTTCCTTTTCCGATCCCATCTGGTGTAACCCACTGTTCTGCACATGAATCTCATTTCACAAGCCGTTATTCTGCTTTCATGTTGTCTTTTTAATGTCCATGCTTCACTACCATAGATCAACACTGGTCTAGCTAAAGTGTTATATAAATGTAATCTGGTGTTTTTTGTACAAGGGATGGTTTCATAGCTCATTAATAATTCCCAAACTTTTATTATAACTAGTAATTTTTTTAGGGATATCCTTTTCATCCCAGATGGAGAGATAATATCCAAGATATTTAAATTGATTAGATCTCTCTAAAATTTTATTCTGGAGACAGATTTTACTTTGTATGGGGTCCTTCCCATTAAATGCCATAATTTTAGTTTTGTTAACTGATATTTCCATATTAAATTTGGCACCTATTTTTTGGATTTAATATACAAATCTGGGATTAAAAAGACTCAAATTTACATTTTTTTTAGAATAACACTGCCAAATTCCCAATAACACCAATCTTGAAATTTTAAAACAAATTTTCCCTAAAAATAAAACCACTTTCACGGATATCTATTAATTACATTCAACATTTCAATTTACATGAGGGCTAGGTTTTGTCTCTTTCAATGTAAAAAGGAAAACGATCAACAGAAACCAGCGGTGGATACTTCATTTTGACTCCACTGCACTTTATTAGTTTTTCAAGGTCTGCATTTTTAGATAAGATTTGTTTCAATTTCTCATTTATTCAGGACTATTCAGAAAGAAGGAACAGACTTCAAACATTTATTTCTTTTGTACTACAAAAAAATATAAACATAATTCCAACGTTCCTGGAAAGAGAAAACTTCAAATTGTCTGCATTTAATATGAGCAAGATACAAGAAGAAGAGGTAAGAATGTACAGACAAAAGTCTTAATTATTAAAAAAACTCTTAATCTTACTTCCTATTGTATTAAAAAAAAATTGCCTTCAAATCAAAGGTCCAGTGATCACACAGTGATTGGCTATTGTCAACGTTGTTATGACAACACAGACACATTTATTTCTTCTGTACTACGAAAAATATAAACATAATTCCAATGTTCCTGGAAAGAGAAAACTTCAAATTTCACTATTTTCTGCATTTAATATGAGCACCATTGTTACACGACAAATATCAAAACGGTGGCTCATTTCTTGCCACACACGAATCAGCTGGTCTCTAGTTATTGAAATCACAGCTTCAACAATTCAATATCGCAGATTTTCAAGAGTGTCAGGCATGGGGGGGATAAAGACACGGTATTTTACATAACCCCACAGATAAAAACCACACGGGGTTTGGTCGGGTACCGGTAATGAAGTTGATCTTCTCCACCTCTTCCAATCCAACGTCCTGTTGTGTCGCCATTTTAATACAAACAATCAACATGACAAGCAACAGCACCAATGCGGCCGTGATCAGAACTTCAAACTTTACTCTTTCCAGGAACGTTGGAATTGTATTTCTATTTTTTGTAGATTAGAAGAAATGAATGTTTCAAGTTTGTTCCTTCTTTCTGAATAGCCCTATATAATAAAATAATGTAAAATATTGAGGATTTTATTATTAGAATAGAAGAAGATAGAAGCTATGGTTTCAAGCATTTGGCACGAGGGAATTACAACGTATATAAGAGAAAAATTTGCGTCTAGATCGCAACTCGCCTCGGTAGCTCAGTTGGTAGAGTACTTGGCCCGGAAAGCCAAGGGTCCCGGGTTCAAGTCTCGGTATAGGCAAAAATTTTTCTCTTCAAAAATAATGTAAAATATATTGAGATTTAAGTAAAAAGAGGATAATCAATGGTAAAGAGAAAAACTTTTGCCTGAACCGGGAATCGAACCCCAAATCTTTTGCTTTCCATGCTAATGCTCTGACTACTGAGATAATTCAGGCTTCCTTCCCATCCAAGCATAAATCCTTCCTTTACCTTACTGTCTTGGTCCCACATTCAAATGCAATGAATCAACATTCATAAATACACAATGAATGGCTTCTAATTAAGAAGACATGAAGGGACTCCACACAGCTATAGTATTATTTATTAAATTAATATTGAGAAGCTAAAGCTATTACTATGATACAAATAAGTAAATTAATCAACACAAATTATTGTAATCAATGGTAAAGAGAAAAATGTTTTTATTATTGATTTAACATTTCTCTTCAAATATAATTTACCTTTCAGTGGGAAATGTTAAATCAATAATAAAAACATCATTAGAAACCTTACTAGCTTTATAAAGTAATGTTAAATTCCCAATAAATGTTTTCTTAACCAAGAAGCCGCCATTTGCAAAGATAGAAGCAATGGTTTCAAAAGCATTTGGCGAGAGGGAATTACAACGTATATAATTGAAAAAATTGCATCTAGATCGCAACTCGCCTCGGTAGCTCAGTTAGTAGAGCATTTGGCCCGGCAAGCCAAAGGTCCCAGGTTCGAGTCTCGGTCCAGGCGAAAATTTTTCTCTTCAAATATAGAAAAATGTTTGCCTGAACCGGGAATCAAACCCCGAACCTTTAGCTTTCTGTGCTAATGCTCTGACCACTGAGCTAATTCAGGCTACATTCCCATCCAAGCATAAATCCTCCCTTTACCTTACTCACTTAGTCCCACATTCAATGCAATGAATCATCATTCACAAATACACAATGAATGGCTTCTACATTAAGAAGACATGAAGGGACTCCACACAGCTATAGCATTATTTATTAAATTAATATTAAGAAGCTAAAGCTATTACTATGATAGAAATAAGTAAATTAATAAACAATTAAATTATTGTAATCAATGGTCAGAGCATTAGCACGGAAAGCTAAAGGTTTGGGGTTCGATTCCTGGTTCAGGCAAAAATTTTTCTCTTTACCATTGATTACAATAATTTAATTGTGTTTATTAATTTACTTATTTCTATCATAGCAACAGCTTTAGCTTCTCAATTATATTATTTTTGGTCTGGACATCTTACCTCAATATTAATGTTGAACCACCTATGAAAAAATATAGGAAATTCAGATATCACCCCTGGGTACATAATAAATTTCAAAATATATTTGAGAAGTTTAATATTAAATTAGCACCAAAAAATAACTACAGTTTAAATAAACTAATAAAAACCAACAAAAATGAAAAAACTGATAAAAATAAAAAGTCAGGAATATATCAAATTGAATGCATGGGTTGTGAAAAGATATATATAGGGAAAACAAAAAGAAACCTAAAAATTAGAACCAAAGAACACATAAGAAATATTAAAAATGGAGAAATTGAAAAATCTGCAGTTGCTGCTCATGTTTGGTCTGAAAAACATAATATAAATTCAGACACTAAATTATTAAAACAGTTAGAAAATACAAAAGAGCTGACTATTTGGGAAAAAATTTATATTCAGAAGAACAGAAACAGAGTTATGAATTTTGATATACCAATGGAGGGAGACCTTGTTTGGAGGTTCTTTGGCCAACCACAGGATGGAGCTGACATCGACATCCAGGTGGTGCAACATAAATAAAACCAGTCTGGGAAAGCTGAAGATAAAACAGAATTGTTTTGAAACATGTAAAAAAACAAGAACAAATCAACATTAATATTGAGGTAAGATGTCCAGACCAAAAATAATATAATTAAAATAACCTCAAAATATAACTTCCTAAAATTAAATATTAGCTTCTCAATATTAATTTAATTTAAAAAGAGGGATAATGAAGACAAATTTGACTAAAAATGGAACATATATAAAAACAGGAAGTTAAAACCACATAATGTTGAGTATTTTAAAACATTGCAAACTCTTATATACATTATTTTGTGTTCTGTTATATAATATAAAATGCTGTCTGCAAAGAAAACATTAAACTGAGATGTACCTGAATGAGCTGCCACCTGAGTTCATTGCCCTCTCGCAAGAAACAAACAACATGCAGAAGTGAATTGTAACATTCTACTGTGAGAGGAATTCTCTTCTCTTGAATTTCCTGGTAGAGTTGCCAGGCCCTGTCTACCTGGTAGAACTTGGTCATACCCTGAAGTAGAGCACAATAAGCTGCTGGGCTTGGAGATTCCATTGATCTGAATATTTTTTCAGCCAATCCATTATCCCTAGTTCAAAAGAGAAAATTGAAAGGATGAAACATTTTTACAAATTTGAAATCGGGCTGAAAGTAGACATCTATAAAACTAAATATATGAGGTGCATGTGCTCATGAAGGAGGGTTCTGAGTTAACCTTTATATTCCGGAGTATTTAAAAATACCGCATGAACTGCTGGACAGAATTTAAATCCCAGTCCATGATATTAAATGGATGGTAGAGCGCGCATACTAACAAAACAATTTTTTTACGATAAACTATAAGAGATATAAGTATAAAATAACTTTTATTTAATTCATAAAGGAGTGTATTATTCAATTAAATGTTTTATTTTTACATACAATAGAGAATTTTATTATTAAAAGTTAAAATTTATTTTGCGAGGTCTATATTTTTTTGGTTTGACTTTATAACTGGTTCAGTTTATGATTTGAAGGTGACTGTACCATTGCAAGGGGAATTTTATGACATAGTGTGAACACGTGTGCCTTGAAAAATCTGCTTTCAAACCATAAACACGGGTACCCAGTCTTGTTGATGACAGGGTTATCAGCAATTTTTTTTTTTCTGTGGCAGTCAAACCCTTAGCCAGGCCATTAGCATTCAGTCTTGAATTAGAAACTGTAGACTGTGGTTCGTTTTTTAAAATATAAAAAATGGCTTCACGTATATTAGTTACGGAAGAAGAAATTGTGAAAGAATTATACGCTGATAGTGACTCTGACGCCTATGATATGTGTAGTGAATTAGCGTGTAACATAATATGCAAACAGGATTGAAAAGATTAACGTTGGGTTGTGTATATCGGGGTGCTTCAAGGACTATCATACAAAAAGACAGTTCTAAACGAGTGACCAAGGCATCCTGGATTATCAAAATAATGTAAGTAGCATATCCGATATTTTTTAAAAATAAATACTAACAAGATATTTACCATGTTAACTCATTATAATTTAAATACAAAATTTGGGGGTGGAAAAGATACAACATGTTTTATTATTTTATTTTTTATGAATACTTGATCTAAAACAATAGGTTAGAGCTACAAATAACTTCCTTGCAACATTTCCTGAATTTTTATACTTTTACAAAGAAATAATGTTATCAATGGACAAATATGTCCACTAAGTCCTTTGAGGCTTTACATTTTATGGACAAATATGTCCCACAAGTCTTCTAAAGGTTAATAGCAATTTGATAATCCTTCATATATATTTTTGATAATAAAAGTGGAAAGGGCTTGTCACTTAATATTTTGAAGGATCAAAAGCAACCAGAATATTAATTTATACATTACTGCTGCTCTATGTTACATTTAGGAATTACAGGAAATAAATAAAAAAGAAGTTAAGAGAGGTCTAACAAATAGTTTTGATATTGAGTGGAGAACATATTTTAATCGACTCACCTCATACATTTTCAAACTTCTTTGATACCGACGGTTTCAGACAATATCATGTCCTTCATCAGTCATGGCGTCCACTGATGAAATTCCGTGATTGTTGATTTCTTTAGTGACATCACCTCTTGTGCTGCCATCATTCGTTGGGATTATAAACTTTGTAATTAAATTTTTATCCACCAGAATATCGAAATTCATAGATCGATATTTATTCTTCTGAATAAATATCATTTCCCAAATTGTCAATTCCAACGGTTTATCCAACAGTTTTAAGAGTTCTGCTTCTTTTTCAATTTTATGATGTTCTAGTAAACTATGTGCAGCAATTGCTGATTTTTCAATTTCACAATTTTTAATATTTCTATAATGTTCTTTAGTGCGTGTTTCTAAATTCCTCTTTGTTTTTCCTATGTATACTTTGTTACAATCATTACAATTAATTTGATAAATTCCAGATTTCTTACTGTCTGGGATGTTGATTTTTTATTGGTATTTAAAAGTTTTTCCAAACAATTTTTAATCTGTATAAAAATAACATCATAGCAGTACAAATAGGAACAGAATTGTCAGATTGGAAACATATAAATTGCGGACTCAGACAAGGATGCCCTCTATCACCACTTCTATTTAATGTATACATTAATGCTATCATCAGACACTGGAGATTGACAGTTCATGGTAATATTCCTCTCTCAAGACACACAATTTTAGACACACTCTTATATGCAGATGATCAGGCTCTTTTTGGCAATAATGAAGATGAATTACAATATTCCACTCATCATCTTAATATAATAGCCCAACGATTTAACATGGAAATATCAACAACAAAGGACTATTTAACGAATAAAATTAACCTGTTTACTCACAAATCATTGTTTAAATATAGTTATTTTAAAATATTTATATATTTAATGTAAATGGCGATGTTTGAAAACAAATCAGAAATGTGAGGTTATGTTCATTCACTGCTGCTTGATCATATTATTTATTGCCAAATAAGATCGCAATATTGTAAGAGTGCACCCAAGTGGAGAAATAATGAAACACAACAAACTATATATCATAATCAACATTACGGGTTATTCATTTATTTTTTTTAGTAAACAACTCAGTAAAATCAAGGAATCTTTTCATTATTTGCTATATTCAACGTATTTGTTGGAGAAGAAAAATGCTTTGACCTGTTCAGAACATTAAAAAGGAGGAGCTTTCTTTATCACAAAAGCAGGAGCTGATAAAGAGAAATTGATTAAGAGCGAGGTGAAACACGAATGTCATTGGTTGTAAAACAATATTCATTGAAACGTGATTGGTCATTGACTAGCATTTGTGGCATGAGTTAAATAGTCTCTTCAGATATGATTTTTATTAATTGAAAACCTCATAATGTAAAATTGCAACATTAATATATGAATGTAATCCAGAGTTTACAATCTCATCTTGACAGTCGGTACTGGGTGATGTAACTACAAAGTGAGAGGTTAAACTGAGGAAAAAAGAGAGCAAAAAGGAAGTTTTTTTAGTTCCCCAAGAGGGATGTATGGAGAGCTTATTTCTGTGCTCCAATGAACTTCCAGGTTTGATAGTGTCAGTGAGGTAATTAATTTTGAATATTACTCACTTCCAAGTTTTTCGTTTTTCCTTGCGCCAAAAGCCTTGCCTGAACCACCTTTCTTCAATCATATCTTCAGGTAGAACATCTTCAGCATTGAAGAAACACAACAATTCCAACAGGGACTGTAGTGCTGTATCAGATATACCTGTGAAAAAAATATCCTCTCAAATATTAGTACTAGAAGAACTGTTACAGCCAAGGAAGGGATATATAGGGTGGCCCAATGAGCACTTTCCTTTCGGGCGATATTTCACTAATACTTCAAAACATGCTCTTCTGGTGTGTGTCTGTTAATGCCCTAGCAGCCACAAATTTTGTTTTACTAAAACCAAACTTGGCATATAGCAATTAATTAACCCATTCGCCTCAAAAGATGAGGTAGACTCGCCAGCAGTTAAATGGCCTTCAACTCAGAAGATGAGGTACACTCGCTTAACTCTGCTGTTATATATTTTGCAATATTTTGTGCATCCCTTGGCAGGTTAACCTTTTGTTAACATTTATGAATAGTAGAGGAATGTGCTTTTACCTTCGCCCTTATTGTGATCTCTAGTACCGTTATCTTTTGTTTGTTTTGAATGTCTGAAAAAAGACAATATAATTTACGGTAACTTAAATCGGGTTTCTGGGGAAATGCATTGAGCATTTAAACCTGAAGCGAATGGGTTAAAAAAGAAACATCAAGTTCGTTAATGAGCAAAATCAGATCTTTAGACGCAGGAGGTCACCTGAAATGAAAATTTCAAAATTGCTTAGCGATCACAGTTTTTGATGTTTCATAACACAATTCAATATATCCTAATAAATAATCTGAGGAAGGTAATCTCCAAAAAACAGAGAAATTTGACCATTCGAAGTGGGGCTTTATCTGAAACCCAAAATTAAGAATTGACTCTAGCAACTGCCATATTTGGTTCATAACAATGTATACCACAGAATTTAATTAACCCTTAAATTGGCAATGTATCCTATAAGATACATTAATTTAATAATTAGTATGCAAATAGGTAATAATTTATTACTTGTTTTCACTGCAGTCATACACTTTAAATAAGGTGGCATCAGAAATTTATTTACTCTAATTTAAGGAGCTGATATGCTGAAATATGGATTAAAATGATGAAAATTAAAAAAAATATATATTTATATTTTAAGAATCTCCTAACATTGTATTTCATAAAATATGTCCATATTTCATCTTATTATAAAAATCAATGTTTGTTTGTTTCTATGTTTGTTGTTTGTTTGTTCGTATTCTATGTGCGGCCATACCGTTGATCCGATTTTGATGAGGTTTTTTGCAAAATGTTCAGAAGATTCCTGGGATGAACATAGGCTATAAGAGAGTTGTGATATTCAACCCCTTCACCCCTAAAAATCACCCTTTGTAGTGAAAAGCGTGAAATAAAGTCCCTATTTTGACACTTAAATGGCTTACACTGCCTAAACCATAACAAATACACCAAATTAATGTACACAGAATTGAATATCTCAAAAATCTCTACAAAAAAGTCTGTGACAGCATATGTTTATCTCTTACGGATAACGCACAATAACCATTTTTGTTTTTCATTGATGCCAAGAAGATCGGGATAAGTCGATTCCCGGACAAGTGGCTGTGCCATACTGTTCATCCGATTGAGATGGGGCTTTTTGAAAAATGTTCAGGAGATTCCGGCGATGAAGATAGGCTATAAGAGAGTTGTAATACTCAACCCCTTCACCCCTAAAAATCACCCTTTGTAGTAAAAAAACGTGAAATAAAGTCCCTATTTTGACACTTAAATGGCTTACACTGCCTAAACCATAACAAATACACCAAATTAATGTACACAGAATTGAATATCTCAAAAAACTCTACAAAAAAGTCCGGAACAGCATATGTTTATCTTCTACGGATAACTCACAATAACCATTTTTGTCTTTCATTGATGCCAAGAATATCGGGATAAGCAGATTCCTGAACAGTGCACGGCTGGTGGTAAAAACATATTAGCATTTATTTATGAGTAGCAGCGCATGCTGGGTATTAGTTAGTATATATATATGTTATAATTAAAAGTTTAACATTGAGCAATACAAGCTTTATATATATATACACACACACCATATATAAAGTTTAAAGAGCCTTGTCCACCATTTTTTAAAGACTCTATATAACGCCATGCCAGGAGAGAATACCAGAATGTCAAAATGATAACGTAGTGGCATTGAAAAAAAAAATTGATTGAGCTATATAGGTTTGAACCCACGTCCCTCTGGACGAGAGGCAAAGAAAATAACCACTAAAATAAAAATTAACATAAATGAGTCATATCTCACTTTATGTTTTTTAAGAGGAATCCCTCCCATCTTCAGCCATCATTACGACTGTCAAATTTCGGTCTACATTGAACTTTTATAAGAAACATCATTATGAGCTTTAATATAACATTTAAATTAAAATTCTTTACACCTCACCTCATGATACTACCGAAGATGAAACCACATAGGTTTTGAAACTGGTATAATCAGAAGATATGAAGTCAGGTATAAAGAATTTTAATTTAAATCTTTTGGTATACATCTTCATCTTTAAAGTTGCCATCGGGTGTTGATTTGATGAACTTCAAAATCAAATCTTGCTCGTTTGGAACTTCAAAATTCATGGATCTAAATTTGTTCTTCTGAATATATATCTTATCCCAAACTGTCAATTTCAAAGGTTTTGCCAAATGTTTTAAAAGTTTAGCTTCTTTTTCAATTTTATCTTTCTACCAAACAATATGCTGCAATAGTTGATGTTTCAATTTCACCATTTTTAATATTTCTAAAGCTACTGTGTGAGTGTCTAAATTCTTTTTGTTTTCCCTGTGGATATTTCATTCCAGTCATTACAAACATAATTTGATGCAATAAAGTGTACATAGCAAAAACAAAAAGGAATTCAGACTCTCGCACAAAAGTACACTTTAGAAATATTAAAAATGGTGAAATTGAAAAATCTACAATTGTTTGCTGGAGAGTCATAAAATTGAAAAAGAAGCTAAACTTTTAAAACATTTGGCAAAACTCTTGGAAATGACAGTTTTGAAAAGATATATATTCAGAAGAACAAAGTTTAGATCCATGAATTTTGATATTCCAAACAAGCAAGATTTGATTTCGAAGTTCACCAAATCAACACCAGATGGCAACTTTGAAGATGAAGACTGAAATTCAATAGTTGTAATGATGGCCTAAGAAGGGAGGAATTCCTCTTGAAAACTGTAGTTTCCATACTTGAAGAACACAAAATACGAGGTGAGATACGACTCATTTTTATTGATTTTTGTTAATTGAAAACGTCATAATGTTATTCTCCATATTTCATTTATGAAAGAACATAACCACTAGTCCACCGCAGCCAACCAATGATACGATTTAATTAACAAAAGAAAGACTAATTATGTAAATCAGCAAATTTGAACACAAATTTGACATACTGACAAATTTGCTTAGTTTATGTAACTCCTACGAGATGGACCTTTAAAAACCTAAAGTAGCATTTTTACAATTTTTAAAGTGTACTTTTATTAAAATATATTTTAGAACCTGTACCAATGTCACTTAGAGCCTAAAAACTCAATATTAAGATAACAATTTTGTTAAATGTCAATCAGTCGGAGTTATGGCTGATGATGAACATGATTATGTTTGAAATCGCGATATCATGGAAGCATGAATCCTATGAGGTGAGTTGTTTAAACAATATGTTCTCCGATGAATTTTAATGTCAAATTCCCGTTTACCAAAGATGATTTACCACCTGAACCCTAATGGCAAAAGAGACCTCAGAAGACCCTTCAACCGATGGAAAGATCAGTTTTTGTAGTCGCAGAACGGGCATCATCACCCAATACTGCATTCGGAAGAAGAAGACAATTTTGTTTATTTTTTATTATTTCACTCACCTCATACTTCATAATTCCTAGCAGACCCAGGGTTTCTTCACATCATTTGTGACATTCTCAATGCTGTGTCACGTTCACAACTTAATTAAGATAACAAACTTCCTCAATGTTTTTATTATTCATTTGATACATCACAATGAAGGATAAATTATATTTGAAGAGAAAATATATGCTCAGACTGGGGTTTGAACCCAGAATCTTTTGCTTTCTATAAGCAAAATTTACCGAATTTTCCCATCCTAGTACTACCTTGGTTTCCTAGATGTCAGTAAGAGGCGGAACGCTGACCACAGACCACTCAAAATGACATCTATACGAAAACAAGTGTAAGTAAATTAGTATGGTTCAAATTCTTCCCTGTAGAGAGAGAGTGCCTAAATCTCTGTTAAGGGAAACATGGGCTTACGAAAGATGTGAATGCTCTACCAATTGAGCTATCTGAGCACTCCAATCTAAATGCAAATTTTTCTCTTATATACTGTTAATTCCCGTTTGCAACATCAAGCAATGGTTCGTAGCATATGACACTCGGGAATTAACACTGTATATAAGACAAAAATTTGTGTTTAGATTGGAGACTGTAGTCTCTTGCCTTGTCATGCAGCTCCCAGGTTCGATCCCTTCTCGGGACAGGCTTCTGGGTGAGGTTTTTTTTCGGGGTTTTCCCTCACCTGTAAGACAAATGTCAGGAAGCTTAGGGCCCAACGGTCCCCAAAAATCAGCCAGCCATCATCATCATCATCATCCTTTGCCGGTGTGGAAAGCAACGGGAAGCTAGCTACCACACCTATAATTCCCTAGTAAAGCTGCAAAGCATAGCATGAAAATGTTATGATTGCAGTGAAAGACCTGTCCTTGAGATGGATTGGAGTCCTCAGATAGCTCAGTCGGTAGAGCATTCACATAGAAAGCAAAAGGTCCTGGGTTCAAATCCCAGTCTGAGCATATATTTTTCTCTTCAAATATAATAAACTTCCTCATTGTAGATTTTCTCCCAGATGCCCTGAACAGAATAATAATGATAGTCTTACTTTCTCCTTTTTTCTGTAACAGTTCATAGATGGTGACAGCATCTGATACCAACACGTCATCAATAGCTTTCTTCAACACTTCTTCATTCACTTCACTGTTTTCATCATACACTGGTTTTGGATAAAATACCTGCAATACATCAACATGATATGAATACAAAGACAAATTAAATGCATACATTTATAACTAACTCTATGGCTCAGTGGCGTGCGGTGGTCAGAGCAATTACCCCAGCTATATGACGAAAATATTACTTATAGTATATAAAAACTTACTGCTTTCTATTTTTTTTATTAGATCCGGTAAATCTTGAGTTGGTCTACCTTGTTGTATAAGGTCATTTTCACCGTTGAAAGGTCTGCATGAAAATGATCTACTATGTAAATTATAGTCACTTACATTCATTTTTACTAAACTGACAAATCACATTTATCAGTAACACTTTAAAACATTAAGGTAGAATTTTTATCACTCACCTCATATTGTTCTTCTTATTTGACTATAAACTAGTTTCAGAACATAGTTTCTGTTCCATCCTCAGTATCGTCACGACTGTTGTTCTGTCGTCTTGAAGAGCTGTCCTTCTCTCCTTCCATTGTCTGACTGAAAAACCTCGAAACCAGGTCATTCTCACTGGGAATTTCAAAGTTGATCAATTTCTTCTTTTCGCTCTATTGAATGTAGATTTTTTCCCAAACAGTAAGTTCATCATCATCATCATCACTCCAAGGATTAGGCAATTGCCCGTTCCGACTTCATATTGCATCAGCCCAACGTCTTCTAGGTCTTCCAACATCACGCCTTCCTCTTGCTTGATAATTTCTTGCTAACAATGGATATCTCTCCTTGCTCATTCCATCCATGTGATCAATCCATTTCTGTCTGTAATTCGTGACTTTATCCAATAAAGGCTGTACTTTCAATTCTTCTCTTATATCCTCATTTCTTATTCTATCAAGTCTTGTACATCCTTTACTTGTCTTAGGAACCGCATCTCTGCCGTCTGTATTCTATCCCTCTGTCTTTTCACTGGAGCCCAAGTTTCACATCCATACAATATTGTGGGAACCGCCATAACATTATACATTTTTATCTTGGTTTCTTTTCTAATTTTATTTTTGAATGTTCTCTGTATTGTTCCACACACCGTCTGAAATTTATTTATTTTGGAGTCAATATCTCTTTCCACATTGTAGCCAACATCACAACAGCCCAAATATTTGAAACTAGACACCTGTTCTATACTTTGATTTTCTAAAATAATTTTGGTTCTCACTGGATCTCTTCCTCTAAAAGCCATGGTCTTCGTTTTCCTTACAGAAATTTTTAGATCGTATAATTTACATATTTCATTTAATGCATGCATTGATTTCTGTAAGTCGTCTTCATTTTTCTGTATTATGATTACATCGTCAGCAAATAAAAGATTATTTATGCACATTTTATTATCCATTCTTATTCCTGGATTTACTAAAACTTTCCATTTATTAAAAATATCGTCTATATATATTAAACAAAGTGGGTGATAAACTACATCCTTGTCGTAATCCAGTATTTGTTTTGATTGCATCTGTTCTTTTGAATCCGGTATCTATAATTATATTTGTGTCTTCATATAATGTCTTTATTGTTTCTACAAGGCACAGCGGGTATCCTTTCATTCGTAATATTTCCCATAATTTTTGTCTGTTTACTCGATCGAAGGCCTTATCCAAATCTATAAATCCTATGTGAGTTTCTAAGTTATGTTCTCTTCTCTTTTCTATGAGTTGTTTCAGTGTAAAGACATTGTCTATACATGACCTTCCCTTTCTGAATCCACTTTGATTTTCACTTATTATTACTTCTGTTATGTTTCTCAATCTATTATTTATTATTTTCGTATATATTTTGTAGCCAGTATTCATTAGCTAATCCCTCTGTAATTCTCGCAATTTCTCCGGTCTCCTCTTTTGAATATATTCTTGACAATTGCTGTTTTCCAAGTGGTTGGAATCCCATAGGTCTGCCAACATATATTAATTAGATGAAGTATTCGTAGTTTACACAATATTCCACTATATTTGATTAATTCCATATTTATATTATCTAATCCTGTTGCTTTCCTATTCTTAGTGGTTTTCAAAGCCATTTCTAATTCATTTATGTCTATTACATCAATATTTTCCACTTTTATTTCTTCCTCATTGTTCTCTTTTCCTTCAATTTCCTCCTTTTTCCAAAGTTTTTCATAATGCTGGATCCATTCTTGTTCTGGGATTATATCCAATCTGGCAGAATCTTTCTCAGTCTGATTTAGATGTTTCACTAATTTATAACCTATTTCTTGTCTTCCATACATATCATGTTCTACTGAGCTTATAAATTTATCCCATGACTCCTGATGGGATTTTCTTATAATGCTTTTAGCAATTCTCCTTTTCATTTTATATTCTTCATAAGATTCTTCTGTTTTCAGTCGTAAGTATGTATGATATGCTTTTTGTTTTTCATTCACTGCATTTTGTATATTCGCATTCCAAGTTCTCAAGCCCTTCCTATTCCTTATTCTATTTTTCTTTCCTAATATCTCATTTTGCTGTTTTATGTATTACATTTGATATATTTTCCCATTCAATATTTATATCTTCTGACGTCGCTATCTCTGATATATATTTATTCATTCTGCTTTCATAATGTTGTCTAATACTTTGATCTTGTAATAAATATATTTTATATACTTCTTCTTGGTTTCTTTTGTTCTTTATGTTATTTTTCCGCCATTTAGCTATTATGTTTATTTTGCTTATCACGAGATAGTGATCAGAGTATATATCGCTGCCTCTATGTACTCTCACATCTTTTACCAAGGCTCCTAGCTTGTTGTTTACGATTAAATAGTCAATTATTGATCTTGAGTTATATCCACTTCTTGTATATTTATGTATGTCCTTTTTTCGGAAATAGGTATTCATTATTTTTAATTGATTATAGGCTGAAAACTGTCTCAAATCCTGTCCATTTTCATTTATTGTTATTTCTCCATTATTTCCTATTACATTAGGTATAGGGACATTGCGCCTACTCTGGCATTTAAGTCTCCACTTATTATTAAATGATGATCTTTTGTATATTTATCAACTAATGTTTTGTAATGTTTTATAAAATGTTTTGTGTTTCTTCTTTCTTGCCTTCCTCTGGGGCATACACAGCAATTATCATCATATATCCTCTTTCAATTTTAAATCTGGCTATCAGGATTCTTTCATTTATAAACTCATAGCTATTCAATTTGTTCTTCCATTTTTCATCTATTAAAATTGCTACTCCACACTGCGCTCTTGTTGTCTGTTCTACTCCGCTATACAACATAGTACAGGGCAAGTCAAAATGTTGTGCAGGTTTTCAGAAATTTATTATGTGAAATATAATGAACATATAATATTGTGAGACATATTGTATGAAAGGTAAACTCTCAAAGTTTTTTTTTTAAATATTCACAGATGTTCTATGTGAGCGCCTTTTGTTACACGACAGATGTCAAGCCGATATTCAATCTCCTGCCAAACTTTCTGTAGCAGTCCGCGGTCGATATCAGCAATGGTTGCTGTGATGCGGGCACGCAGTTCATGCAGTGTTGTTGGAAGTGGTGGTACGTAAACATGATCCTTTACAAGACCCCACATGAAGAAATCACACGGGGTTAGATCTGGTGAACGAGGTGGCCAATGAATGAGTTGTTGATCACCCTGAGATGCACGGCCTATCCAGCGTTGTGGTAAAGCCGTATTCAAATGGTCTCGAACACTGCCATGGTAATGCCATGGTAATAAATTGTGTGTACCACTTACGAATGGATCTCCCATCCGGCGGGTCTTTATCGTATCTGGTACGGAAATGTCGTTGAACACTAGTCACAGAGTTGTTTACATGGTAATCAAGCACACAGAAAGACTTCTGATCCCCAGTCAACGCCATTTTCCTTTACTGCTCTGCTGTTGACATCTTGCGGGTGAACGCGGAACTTTAGAAGTGGACAACTAAACTTTGAGAGTTTACCTTTCATACAATATGTCTCACGATATTATATGTTCATTACATTTCACATAATAAATTTCTGAAAACCTGCACAACATTTTGACTTGCCCTGTATAGTGTTGTAAGTCCTTTGTTCCTTTTAGTTTCTTTTTTGTTTCTGTTATTGTTGCTATATTTATTTCTTTTTTCTTTAATTCTCTTTCTAATTCTTCTTCTTTTGTATTTATTCCCCTTACGTTCCAATTTCCTAATTTCAAAATGTCCTTTATTCCAAATCGTATCCTTTTATCTTGCTTGGGTCGGTTCCTTTTATGACAATCCGGCTGATTTCCATGAAGCTTCTCAGTAAGATAAATGTCTCCTGGAAGCGTTACGAGCGCTTCGCAGGACAAGGATGGTGGAAGGGCTGCTTCCTCTGAGCCTCCAAACATGCTCCTCTGGGTATCCACCCCCCAAGAGAGGGCTGCTTCTTCCGCTCTTCAAGCCCTACAAGTTTAGCTGTGCTATTCCTTGTCGCCCTGTTGACCGTTGAAGACTTGACTTGACGAAGATGTGGCCGCCCAATATGGATACAGACGCCATTCCTTCGTTGTGAGCTATACTTAGTTCCCCTCGCCTCTTACCCACCAGCAAGATTAACCTAAGTCAATCTTCCCCAGTAGAGTCGTCTGGTTCATCGGGTACTAAGCCCCCCCACCACGTCAAGGTGATAGCTCCTGGGGGGTTCTTTTGGTTTTTCTATTTGTTTTAATAATTTAGCTTCTTTCTCGACAAGATGTTTTTCAGACCATGCATGGGCAGCCACTGCAGATTTTTCTACTTCCCCTTTCTTAACATTCCTAAGAGATGTTCTTTCACTCTAGTTTTCAAATTTCTCTTAGTTTTTCCTATGTAGAATTTCTCACATTCTTCACATTTAATTTGATAAATGTGAAGAATGTGAGAAATTCTACATTCGATTCCCATCTCAGGCAAAATTTTTCTCTTTACCATTGATTTACAATATTGTTTAGCAACTAGAATTACATATTGTTGTATTGTCGAGTTTGAAATTTAATTGTTGCTTACCATTTAAGTGAGTAACAAATCACTTCTACTGTTAACTTAGAACTTTATTGTTTGTTTTCGATTGTAGTTTTGCTAATGTGGTTTATAAATGTTTGCTGCACTGGTAGTAAATGATCAGCTGTTTTTGTTTGATTTGTTATCAAAATGGTGACAATAATCAGAGTAATAGGCCAAAAAAGAAGACCAAGAAATGAAGAACAGTGGAAAAGAAATAAGGCAAAAAGGTTATGAAATTATGTTATGTAGGTAGAAATAACACTATGAGGTTTATTTTATATTGTTTAGTTGTTCCTTCGCTCGTCTCATACTTCTTAACTCCCAAGCAGACTCGAGTTTCTTCACTTCATTTGTGACATTCTCAATGCTGTATTACGTTCACAACTGATGTCCAACGGCCTCCTCTCCTGCAGACTGACCTCCACGCCATCTGATGGCTGACCGACGAACTTCCAAATCAATCCTCTCTCCTTATAACTGGGTATTTCAAAATTCATAGTTGTGTTTTTATTCTTGCATATGTAATTTTTTCCAAATTGTGAGTTCCTTCGGTTTTTCTGTTTGTTTAAGTAATTTTGTTTTGGTTTCTATTCTATGTTTTTCTGACCAGGCATGTGCAGCTATTGCAGATTTTTCTGTTTCTCCATTTTTAACATTTCTGAGGTGTTCCTTTAATCTTATATTTAGATTCCTTTTTGTTTTTCCTATGTATATCTTTTCACAATCTTTACAATTAATTTGATAAATTCCTGAAGACTGCAAAAAATCGGGAATTTATCAAATTAATTGTAAAGATTGTGAAAAGGTATACATAGGAAAAACAAAAAGGAATCTAAATATAAGATTAAAGGAACACCTCAGAAATGTTAAAAATGGAGAAACAGAAAAATCTGCAATAGCTGCACATGCCTGGTCAGAAAAACATAGAATAGAAACCAAAACAAAATTTCTTAAACAAACAGAAAAACCGAAGCAACTTACAATTTGGAAAAAAATTACATATGCAAGAATAAAAACACAACTATGAATTTTGAAATACCCGGTGATAAGGAGGGGATTGATTTGGAAGTTCGCCGGTCAGCCATCAGATGGCACGGAGGTCAGTCTGCAGGAGAGGAGGCCGTTGGACATCAGTTGTGAACGTAATACAGCATTGAGAATGTCACAAATGAAGTGAAGAAACTCAAGTCTGCTTGGGAGTTAAGAAGAAGTGA
Source organism: Diploptera punctata (assembly GCA_030220185.1). Classification (NCBI taxonomy): domain Eukaryota; kingdom Metazoa; phylum Arthropoda; class Insecta; order Blattodea; family Blaberidae; genus Diploptera; species Diploptera punctata. Next base: position 313,787 of record JASPKZ010005291.1, read on the forward strand.
GTGAAGAAACAACTAAACAATATAAAATGATGGGTTTGAATATGGAAGTGACAAAACTAATAAAATGGTTGAAAAGAGACAGTTGAAGCCAGGTTGTGATTGTGTTAACAAGAATGATATGTCAAAAGTAAAATGGTGCAGATATCATGATTTAAGCGAGGAACAAAAATTGGAATACTTTCATAGTTATTACAAACTTTTAAGCTATGATTTACAGGATAAGAATTAAATGAATCATAATTTCTTCTTACCTCATACTTCTATGTTTTTTTAAACACAGCACTGCAGTATCAGCGACCATCATCACCATCCCCAGCTGTTTTCACGACTGTCAATATTTTCTTTTGCCAGTAATTATCCAAACTACCATCTGGTGTTCTTTTGAAGGAATTATTTTCTAAACTGCCATCTGACAGTCATGAAAACAGCTGAGGATGATGATGATGGTCGCTGATACTGCAGTGCTGTGTTTAAAAAAACATAGAAGTATGAGGTAAAAAGAAATCACAATTCATTTAATTCTTACGATTTAAACCTCATAATGTTAAAAATTCCCAAATTTATGATATGATTTACAGACCGCATTTCTATTTGGTTTGATAAAATCACAAAGTTGTTCATGAACTTACAGTAATGGAAAGGGTGCATAAAGAGTCAAATAACCTACAAATATTTTATTAAAAGTAATGATGGTCACAAAATACAACTTTGCCTTACTGCATTCTGCAGTATTTTTGGGATCACAAAGAAACGTATACCAATAGGTAAAGGAGATGCCAGAATCCACAAGAATACTGAACAAGGTAATAGAATGTTCATATTATTCGTTTTTAAACATCTTAATGATGGACAAATTGTACTTGAAAAGTGAAATATAATTTATCCATCACTAAGATGTTTAAAAGTGAATAATATGAACATTGAAAGAAGCACTACTGGCTTTATAAGTAATGTTTAAATTCCCAATAAAAAGTCTTCTTAATAAAGAAGCCGCCATTTGCAAAAATTGTAAAAATGGCTCGAATCATTTGGGGTTTAACCATGCATAAGAGAAAAATAGACGTTTAGATTGGAGGCCTAGGCAGCTCACTTGGGTAGAGCACTGACATAGAGTCAAAGGTCCTGGGTTCAAACCCCAGTCTAGGCGTATATTTTTCTTTTCAAATATAAGGTAATAGAACTTCAGATGGCGAAGGGAACTCCACTTCCAGAGCTAGCATTGTTAAAACTCCTTTACCAGATGGGAGGGGTAAACATGGCAATTTTTCACATTATGTCTCCAGTAATTTGATAACAGACGTTCATGAACACATAACAAAGTTCCCAAAGTATCAGAGTTACTATAGTAGACACGATAATCTCCAGAGAGTCTACATACTTGCATATCTTCTGTTACAGAAATGTACAGGCTATATGAACAAGAACAGAAACTAAAAAATGAATGTCACGTGACTTACGAAAAACATAGAGAAATTTTTAATACTAAGTACAATGATGTTTTTATTATTGATTTAACATTTCTCACTGAAAGATAAATTATATTTGAAGAGAAAAATTTTCGCCTAGACCGAGACTCGAACCAGGTACCTTTGGCTTGCCGGGCCAAACGTTCTACCAACTGAGCTACCGAGGCGAGTTGTGATCTAGACGCAAATTTTTCTCTTATATACGTTGTAATTCCCTCTCACCAAATGCTTTTGAAACCATTGCTTCTAAAGTGAAAAATTTGCATCTAGATCGCAACTCGCCTCAGTAGCTCAGTTGGTAGAGCATTTGGCCCGGCAAGCCAAAGGTCCCGGGTTCGAGTATCGGTCCAGGCAAAAAATTTTTCTCTTCAAATATAACCAAGTACAATATTGGTTGGGGCACGCCGTAGCGTAGTGGTTAAGGCACTGAGCTACAAGCCGGAGGGTCGAGGGTTCAAGTCCCGTTGGGGTCAGGATTTTTAAACTGACCAAAACCCTCTGGCGGCACTATGACCCTGGGGTCGACTCAGCCTCTAACTCAAATGAGTACCAGACGCTTGTTCTGGGGTAAAGGCGGCCGTCACGCAGGGCTGACAACCCGGCTGGCATAAAGTGCCGATTGTCTAGAAAAAGTGGGAGCCTTAACCTCCTACTACCCCAAGGGCCTCCTGAGGCCTGTTGTGGGATCACTTTACCTTTACAATATTGGTTTCAAAGTACCATCATCAGACACTTGGAAGACATGTGATACTTAGCTGGCAAAGGAAGAAGATTTGGTCGCAATTAAACATTCGCCATCACCAGTTACAAGCACAATGTGCATATGATATACTAAACAATATGCTTCAGAACTTTGGCTTGGTGTGTCATATCTCACGACTTACAACAGGCACTGCCTGTACCAAGGATTCCAACAGAAGTTGTATTTTACCTAAGACAGTTATGGGTGTATAATTTTGGTTTTCATATTGCAACAAGTCCACCATTGTGGTCTCGAGGTAGCATAATGTCTTGTCACACGGCGGGACCGGGTTCGATCTCCAGTTGGGACAATTATATGGGTGAGATTTTTATCGGGGTTTTTCCTCACCTGTAAGAGAAATGTCAGAAAACTTTAAGGCCCAAATGGTCCCTGAACATCATATGGCCATCGCAATCGTCATCATTCATATTCATGTTAGATTAAGCTTAGGATTAAGGACTATCCTGGTGCACTTCTATCATCACCACCACCCATCATATCTTTGGGGCAACGTAACCCCACCATCCAGGTGCCCCAAGCTCAGAAGTGGGTTACAATTACGCCAATGCCAGGAGAGAACACCAGACATGTCCAAGAAGGACAACATGGGGCATTAAAAAAATATATATCTGCAACAACAATGATGCCATTAAGTGTATGTGGCCAGAAAATATGGCTACCCGAGGTTCTTCTAAAGTAGGTTCATGTGTGCTATAAGTTTTGTCGGATCCATCTATTGTCTTAAACAAACAAAACATTTGCTTTTTTACAGACTCATGTGTAGGAAAACAAAAATATGTACTTTTATATATTAAATTTGGGAATGTTTAATATTATGAGGTTCAATTCATAAGAATTAAATAAATCGTGATTATTTCTTACCTCATACTTCTATGTTCCTTTAAACACAGCACTGCAGTATCGGCGACTCCTTGTCACCATCGTCAGCTGTTTTCACGACTGTCAATTTTTTCTTTTGTTGATAATTATCCAAACTGCCATCTGGTGTTCTTTTTAATGAATCATTTTCTAAACTGCCATTTGTTGTATTTTTGAAGAACTTTGTAATCAAGCTCGATTCATCTGGAATTTCGAAGTTCATGGTTCTAAATCTAAAGATTTAACAGTTTGGGAAAAAATATATATTAAAAAAAACCATACTAGAACCATGAACTTTGAAATTCCAGACAAACCGAGCTTGATTACAAAGTTCTTCAAAAATACAACAGATGGCAGTTTAGAAAATGATTCATTAAAAAGAACACCAGATGGCAGTTTAGAAAATAATTCCTTAAAAAGAACATCAGATGGCAGTTTGGATAATTATCAACAAAAGAAAAAATTGACAATCGTGAAAACAGTTGATGATGGTGACAAGGAGTCGCTGATACTGCAGTGCTGTGTTTAAAGGAACATAGAAGTATGAGGTAAGAAATAATCACAATTTATTTAATTCTTTAAAATATGTACATTTTCTTCTTGTATTATGTTTTAGTCCATAATGGCCATTAATGATGAAATTATACACTACTTCCTTGTGCCAGGGCACACACTTCTGATGGTTGGTTCAAAACAACGGTCGTGGAAGTACTGATGATGGCATCAATCAAGAGGCCGAAACTAGTCTAATAAGAAGAAAAATATGAGGTGAGTGATAAAATTATACATAAATATCTAGCTTATATTCCTCCTAAAATTGTATGCCCTGTAATATAAATGTTGATGTGAGGTCAACAACCAGCTGGTAGGCAAAGGGCCTGTCACAGCATGAACTTTAGCTGGGTTTCTCCAGATTCCTAATTAAAGTGTGACACCACCTCATACTCCCATTTAATTTTATGAATAACAAATATAAACAATTTAATATAATAAATTAGGGAATTTTTAACATTATGAGGTTTTACTGATAAGAATAAAATGAATCGTGAATTCCTCTTACCTCATACTTCTATGTTTTTTTAAACACAGCTCTGCAGTATCAGCTAAAATAAATGGTTTTGATGAAGACATGATAAAGAATAAATTAAAGAAATTTAAACAACAGAAAAGGTTACAGGAATACACCACCTTATAACATGATTCCAAGAAAGATGTAAAATTCAAGAAATTTACTTACCATCCTGAAGTTCATAATAAGTTTCAAAAAATTTTCAGAAAATTTAATATAACATTGGCTCCAATTAACAAATTCAGCCTGGGTAATCTTCTGTTAACTAATAATAAAGTTAACACCCCAGACAACAAAAAAACTGGAATTTATCAAATTGATTGCAAAGATTGCAGAAGGAGATATATATATATATATATATATATATATATATAGGAAAAACAAAAAGGAACTTGGAAACTCGTAAAAAAAAGAACACTTCAGAAACATAAAGAATGGAGAAATTGAAAAATCAGCTATAGCAGCACATAGTTTTATAAGAGAATCATAGAACTGAAAAAGAAGCAAAACTTTTGAAACATCCATCCAAACCTTTGGATTTTACAGTTTGGGAAAAGATATATATTAAAAAAAACCATACTTCGAGATTCCAGATGAACCAAGCTTAATTACAAAGTTCTTAAAAATACAACAGATGGCAGTTTAGAAAATGATTCCTTCTAAAGAACACCAGATGGCAGTTTAGAAAATGATTCTTTCAAAATAACACCAGATGGCAATTTGGATAATTACTGGCAAAAGAAAAAGTTGACAGTCGTGAAAACAGCTGATGATGGTGACGATGGTTGCTGATACTGCAGTGCTGTGTTTAAAAAAACATAGAAGTATGAGGTAAGAAGAATTCACGATTCATTTCATTCTTATAAATATAAACATGACTGAAGAGGGACAAGATATTGTCTGAAACCGCTGGTATCAAAGAAATTTGAAATTATATAAGGTAAGTCGTTAAAAATATGTTTTCCACTCACTATTAATTAAAAATATATACAACTTGATCATATTGTAATCAAATGGTAAAGAGAAAAATTTATGCCTGAACCGGGAATCGAACCCCGAACCTTCAGCTTTCCGTGCTGATGCTCTTAACCATTGAGCTAATTCAGGCTTCCTTCCCATCCAAGCACAAATCCTTCCTTTACCTTACTGTCTTGGTCCCACATTCAATGCAATGAATCATCATTCACAAATACACAATGAATGGCTTCTACCTGAAGAAGACATGAAGGGACTCCACACAGCTATAGCATTATTTATTAAATTAATATTAAGAAGCTAAAGCTGTTACTATGATTGAAATAAGTATATTAAAGTACACTACTAAATTATTGTAATCAAATGGTAAAGAGAAAAATTTATGCCTGAACCGGGAATCGAACCCCGGACCTTCAGCTTTCCGTGCTGATGCTCTTAACCATTGAGCTAATTCAGGCTTCCTTCCCATCCAAGCACAAATCCTTCCTTTACCTTACTGTCTTGGTCCCACATTCAAATGCAATGAATCATCATTCACAAATACACAATGAATGGCTTCTACCTGAAGAAGACATGAAGGGACTCCACACAGCTATAGCATTATTTATTAAATTAATATTAAGAAGCTAAAGCTGTTACTATGATTGAAATAAGTATATTAAAGTACACTACTAAATTATTGTAATCAAATGGTAAAGAGAAAAATTTATGCCTGAACCGGGAATCGAACCCCAGACCTTCAGCTTTCCGTGCTGATGCTCTTAACCATTGAGCTAATTCAGGCTTCCTTCCCATCCAAGCACAAATCCTTCCTTTACCTTACTGTCTTGGTCCCACATTCAAATGCAATGAATCATCATTCACAAATACACAATGAATGGCTTCTACCTGAAGAAGACATGAAGGGACTCCACACAGCTATAGCATTATTTATTAAATTATTCCCGGTTCAGGCATAAATTTTTCTCTTTACCATTTGATTACAATAATTTAGTAGCATACTTTAATATACTTATTTCAATCATAGTAACAGCTTTAGCTTCTTAATATTAATTTAATAAACTTGATCATATGATAGTTCAGGTAATTTCTTATCTGAGACCCTGGATTCAACTCCTAAATAACTAAAGACTGTATTTGAACTGAGCAGTTACCTGTATAGGAGGATCGGCCACTCTGTGTTGGAATAGATCAGGATGCTGAGCTCGGACCCATTGAGCTGCTTTACGTCCAGATTCCTTGGACAATGCAAAAGATCGCTTGGCTATATTAGACTTTGGAATCAGATATGGGTCATCGTGATACTTGTAGTGTGGTGCTGTGGGATCCCTCTGCACTGTGCTTGCGAGAGCCTGCAATTAAATCCACATACTTCAGCTCCTTTCTCAACGAAGTGAATTTTGAGACTGAGGTTACCTATTTGTCTGCCACAATTTTCCATACAATATTCTTATGCCACTGTTGCACTAAACACTTTTCAACCATTGATAATAATGTTTTGTACTATTTTAAACATTTTGGAACCATTTTATAAACATTTCTTACGGTTAATAAATGAGTTGGAGAAAAATGTTTTTAACATCTCACCTCACAACAGTTGGAATTTGACTGAAGATGGAAGTAATACTATACTTTTGAAACTGTTATCGTGAAGACATGCAACTTTGTGAGATGAGATGTTAAAAACATTTTCTCCAACTCATTTATTAATATAAATACCTCATAGTGTTTCCTCCCACTGTAAATTTAATTAAATTTCTTACGATTTTTAAACATTTATATAATTACGCGAACATTGTGAATCAAGTTCTACAGACATGCAAATGCTTAATATAACACTGCTAGATAGCTCTCAAATCGATGTTACCAACATTTACAAATAATTCCAAACCATATTTCAAGAAATTAACTTCATTTTGTTTGATTCTGATGGGACAAGTTAGTGTACATAAAATTAGTTTATAGTTTATTAAATGATATGCATGTATGTAAAATCAAAATGTTTCCTACCTCTCATACTAATCTTCTAAGTAGATCACGATTTCGGTTCATAGCAAACCCATCCTCAGTACTATTTTGCCGACTGATGTTATGTCAACTGGAAGAACCATTTCTTCTTCCCTCTGTTGGTGGACTGATGAACCTCTGGATCAGGTCAAAATTTGCAGGAAGTTCAAAGTTTGTAAGTTTTTCTTTGTTTTTCTGAATGTGGATTTTTCCCCAAACCGTGAGTTCCTTTTGTTTATCTATTTGTTTAATCAGACTAGCAGTAGATGCTCATGCTTGGTCTGAAAAACATCTAATTGAATCAAAAGCTAGTCTAATTAAACAAATAGATAAACAAAAGGAACTCACGGTTTGGGGAAAAATCCACATTAAAAAAAAAACAAAGAAAAATTTATGAACTTTAAAATTCCCGCAAATTTTGACCTGATCCAGAGGTTCACCAGTCCACCAACAGAGGGAAGTAGAAGTGGTTCTTCCAATCGACATAACATCAGTCGGATGGGTTTGCCGTGAACCCGAAATCACAATCTACTTAGAAGATTAATAATGAGGAGAGGTAAAAACATAAATCAAACCTCATAGTGATTTATTCCTATAAAAGTTCAAAATGTGCATGTACTTTGTTTTGTTAGGTTAAGAAGTGGGAAGTTAGTGTGTCATTTTTTTTAACATTTGAGAATTATTACGTCCTTTTTTTAACATTTGAGAATTTATTCCAAAAGTTTGTAACACCGACTTCAGAGCCATTTACTGGAAGCTACATTAACCATTACAGGAACTCCTACAACTCACGCATGCGGCACTGCGATTCTGTAGAACTTAGAAGAATTCATGCCAGACAAATAGTCCACTTTATCCAATTTTGAATTTTAATATTTATGGAAGAACACAAAGTACAAAAAGGGTAATGGAGCCCACACACATTTTGATACATATAGTGGACATGATAGTGAATACTAGAGTCCAGATTTCTATGAAATTTAATTTCTTCTTTCGTCAGTATGTACATTCTGAGAACTTAAAATGTTGACAAATTAGGCAACTAGGACCATTATTTTTATGTTCATTTTACATATTTTTACACATTCCATACAGTACTGCATATTTTTAAAGATAATTATAAACTATGTCAAATCCTTAATTAAACACACACATTCATTTGTTTAAGTACCGACCAGTAATGCCCTGCGATGTATAGTGATCGTATTTACAATACAAGAAAAAAAAATCTAATCCTAAAAATATGGAGAAATATCTTGTGACTTACTGTGATGACAACTCCCTAATCTTTCTTTTGTATGTAATTTGTGTAAATTTATATTTAATTAGCTAATACCCGGCGTGCGCTGCTACGCCTAAATAAATGGAAATTAATGTGCATTTATGTTTAGTTGAATAAGTGAAAGGAAAAATAATTATAAATTTATATTTTTTTAGATACCCTGTGCTGATTACTCGGCGTTGCCCGCGAATCTACTTATCCCGATCTTCTTGACATAAATGAGCTGAAATACGAAAATAAACATGTTTTATGTTTAGTTAAATAAGTAGGGGGAAAAATTTATATCGTAATTATTTTTAGATACTGCGTGCTTTTTACCCGGCATTGTCCGGTAATCTACTCATCCCGATCTTCTTGGCATAAATGAGCTGAAAGACAAAAATTAATGTATTCTTATGATTAGTTGAATAAGTAAAATGAAAAATAATTATATATGAATATCGTAATTATTTTAAGATTCCCTGTGCTGATTACCCGGTGTTGCTCGGGAATCTACTTATCTCGATCTTCTTAGTATAAATGAGTTAGAAGACAAATTTGTTATTGTGAGTTATCCATAAAAGAATAGCCACCATGTGCTGCTATGCTTGCACAGGAATCTACGTACCTGTTTCAATCTTCTTGGCATCAATGAAAGACAAAAATGGTTATTGTGAGTTATCCATAAGAGATAAACATATGCTGTCGCAGACTTTTTTGTAGAGCTGTTTGAGATATTCAATTCTGTGTACATTAATTTTGTGTATTTGTTATGTTTAGGCAGCATAAGCCATTTAAGAGTCCAAAGAGCTACTTTTTTCATGTTTTCCACTACAAAGGGAAATTTTTAAGGATGTAGGAGTTGAGTATCACAACACTCTTATAGCCTATGTTTATCCCGGGAATCTCCTGAACATTTTGCAAAAAACCCCATCACAATCGGATCAATGGTGTGGCCGCGCATAAAGTACGAACAAACAAACATTCATTTTTATACATTAGATACCTTATGATTAGAGTTCAAATTTTTATGTGGCATTAATCTCCAAATATGTACATAAATATGTAGTAAATGTAGTTAAAATATGTAATATTACATTTTATTATAGAGCGAATGATTTCATTATCAAGTGCTCGACATTAGATACCAACCAACATTTTATTGTATAGTATCAAAATATATGTTTTAATAAAATACTTATATCTTTGTCCTAGCTATGTTTTGTTATGAGATATTTGTCTCTTAAAATGTACTAAATTTTTTGTGAATGTTGAGTTTAATATATTTATAGTACAAATAATAAAGTAACAAACGATATAGAAACATCGTGTAAAAAGGTAGGCTATATTCAATATATTTAAGACAAACATTCCAAACCTAAATTAAGATAAATACTATTACTAAAAACAGACTACATGTTAGAACAGAGTGCAGTGTATGTAATGTATTGTAAGCCCATGTTTTCCCTGTACAGAGATTTAGGTGCTCTCCCCCTACAGGGAAGAATTTGAACCATACTAATTTAGTTACACTTGTTTTCATATAGATGTCATTTTGAGTGGTCCGTGGTCAGCGTTCCACCTCATACTAACATCTAGGAAACCAAGGTAATACTAGGACGGGAAAATTCGGTAAATTTTGCTTAGAGGCCTTTTCATTCAGGCTACAGATTTTTTACAAGCCTGAAAATCTTCAGACTCGGGACCCACGGCTTAAAGTCCCTCCTGGAGGACTTGCTCCTTGGATTTTTCCGTCCTAAAAAATCCATCGACCCCAGCCGGGTTTGAACCTGCGACCCTCAGGACCAGAGGCAAGGAGCTAACCACTAGTCCACCCCGGCCGATGCAATGTATGTACATATATATATAATCCAATAGTTTTTTTCAAATAAATTTACTTATATTTATAGATTTTGAACTTTTATCGGAAAAAATCACTATGACGTTTAATTTAAGATTAAATTTAAATGTTTCATACCTCACCTCATATTCAGTAATTTCTTGTCGACTTACGTTCTAGCATCTGCTTCTAGCAGTTCTTCTGATCGACACAGCATCAGTCAATGTGAAATTACTGAAGATGAAGGTGCCCAGGCTTTGAAACCAGTGTAGTTGAGGTGAGGTAAGAAACATTTTAATTTAAACTTATATTTTTACATGTTTAAATTATTTTATATACAACTCTCAAAATACAGTATTTACAATATTCTTGCAATTCAACAATTATTTGTTGCACAGTATGACACAAGGCATATACAACACTATTTTATTGCCTGTGATAAAAGTATTATCAATAATTAGGGCCTATCCACAACCAATTTTTTGCAGATGACAATGAGGCAGTTAAAGCCAGTTTCATCTGTATTCAATGATGTACAATCACAAAGATACTGAGTCCAAACTTAATAAACTGAAAATGGTCAGACGAAATTAGAATAATCCACACTTAATTTTTTGAACCTCACCTGTGACCTATCCTGACATTCCTGACTCCACCCAGATTATCAAAACATTCGAAAATACAGTTTTAAACTCTTAGAGCGTATTCAAATTTACACCTTTTTGGATTATAGTTAGGAATAGTAGAAACTATTCTCCCACTCACTCACACACAACATTACCAAATCCTCATGGAGATGGGGAAAAACGATGAGGCAAACTTCTTTTAACATTTTAAAAGTGTTACAAGTTAGGAGGAAAAAAGAATGAGACTAAGGTTTCCCTAGAAAATTATAAACCTTAATGAAGGTTTGCATTTTGGGATTTTCCATATCACTTTTTCCTAGAAGGCCATAAACTTTTTGAGAGTTTGTATTGTGTTTCAATGTGAGGTAGTCCTTGTCAGCAGTACTGACTATACAAAGTATAGTGGTATGACCTATCAATCACTTCATCCCACAAAAATAGTTGAGAACAAATCATTCAGTAATTTTACCTGATTCCTAGCACTGTACATAAAATTTTTGCAAACTTACATTTGAAGACCATTTTATATAAAAATATGTAATATTCTAACAAATACATAGTATTGTGTAAAATATGTAAAACTATGTAATATCAAATTTGTATATAAGGTTAGATTTATGTGAATCGTCAACATTTTTGGTTATTACGAAAGAGCATATGAAGGAAAAAAATATGTAATTACATAAGAATCCGGACTCTAGTTAAAATTCAGCCCTCCATCCATCCATAGTAATTCTGCCTGAAGGCAGGTCATTCATTGCAATCATAGCATTTTCATGCTATGCTTTGCAGCTTTACTAGGAAATTGTGGGTGTGGTAGCTTCTTGTTGCTTTCCACACCGGTGAAGGATAATGATGATGATGATGGCCATATGATTTTGGGGACCGTTTGGTCCTTAAAGTTTTCCTGATATTTGTTTCACAGGTGAGGAAAACCCCCGAAAAAACCTCACCCACAAAAACTGTCCCGACCGAGGACCAAACCCAGGCCCGCTGCGTGACAAGGCAGCATGCTACCTCAAGACCACAGTGGTGGACAATTCAGCCCTAAAGTATTAAAATGGACCATGTCCACTTTTATGCATTTACAAGTGAACACATCTACTCATAGTTCAAGAATATATTTATGTTTATAATTGTACTTTTATAGTGTTACCAAGTGTGTATTGAAATAAAGAAAATATTTGTTCTGTGTATACTATTTATAATACATGATTTAAACCAGTATAGAGACGAAAATTTCAGTTTTCTCTAAATATGACAAAATGGACATGAGCCATTTTAATACTCAACGGCTCAACTTACATAAAAGCATTTTGAAAACATTTTAAATTTTTTAAAGAGAATTTTTGTTTTGACTTGAACCAGCAGAAACTTTGTCTTCAAAAAATAATTTAGAGTGAATAAATTGAAAAATTAAGTGTATAACATGTTTAATTTTCTTTGTGAAATTGATTTTACATACTTTGACATATTGTATATTTTAAGCGATTCTTTTCACAATATAAGAAAAAATCTAACTCCTGAAAATATGAAGAAATATCTTGTAACTACTGTGTTTCATGGCCACTAAGCAGTTTATAGCATGATGTCCTGATACAACTTGCATTGGTACAAATCCAAAAGGAGAAGAAATTTTTTCAAGTAATTTCAGACAAGCACACAACCAGCATTGTTAAGTATTTAGGTAACAACAATGAGTAGCAGTTCGAGGTTGAGAAAACCAGTTATAAATGACTGGAGGACTCGACATGTTGATCACATGTCACCTCCATACAGTTGGATAATATGTGATTAAATCTTTAGAGAATGAGGAAGGCTTACAACTCATTGGTATTAATAAGCTGTTAGTTTATGCTGATGATGTAGTACTATTGGCCGATAGCGAAGAGATACTAAAGGCCAACACACACACACTATTGAGTAACACTAAGAAATTAGGACTGGAAGTAAATATCAATAAAACTAAATATATGGTCACATGTAGAAATTCATTATGTAACGGAAATGGACAGCTAATGACAAATGAGGGAAATTTTGAGGAAGTGGCTGAATTCAAATATCTAGGAACGATAATAACAAATAGGAATGAGATGCACAAAGAAATTAAACATAGGCTCAATTCTGGAAATGCGTGCTATTATGCACTGCAGAGAGTTTTGATGTCCCAACTCCTTTCAAAAAACGTTAAACTGAAAATATATAAAACTATTATTCTACCAGTTATATTATATGGGTGCGAAACATGGACTCTTACTTTAAGGGAGGAAAGGAGATTACAAGTATTTGAGAATAAAGTACTTAGGAAAATTTTTGGACCAAAGAGAGATGAACAGACAGGTGAATGGAGAAGACTACATAACAATGAACTACATGGTCGTTATAGGAAGCCAGATATAATAAGAACAGTTAAGTCTCGTAGACTGCGATGGGCAGGACATGTTGCACGTATGGGGAATGAAAGACTTGCATGGAAGCTTCATGTAGGAAAGCCAGAGAGAAAATGCCCAGTTGGTAGACCAAGAATGAGGTGGGAGAATAACGTTAACTATGATTTGAGGGAGGTAGATTATACAGGGAATGATTGGAAAGCATTAGTTCAGGATAGGGATGTATGGAGAGCTTATGTCTGTGCAGCCATGAACCTACGGGTTCGATAGTGCCAGTGAGTAAGTAAGTAATACATCTAGGTGAGAGGCCAGCATCCAGCTCACAGCCCATCGAACTTTCTAGGCTTGTTGCATAATGGAGTTACTGTGTTTCATGTGACGATAGATTTTTAGAACTAAACTCTAATCTATATTTATGTATGAAATTTTTGTAAAATTACATTTTATATTTTTTGACTTACAATACAATAAAGTATTTTGAAAACATTTTCAATTTTTTAAAGAGAATTTTTTTTTTGCTTAAAAAAGCAGAAATTTTTAATTTAAAAAAATAATTTAGACGATCAGCCTGAGTATAAAAAAGCACATAAATATGTACATACATACATAGTGTTCTGCCCTAGAGCAGGTCTTTCACTGCAAACACTGCAAACTCAGCATTCTCCACTCTTTCCTTAACTTAGCTTTCCTTTTGTATCCACATACAAACCATTTATTTTAATATTGTTTATCATCTGATGTATTTTTCTGCCTCTAACTTTCTTTCCGTTGACCATTCCTTCTAGGGCATCCATCAGCAGGCAGTTTCTTCTTAACCAGTGGCCAATCCAATTTCTTCTCCTCTTCTTTTATCAGTTCCAGCATTGTTTTTCCTTCACCCACTCTGTCTAGCACATCATTATTTCTTATTTTGTCTGTCCATTTTATACGTTCCATCCTTCTCCATATCCATATCTCAAAAGCTTCCAGTCGCTTTTCCTCATTCCGTCGTAATGTTGTACAATGCTACACTGTACAACATTCTTAATTTTCTAAGTGATTCATAATTTAAGGTTGTTTTTTGTTACATATTTCATAGAATAATCTTCTTCTTTGTCTAGGTTCATGTCCCTGTTTCGAGGGATGAGTTTTCAAAGAGTAATATCACATAAAAATCTGACCTCCAGTGATTATTGAGGTTTCTGGATACCTAAACTTCATCTTATCTCTGCATTATTCACCTTATAAAATGTTTGTTCTCATTAAAATGCAACGAATAAGCTTCTACTGATAATTACAACAGATTTTCTTCCTTTGCTTTAAATTATCTATTAATTGTACATAATAGTAATTTATAAATGAAATCTTATCTCTGCATTATTCACATTATAAAATATTCACAAACCAATAATTTATTCATAAATTTGCACACATTCCACAAACTGATAGTGTGTACTAACGGGCTTCCAATATAAAACCGGACCGGCCTTACGGAGTTTCACCCGGCACGCAGTGCTGTCTCTTCATCCCGCAATTCACCCTGCCTGCCACCCGTCCTTGAACTGTTTCTTACCTTATAGAAAATGCTGGAAATGTTATCCTCCCGCAGTTAAACAGGCATTATACCGAGTAAACACATTTAGATTGACACGCTGTAGTTCAGGCACTGTCAAGTTTCTGATTTAATTTCTTATGTTGTTCTTCAGTTCTTCCAATGTGTGCGGATTTGTTTTGTACACTTTGTCTTTCAGGCTACCACACAAATATAAATCACACACTGTTAGATCTGGGGAGCGAGTGTTTCTTATTTTGTACTGAACCAGTGGTCTCAAATTTAGTCACAAGATCGTGGATTGTCGATCTGGAAGGAGGTAATTGTCCAGGGAAGTTCCGAATAAATTCCTCGCGAACGCGACGAGCTGATTCGTATTTATAATAACAATTACACACATAAATATGCTGCTCTAATGTCAGCTGACGTCTCATCTTGTCGAACAATAGTAAACTGACTACTTCAAGGACAAGTGGCTGGCAGAATGAAATGCGGACGAGGAGAGAGCGCTGCCTGACGGGTGAAACCCCGGGTTTATATTGGAAGCCCGGTATATACATGTGCTCAGGTCCAGAGGATTGCTACCCCACCCGAGCTCACTCAGTTGTTCCTGTGGGGAGGTGAACAGTGTAGTCAATTGTTCAACTGCATCAATAATAAAAAAATAAATAATAATAATAATAACTCCACCATTGCTGGTCCCAAGTCCGGATGAGAAAGGAGGAGGGGGAGGAGTAACACCTCGTTAAAAAACCTTGGTTCAGCTCGCCTGGCTGATAGTACGTTGTAACGGTCCCTAGCCAGGGTTACGGTGAAGACCCTAACGGCGGATGCAGCAGAGTAGGAGACCTACAGTATGGTGCAGACGGCGGATGAGGTAATAAAGGGTGGATCAGACTCTTAGCTGCAGTGAAAAAAACTTCCAGAAAAAGTCTCTGGTCCTCCAGGTTGGGGGTTGATGCTATGGGCCAGCTCCTCATACATTTTAAAAAAATAATGCTCAAAAACCAATATATATATATATATATATATATATATATATCCTCGAAATGGATACCTCCTGGTAAAGTGAAACGTGGTAGACTGAAGCCAACATGAAAAAGAGAAATATGACAGAAGCAGACACATAAGACCGGGAAGTGTGGAAGAAAAAAATTGTTTATTTTGGTTGAGGATACCTGTGTAAATAACAGAAACAATCTTGAAGTAATAATAAAAAAAAAAAAAATTAATAATAATAATAATAATAATAATAATAATAATAATAAAGGTGAAGAGATCCCACTACAGGCCAAAGGAGACTCCTGGGGTAGTAGGAGATTAAGGCTCCCATTTTTTCTAGACAATCGGCACCTGACGTCAGCCAGATTATCAGCCCTGTGTGATAGCTGCGCCTTTATCTCCAGAACAAGTATCTGGTACTCATTCCCATTAGAGACTGAGTCAACCCCTGGGCCATGGCACCACCACAGGGCTTGGGTCAGTTTAAAAATCCTGACCCCACCAGGACTCAAACCCTTGACCTTCTGGTTTGTAGCATATTGCCTTAACCATCAACACTACAACCAAGTCTAAACAATGACCACGGTTTTCCAATTTTTTATTGTTTTCATAACAACTGTAAAAATAACTAAAAATTTCACAGAAATTGTTATGAAACATGGTCATGATACAGATATTTATTTTTGGGATTAACAGCTGTAGATTTTCAGTTTTTAAGATTGTTATGGAAACAATAAAAAATCGGAAAATTGGGGTCGTGGTTTAGACCGGTCATGCATTCAGTTGAAAATATATAAACACTGTGTCACCTTAAGAAGATCAATTGGATCTCTGTACATTCTATTACGAATATCAAGAAGAAAAATAATATTATACTGCGTAAGAAAGTTGGAGAGCTATAAATATTGTGTCACCTTAAGAATATCAGTTGGATCTCTGTGTATTCTGCTAGGAATAACAATTTTCTGGCCTTCAGCAGAAGTTGTGCAGTATTTCTTAACAACATTCAATTGTCTGCAGCCATGTGATCTGCAACAATCAAATACAAATAATTCAAAACCACACTGCTGTGCAGGCAACTTTATACATTAATAACAAAGTCTATGAATTAATGAGTCATCTTTTAACATCTTACCTCATATTTTATGTTTCTTCAAACACGGGAACTAGTTTTTGAGAGAAGGATCTCTCTCATTTTCAACTGATATTATGACTACCGGATTTTCGTTGGAATCGTTGGAATCTCCATCAATAACATTGCCATCTGGTATTGATTTGATGGACTTTGAGATGAGGTCACGTTTATCAGGAATCTCGAAATTCATGGATCTAAATTTGTTCTTCTGAATACATATCATCTCCCAAATTGTCAATTCTAAGGGTTTTTCCAAATGTCTTAAAAGTAGGGCCTCTTTTTCAATTTTATGATTCTCCAATAAACTATGGGCTGCAATAGCTGATTTTTCAATTTCACCATTTTTAATATTTCTGAAGTGTTCCTTAGTCCGAGTTTCCAAATTTCTTTTTGTTTTTCCTATGTATACTTTATCACTGAGCTACAAGCCGGAGGGTCGAGGGTTCAAGTCCCGTTGGGGTCAGGATTTTTAAACTGACCCAAACCCTCTGGCGGCACTATGACCCTGGGGTCAACTCAGCCTCTAACGGAAATGAGTACCAGATGCTTGTTCTGGGGGTAAAGGCGGCCGTCACGCAGGGCTGACAACCTGGCTGACAAAGTGTCGATTGTCTAGAAAAAGTGGGAGCCTTAACCTCCTACTACCCCAAGGGCCTCCGGGTCTGTTGTGGGATTACTTTACTTACTTTACTATGTATACTTTATTGCATTCCTTACAATTAATTTGATAAATTCCAGATTTTTTGCTATCTGGGGTGTTCAATTTCTTATTAGTTATTAATAGATTACCAAGGCTAAATTTATTTATCGGTGCCAATGTAATATTGAATTTCTTGAAAGTTTTTTGAAATTTGTTATGTATTTCAGGATGATACGTAATTTTCTTAAATTGTTTTCCTTTCTTTGAATCAGATTGTAGGGTAGTGTATTCCTTTAATCTTTTTTGTTGTCTGAATTTCTTTAATTTATTTACAATTATTTCTTTTCCAAGACCATTTAAATTGGCTATGTTCAAAATGTGATTGTATTCTTTCTTAAAATTTTCTTCATTTAATGGAACATTTAATAATCTATATATCAAACTGTTGAAAACTGCATGTTTATGAGAAATATGATTGAAAACTGAAGATTTTATATAATTGTCTGTATGAGTATCCTTCCTATATATATTGAATTAAATTTTTCCTTGTAGTTCATTCCTTATTAAGTAAAGGTCCAAAAATGGACATTTTAATGCCAAATTTATATCGAAAAGGGGATGTCTCGTACAGTAAACTAATGAAATGTGTATTTTGTAGTGCTTATAAAATGTTATTTTACTGCTTTGTTTCTCGATGGTCCGCAAATTTTTTTCCTGTTTTCATGTTTAGTGGTCCTAAGCTTCATTTTAAAACCAAAATTATCTCGAAATTCGGATGTCCACTTTTTGCGCCGTAACCCAATTATTTATATCTACATACACAAAGATTTCTTCGAAGTTCTGCAGAATCAATGTGCACAATTGCAAATGCTTAAAGAAACTACTACTAGATGGCGAAGATATCTGTGAAAATGGAATGACCAACATTTCAAAACATATCTTAAGAAATGGATGTTTATTCACTTAATTTTGATATGTTCCGATGGGACAATTTAGTGTACACTTCATTAAATAATATGCATCTAATTTATTTTTTTAGGTTAGGAAGGAGGAAGTTGGTGTACATCCAGGGTCAAATTTAGTATTTGTCACTCACAATTTTCCATATAACATTCTTACGTCACTGTTGCACTACATACTTTTAATATTTGTAATAAAGTTTTGTACTATTTTGAACATTTTGCAACAATTCTTTAAACATTTATGATTTTTAAATATTTATATAATTATGCATCGGCTGCGGTGGACTAGTGGTTATGCTCCTTGCTCTGGTCCCGAGGATCGCGGGTTCAAACCCGGCTGGGGTCGATGGATTTTTTTAGGATGGAAAAATCCAAGGAGCAAGTCCTCCGGGAGGGACTTTAAGCCGTGGGTCCCGAGTTTGAAGTTTTTCAGGCTCGTAAATGATCCTTAAGCCTGAATGAAAAGGCCTCTAAGCAAAATTTACCTTGGTTTCCTAGATGTCAGCATGAGGTGGAACGCTGACCATGGGCCACTCCAATGACATCTATACGAAAACAAGTGTAATTAAATTAGTATGGTTCAAATTCTTCCCAGTAGGGGGAGAGCGCACAAATCTCTGTTAAGGGAAACATGGGCTTACAAGAACATGATATGGGTGTGGTAGGTTATATGCCCATCACAATTCCACACATACATTCTTATGCCACTGATGGGAATTTGGTTTATGTCAATTTCTAATACACATTTGGGAATTTATTACAAAGGTTGGTCATACCAATTTCACAGCTTGGTTCCATCTAGCGACAACTCTAGGACTTCACAGATGTGTGGTTAGTCTATAGACTTTTGCGCATGCGAACTGTTATTCTGTAGGCCTCGGAAAATTTATTGTGGAAATTAAACTTTTTCCATTTTAGCTTTTTACGTTAAATTGAATGAACGACTGGGTTTCCTACGTACTTACCAAAGACAAGAGGTGTTATGATAATAATACAATATATAAGCCTTAGTAAAATTAATGTGGATTGAAAATTTTAGAAGATTATATACATAAAACTTACCGTAACCTTAAATAAATGAAATTTACGGTGTTCATAATTAACACTAAAGTTAAAATTTAAATTTTAGAATTTAAAATATTATTTTGATTTATCCGATTTACGTATCGAAACATTCATAAATATATAACTATATTCTGTTCACAAGTTTTAAAATCGTTTCCAAGATAATTTGTAGATTTCCATTTTCCCATACTCCATGCAAGGATGTTTCTCTGCTCCATGCATAGAGAAAGGGGTGCTCCATGCTTTGCAATGTCGCCAAATGCTAAAAACAGAATTTCCTATATTTGTGAATAAACGATTTATGAATACGTAATACTCATCGGTTATATAACTTTTCCAAATAATAAACGCGAAAATTTAACTATTACTTATCTACGAGATGTTTGGGACCGAAAAATATTAAAATCTAACCGAACTGTAACCTAACAAAAAAAATCATAACCTAGGCTAGACAAGAGGAAAAATATGAGACAAATTTTATTGACTTTATAAGTTTAATAGCTCGATATTAAACTATTTGTAAATAATTTATTAACTATTAAAATAATTTAATATTAAAATTAAAGTACTCAGGCTTGCCATCTGTAGTAGTTGTATTAAAATAATAATTAAATTTTCTCATTCGATAGCTGTGAACTGTTATAAGATCGACAAAATAATATCGACTGGCACTATCGAACTCGTAGGTTTATGGCCGCGTGGACATAAGCTCTCCATACATCCCTATCCTGAGCTATTTTCTAATTATCCTCCCTGTATAATCCATTTCCCTCAAATCATGATTGTTATTCTTCCACCTCATTCTTGATCTACCAGCCATTACTTCACGTATTTGACAGTGGCAATCAGGAAATTTTGTATTACACATCCAAGTTAACTGTTCACGGGCAGAGGGGAAGAGTTTTAGCGCTAGTGTCGCCGATCTACTGAATCTGTGGAAGGGATGTAGGAGAAAATTGTACATCCGATCACGTATTGAAATTTTTCAACTTCAAATGTGGGGGGGAGAATCTCTAAAGATGTGTGAAAGATCTTAACATGGTTGTCAAATTAGTCATTTAAGCACGGAATGCTCAAGTGGTCGGATCATTTAAAATCACAGTATTTGTCATCTTTCTGTTACCAGCCTCACAATAAATCACAAGTGACAACATGTAATGAGAAGGGCAAGGAAGGAACAGCTCATTCCTAGGCGTAACCCCAATAGTAACAGGGTTGTCAAGTTAGTCATTTTGCCACTGACTGCGCAGAACGACGGATCGTTATAAAACATAGTATTTGTCAGCTCTCTACCTGCCAATCAAACAACATAATACAAAGGACAGGAAGTGGCAACATAGTAAGGAATAGAAAGAGAAAGACAGTTTGTTAGTTAACATATTTTTCGCCTGCACAAAACACTTGGATGGGTAATATACCTGTGTATTCCTGAGGGTTTAACAATCCCTAAGAGTAATAAAACCGCGCAAAAGAAAGAGAATGGTGACCAGTTTGATAGACAATAGTGCCTGCAACTCTCACGGAAACGATCACTTCTGCTAAAGGTTGTCGTCAAAATATCTGACTCCAGTTAGGTGATTGGAAAAAACTAATATTTTTGTCTTCTGCGGGTCTGAAAACATAGTTATTTATATATTTCGAGCCTGCGAGTAATTCTTTGTTGTTGTGTGTAATAATATTAAAGTCACAGGATTCAACTACAAACAGGCAGTCTCTAATAGCTTAACAACTAGACTGATAAAACATTCCCATGAGCAGAGAATATTTTAATATAGAGAAAAAACACATAATAAATGTATCAAACGAGAATATTTTGAAGTAAAAATTATTCACAAAAAAATTAATCAATGAAAGTACTTTTTAGACCAAAAAAGAATTGAATAAGAAACTAACTAACTAACTAACTGGCACTATCAAACCCATAGGTTCATGGCCGCATGGACATAAGCTCTTCGTACATCCCTATCCTGAGCTAATGTTTTCCAATCATTCCCTGTATAATGTACTTCCCTCAAATCATGGTTAATGTTATTCTCCTACCTCATTCTTGGTCTACCATCTTCCCTTCGGATTTCCTACAAGACACTTCCATGCATGCCTTTCATTCCCCATTCATGTCACATTAATAACGAAATACAAGATATTTACACTCATCCTTTGGTATACAATAAGTTAAAAAAAGAATTCAACAAATTAAACGTCAAATTGACATAAACAATTACTACAGCCTTAATAAACTAATAAAAACTAACAAAACTGAAAAGAATAACGAAGGTAAAAAAATAAGGAATTTACCAAGTAAAATGAAGAGATTGTGAATAAATATACATGGGTAAAACAAAAAGAAACTTCAACATTAGAATATAAAAAATCTTAGAAATCTAAAAAATGGAAAAATACATAAATCTTTAGTAGCTGCTCATGCTTGGTCACTAAGACATCGAATCAAAGATAATATAAATTATTGAAACAATTAGATAAATCCAAAGAACTCACAGTTTGGGAAAAGATTTACATCCAGAAATATATGGGAAAAAAATTATGAATTTTGAAATTCTTGGGGAAAAGGATTTGATTTGGAAATTCATCGGTCAACCTAAACAGGGCAGAGGAAACAATCTACAAGATGGCCAACCACAATTCAACAGTTGGAATGAGTTGACAATAAAAGGTAAGTCTTCCAAAACATGTTCTCAAGAATTCTACAAATTATGAGGTGAGATGTCAATTTTCCAATTCATAATGTTTAATAATGCATAATTTCAAAATGCATTTCTCCCAACATCACCTTGTTTCACAATTATGTTTCAAAGTAATGGAGTCATCTGTGAACTGAAAAACTACAATGATATTTACAAAAAACAATTAAAGAGAAATTATTAGTTTATACTATCAGTGATAATCAGAATTGTATATTCTTGGCTCATCTCCATGGCAAACCAACCAGTCAATAAACTTGATCTTCTTAGATTTTAACAAAACTTTCTGGAATCATTCTCTTCAAAGGTTTAAATTAATGCACATTAAAAAAATTAAACATTAATTTTTCATTACATGCTAAATACAAAAAGGTAATTATATTTAAAATACTATCTATTTTCAAATAAGGATAAAAATGTTCCCATAGTAGAGATGATGAGATTATAAAATTTATTAAAGCTCCAGTTGGTTTAATTATCCTTGTAAAGTATCTGCAAAAAAAATCTGTTTCTTCTGTGCATCAACATTTTCAGTCTTGATCTGAGCCGACAATTGTTCTCCATCACTGGATGATGAAATGTCAAAAAACAGAACAGAGATCCAAGGTCAGAGGGTATTAATTGAATAATGTGTGCAATATTAAAACCTAACCAGAATGTGGGCTGAACTAGTAATGATGATCAATTCTGTAACTTCATGCAGACAACTAGTTGCTGAACCTAATTGCTTATAATCATATTTGAAGAGAAAAATTATATGCTCAGATTGGGCTTTGAACCCAGGACCTTTCGCAATGAAATATGATTTATCCATCATTGAAATGTATGAAATGAAAAATAGAAACATTGAAAGAAGCCATACTGGCTTTATAATGTAATATAAAATTCCAAAACAAATGTCTTCTTAATAAAGAAGCCATCATTTGCAAAGATAGAAGCAAGGATTCATAGCATTTGGTGCACAGGAATTGACAACATATATAACTAACTAACTCACTGGCACTATTGAACCCGTAGGTTCATGGCCGCCAGGACAAGCTCTCCATACATCCCTATCCTGAGCTAATGTTTTCCAATCATTCCCTGTATAATTTACTTCCCTCAAATCATAGTTAATGTTATTCTCCCACCTCATTCTTGGTCTACCAACTGGGCATTTTTCCTCTGGTTTTCCTACAAGAAGCTTCCATGCACGTCTTTCATACCTCATTTGTGCCACATGTCCTGCCCATTACAGTCTAAGAGACTTAATTGTTCTTATTATATCCGGATTTATATAAAGACCATGTAGTTCACTATTATGTATCTTCTCCATTCACCTGTCTGTTCATCCCTCTTTGGTCCAAAAATTTTCCTAAGAACTTTATTCTCAAATACTTCTTAATCTCTTTTTCTCCCTTAAAGTAAGAGTCATTCATATAACTGGTAGAATAATAGTTTTATATATTTTCAGTTTAACGTTTTTTGAAAGGAGTTGGGACATCAAGAGTCTCTGTAATGCATAATAGCACGCATTTCCAGAATTGAGTCTATGTTTAATTTCTTTGTGCATCTCATTCCTGTTTGTGATTACTGTTTCTAGGTATTTGAATTCAGCCACTTCCTCAAAATTTCCCTTCATTTCTTATTAGTTGTCCATTTCCACTATATAAAGTATTTCTACGTGTGACTATGTATTTAGTTTTATTGATACTTACTTCCAGTCCCAATTTTTTAGCATTAATCAATAGTGTGTGCATGTTGGCCTTTAGTATCTCCTCGCTATCGCCTAATAGTACTACATCATCAGCATAAACTAACAGCTTATTAATACCATTGAGTTGTAGGCCTTCTTCATCCTCTAAAGATTTAATGGCATGCTCTAGTACAAAATTAAATAGTAGAGGAGATAGTGAATCTCCTTGCTTCAACCCATTATGGATTACAAAAGTATCCGAAAATTGTTTCCCCGACATGCACCCTACTCTTTGTGCCATTTAGACACATTCGTATAAGTCTAAGAAACTTTTTAAGAATTCCGAACTCCTGCAGGATACTATATAATGACAACGTATATAAGAGAAAAATTTGTGTTTAGATTGTAATTCTCCCAGATAGCTCAGTTGGTAGAACACTGGTCAAGAAAGCCAAAGGTCCTGGGTTCAAGCCCCAGTCTGAGCGTATAATTTTTCTCTTCAAATATGATTTATCCATCATTGAGATGTATGAAATGAATAATAAAAAATCAAAAGAAGCCGTACTGGTTTTATAATGTAATGTAAAAATAAATATCTTCTTAATAAAGAAGCTGCCATTTGCAAGTTGGAAGCAAAGGTTTCATAGCATTTGAACCACGGGAATTTAACAGCGGAAAAATCCAAGGAGCAAGTCCTCCGGGAGGGACTTTAAGCCATGGGTCCCGAGTCTGAAGATTTTCAGGCTCGTAAAAAATTCTTAAGCCTGAATGAAAAGGCCTCTAAGCAAAATTTACCGAACTTTATCATCCTAGTACTACCTTGGTTTCGTAGATGTCAGTATGAGGTGGAACGCTGACCACGTACCACTCAAAATGACATCTACACGAAAACAACAAGGGTGTAACTAAATTTAGTATAGTTTCAAATTCTTAACTGTAGGGGGGAGAGAGAACCTCTAACTCTCTGTAAAGGGAAAACATGGGATTACAATACAAATAAAAGAAAAAATTGCATTTAGATTGGAACTTGCTGACATAGCTCAGTTGGTAGAGTATTGGTCTAGAAAGCCAAATGTCCTGGTTTCAAGTCCCAGTCAGAGCATATAATTTTTATCTTAAATGTGATTTATCTATCAAAGTTATATTTATTTCATTCAATATTCGTAACACCTGTTTCAATACACTGTATTTTCTTCAGGTGAATGTCTGAAGTGAAGAAATCCAAGCAAGCGAAGGTAAATGGTGGGAGTAACTATGATGACTCTCTTAATAGCAGGATGGATACATTCACGATGTTTTCCCCATTAAGGTTCTCTTGCACCCTAGTGATGGGAGACCAAACATATTCCATCCCCCTTGGGTTGCACCTTAACACCGCTGACTGCTACCAAAAATTGCACTGTACCACTCGCGTGTTCGTGCTGGATCGTGCCAAATAATCTTGAGTTGAAAATATAGACTGCTTAAATCAACATATCTTTGGCCGGGCCCATAGAAGGCAAAGATTAATTCAGCTTTCCTTAATAAATTGTTAAGCGTGTAGTGTTGTAAGCTACACAGTATTACAATCGTGGAAGTTTTAAGGAAAGAGGTAATCAAATTCGCTTGAGAAAGCTTTGGAACTTTATATCAATATCTGACATGACTAGCTACTCAATCAATAAACAGGAGTTAACTAAAAATAAATAGCTTATATTTAATAAGAGTCAAAAAGTCAGATATAACAATTAATAAAAGATAGTTTTCTTGACATTGAAAAATAAGTTAAGAAAGAAACAGTAACCTTGTTAGTCATCTAAACAAAACTCTATAACAATAATGATAATAAACATATATACACTCTTCCACTCACACCAGTCCCGCCAAGGGGTAGGGTACAAGGTCTTTGTGGCCCTACCCTGGCCTAAGGGACTGATTAACCAAACAAGCTCCTTCGAGCTATATCAACTTGACTCGCTGACTCTTAAACAGATGATGACCCTGATGTTAATGAGCACAGCTTATTTGAGGATTTGCTTAGCAGAGGGGAGGATGCGCAATAGCACACGGCACATAAAAGGAAAGGGGGGGGGTATGTAGGAGAGAATTTGGCACTGTTCACTAAGATCACTGAAAAATAGAAGACACGATGACGTAGTGGTTGCGCAGTATTACGTTGTCTTACGTACCGAAAACTTGATTTCGGTACAGGGTGATCCACTTGCCTGATCCTCCAAGCTATTTATTTGTTGCAAGAAAGTAAACTAAATTAAGAGAATCAATCTTGGTGGTGGTTGAGAGCAGATAATGGTGATCCCTCTGTGGCTATGCTCTCTGCTTCCTTACTTTGTTGCCATAAGGCACGAGGCTCCTAAACCTCCCATAAAGTTAGAATTTAGTCCTGCTTGGGATTAGAAATTGCCAAATGCCTCGTCATCTAATTAGTAACATGCATGAATGAATTAATGAGATTCTCTCTGTCTCTATTTACTAATGTAAAATGTCTGTAATTTATTTAGTTAAGTTAGGAAGGGGGAAGTTGGTGTACATCCATTTCTCATAAACATGTTTTTGAATTTATTGCAAATGTTTTTTTCTTCATTTTGTTAGGTTCCGATGGGAGAAGTTAGGTGTACACCAGATTAATTTTTTTATTCAATGCCCCAGGTTTCTACATTTTTTGTGTTCTATTCTGGTATTGGCATAATTGTAACCCACTTAGGAGGTTGGGACACCTGAATGGCGATGTTATGGGTGATGATGATAGTGGTGCGCCAGGAGAATCCTTAATCCTAAATTTAATCTAAGATGAATATGAATGATGACCGTATGATGTTTGGGGCTTAAAGTTTCCCCCAAAAAAACTCATCCAGGAAATTTGTCCCAATTGAGAATTGAACTCAAGACTGCTGCTTGACAAGACAGCACACTACCTCCCTGGATCAACATATAACCTGCATTTCATTATTACAACTCGTTTCTCTATGCTACATACACTCTTCGGTTCTCTATGTACATACATGCTACATACGGCCTTCTAGATCATAGAGAACGAGGTTCTACATATTTCATAATAGATCTATACATTATTTGGGTAAAACTTAAAAATTAAGCACTGAGTGGTTAGTTATACTTGATATTAAATTGTAATGCCAAATATAATCTGAAAATACAAAGGTGAGAGTTTAAAATATATTTATAACTTAAATATTAGAGTCTACGTCATACGTTGTAACCGCGCAACCGGCGTTTTCACCCTCCGCTACGAGCCCGCATTCGACGCTCGCGCGTGTTCTCTGCTTTAACTGTATAAAAAGTATTACATATAATGTTACCTATAAAAGTTATAATATATTAAAAGTGTCGTCCTTCCTGAATCTCGAAACCACATTTTGGGCATTTTGGCTGACGCAAGTGACTTCTTGATGGTGGCACTTCGGCATATGTGAATAAATTCAGACTTCTACTTAAAATAATTTTTACACAGGAAAATATGATGCACCAGCTAAATCGATCTCACCGTCTTGATAACTAAGCTTTCTATCTGTATCCACGTGTCGTGAAGACCAAACCGGATGCGTCCATCTCCCGATGAAGCAAGCCGCAGATCCCACTTTAAAAACCCCACTCGAACGGTTACATCTTATAATATTGACCCGTTGTTTTTTACATGTAATTTAATCAAATAATTTTATTGTTACTGATGGCGATCCCACAGAATTCAGATGGAATTTCTTCAATTCAACTTCACAGATATTTACACAAAATTTCCCGAAGTTTAATATATTTATTTCTCGATAATTTATTGATTTTTCACAAATAATTTGCTGTCAACAAAATTTCTTCCACAATTTATTTTATCATTCAATTCCTTACACTCGCTGATGACTTCACGTAACACAACTTCTTCTCTTTACATCTAGATTACGTTTACTCGCCAACACTGAACATGGCTTGCTCGTCCGATTCTCGCATCTTCCTATATACATTCTGGGGACTAGTCTCAAATTCTCTCGAATAGAAAGTCCGAGACATTGATTGTTCTAGAATGTATGTATCTGGAAACTAATTTATCCCGAAAGAACGTCTAGAGAGGTCGTTTGCTGGCTGCACATAACCCGAACCAAACTTCTATTGTTTTATAAGGAGTACTGCTGCTGCCTGCGAAATTCAAAGACCGTAATTTGAGGGTCGGATCAACAATGTGTCACATTGCTCCCTCCACAGGATCGTCCCGAGTAGCTACTGTACATTCCGCTAGTCAATCCAGATTAACCACTATCATCTTCCGTCTAGGCTGACGTTGAATCCTGTAGACCACATCGTTGATCCTCTTCACCACTCGGTGTGCGCCGTCCTAGGAACGCTACAACTTCGAGAATCTTCTCATTGGGTCAGGCGGCACAGCCACTGCAAGTCACCTTTGTTGAATTCAGCAGAGTTGACAACTCGGCGCGCTGGACCTGAGCCTTAAGTTGAGCCCGATAAGCTGCGCTGGGATGATGGCCGTAACGATTTTCCAGCAGCCCTTTGGCCGATCCGTCGAATTTTGGCATCTTGATTCCAGTTGCCCCGACATTGGATGTCGGCAGTGTGTCGAACTCCAGACCTCGGCGACGAATCATCAAGTAGCTCCTCGATGGCGCGACAAATTTCGGTTGTTACGGGATGATGACAGTTCTTCTCTTGTTGATCTAACTTCTGTTCTATCGCTTCTCTAACAATGTCTATTTTGTTTTCTCTTTTTGATTTAATCTCTGTTCTATCCTGGTAATCTCACTTTTCAATTCTTGTCTTACCATTTTAAAACCTTCTTCAATGTCGTCAATTTTATTTAACGCTAACTAATACCCGGCGTGCGCTGCTACGCCTAAATAAATTAAAATTAATGTGCTTTAATGTTTACTTGAATAAGTAAAAGGAAAAATAATTATAAATTTATATTTTTTAGACACCCCGTGCTGATTACCCTGCATTGCCCGGGAATCTACTTATCCCAATCTTCTTGACATAAATGAACTGAAATACAAAAATTAATGTGTTTTGTGTTTAGTTAAAGAAGTAAAACGAAACGTTTATATCGTAATTATTTTTAGATGCGCTGTGCTGTTTACCCGGCGTTGTCCGGGAATCTACTCATCCCGATCTTCTTGGCATTAATGAGCTGAAAGACGAAAATTAACGTACTTCTTATGATTAGTTGAATAAGTAGAATGGAATCTATGTACTTGTCTCAATCTTCTTCGCATCAATGAAAGACAAAAATGGTTATTGTGAGTTATCCGTAAGAGATAAACATATGCTGTCGTGGACTTTTTTGTAGAGCTTTTTGAGATATTCAATTCTGTGTACATTAATTTTGTGTATTTGTTATGGTTTAGGCAGCATAAGCCATTTAAGCGTCCAAAGAGCCACTTTGTTTTACCATTTCCACTACAAAGGACGATTTTTAAGGGTCTAGGAGTTGAGTATCACAACACTCTTATAGCCTATGTTCATCCCGGGAATCTCCTGAACATTTTGCAAAAAGCCCCATCACAATCGGCTCAACGGTTTGGTCGCGCATAAAGTATGAACTAACAAACATACAAACAAACATTAATTTTTATATATGTCATGTGTTTGGAAACTGCTTGTAAGAAAACCAGAGAGAAACAATCAATTCAGTTGGTACTTGTAGGAAAACGAGAGGGAAAAAACTTAGTTGGTAGGCCAAGAATGAGATGGAAAAATATTTACCATTGTTTCAGGGAGGTAAATTATACAGATAATGATTGGAAAAGTTGGCTCAGAATAGGGATGTATGGAAAGTTTATTCCATGTGGCCATGAACCAACGAGTTTGATACTGCCAATGTGTTGGTTAGTTAATTATCTGAAGATAAATTAGCTCACTGTGATATTTTTTATCAACTTTGAGTATGTATTTATATAGTAATAATATCTTTTTTATAGGAAAAATGGATGCCCACACTGGATCAGAAGTGTTGGATCCTTTGTCATTCGTACAAATAAAAACAGAACCACAGGTAATATCATCATCACTTAAAAATTATATATTAATTTGGTCCCTTAGGGATGATGCATGTTGGAGCAATGATAAATGATACTTGAAATAGTGCTGCAACACGATAGAAAATATATACAAACCTATACATTAAGATTTTCATCTTATATCAGTTATAAATGATAAAAGCAATAAGAATCAAAACTTTTTCTCTGCCTGAACCAACTATCTGATTACAGGATTTGCCAAGGAATTTATTTTATTCCAGTCTTCCATTAAATTTGTCTTTATAAAGTGCATATTCTTCTTATAGTTTTAAATTGCAGAAGCCTATGTGCCTCCTCAGCACAAGTTTACAAAAAATTCCCAATTATTATCATTATTATTATAATGCTTTAAACTCTGTTTGGTGGAGCAAAACTATTACAAAAAATAGAAAATTACAAATATATCAAACCATAATTCAGAGCATTTTAACATATGGTGCTGAAGTCTGGCAAATTCCTACCAGGGAAATGAAAAGAATTTTAAGTACAGAAATGGATGTTTTAAGAAGATCAGCTGGAAAATCTAGAATGGATAGAATACGAAATAAAGGAAATTATGGGTGTACAAGAGGAGCGGGACAACATTAGACATTATAGAAAAGAAAATATTGCAATGGTATAGTCATGTCAAAAGAATGCCAAGGCAAAGATTGCCAAAAATTGTTATGGAATGGATCCCAATGGAAAGGAGGAAGAGAGGCAGACCGAATAAAACGTGGATAGACGGGGTATAAGCAACTATGAATATCAGAGGGATGGAGGAAGATCAATGCATGGACAGAGAGGAATGGCGTTTGGTTTCTGGAAGACGGCGGCAGCTGCTATGATACTAGATGATGATGATGATTATTATTATTATTATTATTATTATTAATATTATTATTATCATAAAATTAATAAATGTTTTTAACATCAGTGAAAAAAACCCTAATTTTAAGTTATGTTATATTTCTAGGACATAGAGTGTGATTTGAAGAGAGAAGAGGATGAATGTAATGAACATGTTAGCGGAGACATGGAATGTATAGATGTGAAACCAGACCCTTACTTCCTAGCTTCATTGAACAACACATCTGAGGTAAACATATATTTACTGTTTGTCCTAGCAGACTAAAGCTCACTTCTGTTTCCAAGATTTGCAGGTTTGACCCTGAGTGGGGGTCGATGAATTTTTAAGGTATAAAAGTCCTATGTATGGCTTTCTTTGGAAGGGAAGTAAAAATGTGAGCCTGAAATAAGAGGTTTCTGAGCAAAATTTATTGCTTAATTAAATAAAAATAAAACATAGTTTTATTTGATTTTCATATTTATTATATAATTCAGAGACAGCTGTTTCGGTACACTGTACCTTTTCTGACATGTTAACAATTATGAATTGTGTTCCAACTGATCTAAGCAACAATACAACAATATTTATTTAAATTTTTTAATTTAACAAAGGGGATTCATTCAAATCAAGTTGAGAATTTAACAGTTTGTTACTACTTTTAAATTTATTAATTTCTACAGCCTCCAAAAGATACTAACCACCTATTCCAATTTAATCATTGTTTCGATCCAAATTTTAAAATGTTACCTGTTTGTGATAAGGGTAAGAAGTTAGATCTTTTGGAGGTGTAGAAATTAATAAATTAAAAAGTAGTAACAAACTGTTAAATTCTCAACTTGATTTGAATGAATCCCCTTTGTTAAATTTAAATAAATATTGTTGTATTGTTGCTTAGATCAGTTGGAACACAATTCATAATTGTTAACATGTCAGAAAAGGTACAGTGTACCGAAACAGCTGTCACTGAATTATGTAATAAATATGAAAATCAAATAAAACTACATTTGATTTTTATTTAATTAATAAATATGCATTTTCATCAAGTAAACACCAACTCAATTGATTAAAATTTATTGCATTTTTGCTCAAATTTGAATTGTTGCATTAATGACATTAGTTGTTATTTTAAAATATGGACTAGCATAAAATTCATTGACCCAATATAGATATAAAGATTTTTATGCAGTAAAAATGGGTATAATTTTTTTACTCGTTTATTGTTCCTCATATATTCTTTCTTTCCATTGATGTAGTTCCTATGGTAATTTTATTTTCATATAGGCCTATATGTTTTCTATTGCTGTTATTAAATACTGTGGGATTCCTTTTTGCTTCATTTTAAACCTTAATTTATTCTTCAAGGTATTGTTAAAAGCATTTTCTTAATCTCTATGTTGATAGATTATATTTTCAGTGTTTCTATGATGATACATAGGATAATTAAAACACTTTGTCTGTAGATTCTTACCTCTTATAGTTGTTTTTGTCGAACATATGAAGGGTCCAGGGGAAAAAGATGAATGTCACAAAATCTTAAAAACTGAGGTTTCATATTCTTAGTGTTTGTACTGTTCCCTAGTAACATTTAAAAGGCGAAAACTGTTTAAAGAAGCTATGGGTTATGTTTTATAAGGCTTTGAAAATAATGTGTACAGGGAAATGATATAGCGTTTCAAAATTTAAAATACATTTATCTCAGTTTGAATTTAATGTGGCATTCATCGTTTTTCCCCTGGACCCTTCATATGTTTAAGGGCTTCTTAGCCCCATCATCAGCAATTACAGACTGAATTTTCTCATGTTGTCGGCCCTGATTCTTGATTCCTGCTCTCTCTGCCTCTGGTCCAATGAATTTACTAATGAGGTTCCTTTCTACGGGAATTTCAAATTTCATAATTCTTTCCTTGTTCTTCTGTATATAGATTTTTAACCATATGGTGAGTTCATTTTTTTTTCTAACATAGATTGGTAAATATATCCATAGACAAGAAAAATTACGAGTTAGAGAGGAAATGCATAATTAAGGTTGCAAAAGAAAATACATTCAGTGAAAAAATGATACACAAAAAAATTGAGAAGTACAAAAAACAAAAATTGAGGAATGAAAGCACTGTTCAGGTAGAAAAACCAAAAGATAAGAAATACAGGAAATTTACCCTTGGGCACACAACAAATTTCAAAACATTTTTGGAAAATTTAATATTAATTTAGAACCAAAAAATGATTATAGTTTAAATAAACTAATAAAAACTAATAAAAATAAAAAGATTGATGATGGTAAAAAATCAGGTTTATATCAAATAAAATGTGCAGACTGTGATAAGATATATATATAGGGAAAACAAAAATAAATTTAACCATTAGAACTAAAGAACACATAAGGAATGTAAAAAAAAGGGAAAGTAGAAAAATCTGCAGTGGTTACTCACGTTTGGTCAGAAAAACACAAAATAGATGTAAACACAAAATTATTAAAACCGTTAGAAAACAAAAATGAACTCACCATATGGGAAAAAATCTATATACAGAAGAACAAGGAAAGAATTATGAACTTTGAAATTCCCACAGAAAGGAACATCATTAGTAAATTCATTGGACCAGAGGCAGAGAGAGCAGGAATCAAGAATCAGGGCCGACAACATGAGAAAATTCAGTCTGTAATCGCTGATGATGGGGCTAAGAAGCCCTGAATCATATGATCGACAAAAACAACTATAAGAGGTAAAAATGAATGAACAGACAAAATGTTAATTATTAAACAAACCTCTTAATGTTACTTCCTATTGTATTTTAAAATCAAAACAGGATCTTCATTTCCTAAATCTTCTAACTTTCTAAAATCAAATTTTCTCTTTTGTTAAGAAACAAAGCTTTTACTTAATAGTGAGTGGAGAACATATTTTTATCGACTCACCTCATATGATTTCAAATTTCTTTGATACCGATGGTTTCAGACAATATCATGGAAGCCATGACTGAAGAAGGACATGATATTGTCTGAAACCGTCAGTATCAAAGAAATTTGAAATCATATGAGATGAGTCGATAAAAATATGTTCTCTACTCACTATTAATGATATAACCTCATAATGTTTACTTCCCAATATTAATTTAAATATAAAAAGCTTTTAATATTGATGTATATATTCTATAGCATGTACTCAGAATGTGTAACTCTGTAATTTGAACATTTTTCTTAAATATTGAACAGATATATATATACTTATTTTAGGAATTCTCACTATGAGGTATATTCATTAAGGTAGAATATTTTTTATCACTCACCTCATATTGTTCTTCTTATTTGATTATAAACTAGTTTCGGAACATAGTTTCTGTTCCATCCTCAGTATCGTCACGTCCGTTGTTCTGTCGTCTTGAAGAGCTGTCCTTCTCTCCTTCCATTGGCTGACTGAAAAACCTCGAAACCAGGTCATTCTCACCGGGAAATTCAAAGTTCATTAATTTCTTTTCGCTCTTTTGAATGTAGATGGTTTTTCTATTTGTTTTAATAATTTAGCTTCTTTCTCGATAAGATATTTTTCAGACCATGCATGGGCAGCCACTGCAGATTTTTCTACTTCCCCTTTTTTGACATTCCTGAGATGTTCTTTCACTCTAGTTTTCAAATTTCTCTTAGTTTTTCCTATGTAGAATTTCTCACATTCTTCACATTTAATTTGATAAATCCCTGATTTGTTTTCTTCTTTAATTTTCTCAATCTTATTAGGTCTAATCAGTCTACTGATGCTGTAGTCATTTTTGGGTGCTAACCTTATGTTGAACTTTGAATTTCCCGGTGAGAATGCCTGGTTTCGAGGTTTTTCAGTCAGCCAATGGAAGGAGAGAAGGACAGCTCTTCAAGACGACAGAACAACGGACGTGACGATACTGAGGATGGAACAGAAACTATGTTCCGAAACTAGTTTATAATCAAATAAGAAGAACAATATGAGGTGAGTGATAAAAAATATTCTACCTTAAAGATATATATATATATATTTTTTTTTTCTAATTCCCAATCTACAGGTATTTGTTCATATTTCCAACAGATATTCATAAAATATAATAATTGTTATTTCAGTTGTAATGAAACAAATCTTTTTTAAAATTCACGATTAATATTACCTGTTCTAAGGGTTTTATTCTTAAAAATTATTAAGTACTATTGATATTCATCTATTTTTATTAAAATTTCTCCTTCCTTTTCTGTCCATAAATTCTAATAATATTGTAACCATATTTCTTCCGGTATTAAATGCGGTTGAAGTTTGTGGTTTCTTTTTTTTTATTATATACAACTTTCCTCATTAGAGGATTGCCTCAAGGACAAAGTGATACAGACAATTGATTTTCAAAATTGATGAAATACATTTTGTAAATACATTAAAACATTTAAAATTGTAATTGAAGTATACATACTATAAAGTAGAAATTTTGTAAAGATGGTTTCATAGAATACAAAATAATAAAATTGCTCTAAAAGTAATATGAGGCTACATTACAATAATTGTTGAAGTTTACAGTCCAGAGGAGATTATAAATTTCCATAAAGACCTTCAGGCTGTGGTTAAAATATATATATGCCAACAATTATGTTATATTAATGTGCGACCTAATTGCATAAATTGAAAATAAGCCATACAGAATGTAATGGGTAAACATGAGCAAATGACACTAAATAATGATGGAAACCTCATAATTAATTTTGTAAGTTTTAATAGTCCGATAGTAATTAATTCATATTTCCCATAAAGACATGCAACTACAGTAGGTGGACAAAATAATGGAAACATCTTCGAAATTTCATCAATACGGTATAGAACCAAATCTTTAGAACAGATGCAATTCTTCTGGAATTGATGTATGCAATTTTTTTATTTTTTATTTATTTATTCTTATCATCCTTCAGAGCATGATAGATGCTTTAGGATCTTGTACCATTTTTCATAGAAACATTTTTCTATCACTTCAAGAGAGGAAGGAAGTGAGAATCTTGTTCTTACCCTACTTTCTAATTCACACTACATTGCCTCAATAATATTCAGATCTGGAGATTGAGTTGGTGATGGTAGATGTCTGAATTCTCTTTCATGCTCCTCAAACCAGTCTTTAACACAACCAGCAGTGTGAGTAGGAGCATTGTCATCTTGAAATTTAGCATTAACTCAGGAGTGCAATGTATCTACCTTTGACTGCACATAGTTCCATAGATCTTAGCAGTCTTTTTGCCAATCACTGTGACAATAGGACCTGCAGAATATCAGGATGTGGCTGCTCAAATCATTACTGATCTCAACTATAATTAACTGTCTGAGTTATAAGCTTCTTTTGCTGTTTTCCATACATATAACCCTACAAGTAGTAGAAAAGAATAAATGTTCACCCGTCAGACCATATTACATTCTTTCAATCATCAGCAGGCCAGGACTTGTAATAATCATCACACTGCTTTTGTGTTATTGTATTCCTGTCTGTAATCAAGGGTTTGCTAATTGCTACTTGACCAGAATATGTAATTTGTACAGTTCTTCTCCTCACTGTTCTCATAGAAACTTATCATAAATATATATTTAATTTTGCTGTCAGTTTAATTGCAGCCATTTTATAATTTTATGACACCAACCTCTTTTGAACTCTCCTTGTTTCTGTAATTTAGTTTTTGTTTGTGATCATTGTTTCTTTTTGCAAAAGATATTTTACCTTCAGGCAAGTATGCAGACATAACCTTAGAAACTGTGCTCCTTGAAAACCCTAAAAAGAAATTGGAAATCAGGCATTAACAATTTGTCCTTTTTGGAAGTCACTCAGGTGACACATAATTAAACCTAATCCCACAGATACATCTTTATGAGAAGAATTGCTTGTATAGTCATGTACATCATTAGCTTCAGAGTAAACATCTGAAAGAAAAGAATGCATTTTTGACCAGACCTGCAGGTTAACCATGTTCATGAAAATAGATGTACTAGAAAATGTCAGGTTTCCATTAATATGGCTATCCCTTATTCGCTTGGATAATAGACTACATCTTAGTAAATACTCTAAATTATATAATCTTTACAATTTATTATAATTATCATATTTTTTCTATACATATTTTTGCATTTTCGTTATTAAATATTAATTATCATTACTATTAATGTTATAATTATTAATGTATTTTTCAGCATGAGGACACAAAACGGGTAGAAAAATTTGCAGAAAACAAGACCGGTGAAATAAATTCGAGAGAAGCAAAATACAACAAATGTGATGTAAAAACAAGTGCTCTTCAAACCTCACATGAATACAAATGTTTTCTGTGTAACAAATCATTTGTAGAAGAACAACTGCTCACTTTCCACATACAAAGGCACCAGGAAAAGAAACCTTATTCATGTAATATTTGTAAGAAATCATTTTATGGTACTGGTGATTTAAAAAAGCACTACCGTACACATACAGGTGTCAAACCTTACTCATGTCAAATTTGCAATAAATCATTTTCACAAAATTGTACTCTTAAAGCACACATGAGGGTACATACAGGAGATAAACCTTTCACGTGTAATATTTGTAATAAAGCATTTCCAAGGAATTTTCAGTTAACAAGACACATGACAAGGCATTCACAAAAGAAACCTTTTAGTTCTGAAAATGGGGAGAGTTTTATGTGTGATATATGTAATAAATCGTATAATTTGAAAGGTAATTTAATGCTACATATGAAAAAACATCTAGGTGTGAGACCTTTTAAATGTGATATTTGTGATAAAAGTTTTTGTGAGAAATACAAGATGATGAAACATAGAAGGGCACATACTAATAAGAAGCACAAATGTAACATATGTGAAGAAACATTTTCTCAAATATCTGAGTATAATTTACATGTATATAACCATACTGGACATAAGCCTTATCCATGTAAATTATGCACAAGTTCTTATTTTAAAAAATATAAACTCTCAAAACATATGCTCATACATGACCAAAAAACTAATTAATTTATAATTTTGTTGAAACTCTATTTTTATGTACCTACTCTTATACCAGTATTTAGTTTTCAATTTAAAATATTAGGAGCCTCTGAGCAGAATTTTTCAGTCAGCCCTTTCACATCTAGATTTAAATTTCAATACTGAAGTCCTGCTCTGTATACAAGTGGTTTGGAGCATGATGCCTTGGTGCAGAGCTATGTGACTTGCGCTAGCTCAAGTCCCCGTGGGGAAAGAAATTTTGTCATCGAATTTTGACCAATATGGGGCCCACCAGCAATATGAGGAACGTGGTTAATCACAAAAAGTAGTGCCTTCAGGTGTAAAAACAAGCTATAACAGCT
Organism: Diploptera punctata; assembly: GCA_030220185.1. NCBI lineage: Eukaryota > Metazoa > Arthropoda > Insecta > Blattodea > Blaberidae > Diploptera > Diploptera punctata. The sequence continues at coordinate 351,933 of JASPKZ010005291.1, forward strand.
GGAGGACCTTAATGCTGACCACATGTCACCCATATACTGGCTGTATGGTTGTACACCTCTATGATTAACACATGTGGAGTTATGCTAGCAGCCAACTTGTAGTCCAAGGACATTCTGGCTTGTGCTGTGGAGTTAAAATTGATTCTACATGCAAAACTCTCAAACCTGAAATAAGAGGCCTTTGAGAAAATTTGGTTATGTAGATCAATGCACAGAACTCATAAACAAGTTTTTGGGAGTATATGTTCGTTAATCAGAAATATTCCTCTCCATATGACTATTGTCCCAATTAAAATGGATGATGAAACATTTTCTCAAATAACAGAATACCATAATTAAATGAATCGTGAATTCTTCTTACCTCATACTTCTATTTTTACAGCACTGCAGTATCAGCAACCATCGTCACCATCCACGACTGAAAACAGCTGAGGATGGTGATGATGGTCGCTGATACTGCAGTGCCATGTTTAAAAAAAACATAGAAGTATGAGGTAAGAAGAATTCACAATTCATTTAATTCTTATTAATAAAACCTCATAATGTTAAAAATTCCCAAATTCTTCTTCCTTCCAAGTATTAGATCAAGGCCTGTTACGATCCTATAGAAAATTTTCCCTCCAGCGTGATCCATCCGGGAAATTCTCATATAAGATTTGAAAGCATAATAATAGTCCCTTCGATTGGTTGCTGGCCAAAGGAAGGCAAGACCAGTGATGGGGCTGCCATCTTACAGCCTCTGGTCAGGCTTCTCTGGAGAAGAAAAGAAAATTAAAGGAAAGAAGAAATGCAAGAAAGGAAAGACTCCCTAGCCTTCGGATGCCCTAATAGCGTTGGGGTCGAAAAAACAAGAGTTAACCAAGAAAAGTTAGATAGTAAAGTTAAAAGAGTCTGGTATAAGTAAGTGGAAGAAATACCAGATTGGTTAAAGATAAAAGTAAGGAGCAAAACCCAAGTAAGTGGAAGCAATGTTTTGCTCAGCTTGGGCACCTTGTGGTCGCCATCCACATATCCCCGAGATGGGGACCCCTGAGGGAAAATTTCCCAAATTTATTATATTATAAAATAATAAATTTAATAATAAATTCCCAAATTTATTATATTAATTTAACAGAATATAATTTACATACATATATACAATCATACTGTATATAAATCTTACAAATATAATTTGTGTGTATTTTCAAAATTTATGTTAACTGACAAAACACAGTTTTTGCACAACAAAGTGAATTTATTAGTTTGAAATTTTATTTGTAAAATTCACACTTGTAAATAAAAATTTACAAAAAGCCATTCAAAATTGTCTGGTTTGAAAAATATTAATCAATAACTTTTTTGGTTTACAGTGTGAGTTTTAATGCCCCACTGGACTTTTCATGCTTCAGGTTCCACTAACAAATATAAGTATTTTATATGCAACATTCTAACAGAGCATGTAGATTGTGACTGTACACACAAAAATTCGGAGTTATTGGATCTGGCATCAATGTACACTTAAAAAGATACAAGAAAGTCATTTATACAGGTAGGAATGTGGGCTATCATTTAGTATATGTTACTTAGTTCAATATAAACTATGAATGAAGTAATATATTTATATTAAAATAATTAAAACTTGCACTGTAAACCAAAAAAAGTTATTGATTGATTTTTTTCAAACCAGAATATTTTTGAATGGCTTTTTGCAAATTTTTATTGACAAGTGAGAATTTATATTAAAATAAATTTATAAATTGAAATTCATTGGAGAAAATTTTTTGACAAGTCACTTCATAAATTTTGTGTTTTCCACAAAACCTCCGTTTCAAATGTAATCATATCCATCTTCAGCCACAATTCTGAGTGATGAAATTTATGAGGTGAGTTGTCAAAAAAATTTCTCTGATAAATTTTAACATATTTATCTTCAATGTGAATACTCTTGTTATACACCAAAGAGTTATTTTATTCATTTATGTTTATACCAATGGCACTTCTCCCGAGAACTTAATGTAAATATATTGGAAAAGTGTTAAGCTATGGTTTATTATACAATGAAGATCACCTGACAGATATAATTGGCGATTATCGCTACGCATTGTTTGTTCGATACTGGTTTCACATGGAGCGAAGATTGTACATCACTTATGTTTATGGAATTGTCGTCAGATGGAACCACATATATGTAAAATCAGAATGACCAACTGTTGCAATACATTTCCAAATATGTTTATAAGAAATGGATGTACACAAACCTGTCCCTGCATTTTCTAATAAAATAAATTACTTATACATTATTTAGTAAACTATAAACTAATCTGATATACATAAAATTGACCCATCAGAACCTAACAAAATTAAGTGAGCGAACATTTACTTCTTATAAAATACATTTTCAAATTAATTGCAAATGTTGGTCATTCACAGATATATCCTGCCATCTGGCATATTAAATTTTATAAGCATTTGTGCATGTAGACTACAATTCTATAGGACTGGAAAAATCATTGAGAGAGAAATGGCATAATTTGTATACATAGATAAATATGTAATAATTATTTTAAAAAATAAATATCATTGCAAAACGTTTAAAATAATATGAAATATTAGTAAGACAGAAAAAGTACCTAGAGCAACAGCATCATGAGAATGTTGTATGGAAAATAATAGAACAAATTATTCTGAAGTTCAGCTGAAAAAAGAAATTTTTAAAATGTCCACAGTCGTCTTCTAGGTTTTTAAATAATGAAACATCTGCTTGATGATAATATCAAATTTTAAGAATGCTTCTGATTTTTGCTTGAGCAGTTTTATCACGTTTTGAATTTAATAAGGGAAGAAATTATGCACTCATGCCATAAAATCCCTATTAATATAAATACCTCGTAGTGTTTCCTCCCACTGTAAATTTAATTTAAAATATACATATAAATTCAATATAAAGAAGATTCCTGAAGATGACTTTGGAAAAGCTTAGAAATTTAATGATGTAACAAAGATTGTGACATGAATTATTGTAGTTGAGGACAACGGTGTAAAAAAAAAGATATGAACAAGTTTTATAATTAAATAATTGTAACCTCAACGGTGTGAACATAAAAAAAAATTGAATATTAAAAGTGTAGATTTACTAAAGACATGGTGAAAAGTTTATAGAGCTCTGAGATTGAGAATCTTTTGAATTCTCGTTTTAGTGATTCAGAAGAAAGTGTTTTTGATTCTGATGACGAATCTGAACTAAGTGACGAAGCAGTGTCAGAAGCGGAAGTGCAAACCAATTTGGAAAGTGATACCTATGAAAATATGATAGCAGGTCAGGCAGAAGTGGTTGATATATTGTATCCATGTGTAATTATGTCCCAAAACATGAAACATTCACTAATGTTATATTTAAATTAATATTGGGAAGTAAACATTATGAGATTAAATCGTTAATAGTGAGTGGAGAACATTTTTAACAACTCACCTCATATAATTTCAAATTTCTTTGATACCGGTGGTTTCAGACAATATCTAGTCCCTCTTCAGTCAAGCCATGACTAAAGAGGGACAAGATATTGTCTGAAATCGCCGGTATCAAAGAAATTTGAAATTATATGAGGTGAGTCGTTAAAAATATGTTCTCCACTCATTATTAATAAATTCACTAGTAGTGTGGTAGAAGCATTCAAACTTTCTTCACTCTTGAACTTGCATGATTATTACAGAGACTAACCATTGTGCAGATCAGTATATAAAATCTCGAGGTATGCTTTTCTCATTTTGATCCACAGTGAGAGAATGGACCCCTGTGACACTTGATGAAATGTATGTTACTTTAGCACTATTTATGTTAAAAAATAAAAATCAAATGAATTGTGAATTATTCTCACCTCATATATCTATGTTATTTAACACAGAACTGCGGTATCGGGAAACATTATTCCCATCTTCAGCTGTTGCCACGACTCTCGATTCTTCATTATGCCAGTCATTTTCTAAACTTCCATCTGGTGTTGATTTGAAGAACTTTATAATCAAATTTTGTTTGTCCAGAAACTCAAAATTCATGGTTCTAATATGTTTTTCTTTAATGTATATATTTTCCCAAACTGTTAATTTCAAAGGTTTAGATATATGTTTTGAAAACATCTGTGATAAAGGGGTAAAGGCAGCCATCACACAGGACTGACAACATGGCTAGTGCCAATTGTTTAGAAAGATGGTCCTACTACCCGAAGGACTTCTTAATGCCTGTAGTAATGCCATAAGTAATGTCACGAATGATTTCCAATTTATCTAGAGAATTTTGAAATCAAGAGTGGCATTTGTTAGGACTATTCAACGAATAAAATTAAGCTGTTTACTCACAAATCTCTATTCAAATACAGTTATTTTAAAATATTTATATATTTAATGTAAACGGCGATGTTTGAAAACAAATGATAAACATTTGTTATGTTTTATTTGTTCATCATTGCAACTAGATCATATTATTTAATGCTAAATAGGATCGCAATATTGTAAGAATGCACCCTACTGGAGAAAAAATGAAACATATCAAACTGTATATTATAACCAACAATATAGGTTATTAATTTCTGATGTCCTATGATGTAAATATGTCACTTATATTTTTTCTGGAACATAAATACCTGGGAAATAATATGTTTATGAAAGTGCAATCAGTGTTTTCTTTTTATTGTTGTATAATCAATTGCTACAATTTTTTTTCTATTATATCCCACTAGCGGTGGCTGATTACACACAACAACAAATTAGAACTTTTTGTCGCTCGCAGAAATGAAAATAGGTGATTTTAGTTAATTAGCATGCGCTGATTTCGAATTTGAAGTCCATTCTTCTCTATCACCTAACAGTTTTTTGCGAGGACGTGTTGAACGTTTTTCGTTATATTTTGCATATTATTGCTAGAAGCAGTTGATCTATGTAAAACCAAATCATATAAGATCCAAAAAGTTAAAATATTTTTTTCTAAGAAGGGTAAATAAGTAGTTACATTACAACACATGCTTAAATTGTAGCAAAAATCTCACCTTTCAAAACTTCTTCCTGGATGACTTACACCGATAAGATGGCTTCGAAATGTCTGTGATAAGTTGACAGCAATAATCAGCAAGCATGTTGGTCACTGATTTCCCTTTATAACGCCTTTCCATTTCTAAAATGTGTTCATGGAACCTTTCGCCATGTTCATCACTGACATCTCCAAGTTCGGTCAAGAATCACTATGTTTAACAGGTCGCATGGCTGACTGCAAATTTCGATACTGAAGAGAATGCTTATTTTTTAAGTGAAACCGGATATATTGACCATACTGAAATAGTCAGTGATGTGGTCTGTAGGTTCTCTCCACAACATTGGAATGGCAAATGGTATGCACGAATGTGAACCTTTTAACCACCCTATACAAATCCTTTGATAGTTTATACAGCAAAAATTGGGGGCCCAATATTTATCAGTATCTCCAAATTTACTATAGTTCACAAAATATAAATTGTACGCCTTTATAATTAGTTCTGCGCTGAGATTTTGTACAATATTCTCCACATACGTAACAGAATAAATTAGGAGAATTCTTACAGCGGTGAGACATTGCAAAATTATAAAAACACTAAAACTTACATATTAAATATATTATAGTAGGTTGTTTTAATTCAATTTCTTTATAATGATACACAATAATGCATATATCGACACTTCACAATCACAATGATGTAATGTAAGACGAACTGCACAGAACGAGGTATTATAAGCCATTACTTCACGTATTTGACAGTGGCAATCAGGATATTTTGTATACCTGTGTATTCCTGAGGGTTTAACAATCCCTAAGAGTAATAAAACCGCGCAAAAGAAAAATAATTGTGACCAGTTTGAGAGACAATAGTGCCTGTGACCCTCACGGAAATGATCACTTCTGCTAAAGGTTGTCGTCGAAATATCTGACTCCGGTTAGGTGATTGGAAAAAACTAATATCATTTTTGTCTTCTGCGGGTCCGAAAACATAGTTATTGATACATTTCAAGCCTGCGAGTAATTCTTTGTTGTTGAGTGTTATGTTCGTGCACTATATGTACAATCTGGGAGCCACATGGGTTCTTACAATGGTGCTAAGTGAATATATAAATTCCTATATTCAACTTATTTGTTAGAGAGTCAGTCACTGCAAGATAATGCTGTGACCTGTTCAGAATATTAAAAAGGAGTAGCTTTCTTTAATATGATAAACAGAAGTTGATAAATATTGAGGTGAAACACGGCTGTGATTGGTTATAAAACAAAATTCATTGAAATGTGATTGGTCACTGACTCCCATTTGGGACATGAGTTAAATAGTCTTTTTAATAAATAACAAGTCATGAAATCTTGCCCCATAACTCAAGCATGGAACTGCAGTTTCAAGAGGCATGACTCTTCTTCAGCCATCTTTATGACCGTTGAATTTCAGCCTATACTTTCATCTTCAAAGTTGCCATCTGATGTTGATTTCAAGAACTTTGAGATCAAATCTTGCTCGCCAGGAATTTCAAAATTCATCGATCTAAATTTGTTCTTCTGAATGTATATCTTTTCCTAAACTGTCAAATCTGAGGGGTTTGCCAAATGTTTCAAAAGTTATTTGAGAAATTGATAAAAGTTTTGAAGTTTGAAAGAAAAAAATGGATTTCTGACAAAACAAAATTCTCATATGATGGACTGAAATATCAAAGACTTGACACACACAATTGTTATTGATTTCTCTAGTATCCTGTTTCAATGATCTAGATACACTTACCATTGCATGCTGAAACCTAGCTTGATATTTCTCCTAGAGAAGCATTGTGATGTACCAAGACAAATGTCCAAAACATTATATGCCTTTTTAACTGCAAGACATCAAAATCCAGATCCAAAACTCTCATTTAAATTACAGGAAAATAATACAACTCCTGAATTGGTGAAATGGATAACCCTGACACCTGCCCTCATGCCACATTTCATCTCGCTACATTCTATATGTGAAGAGAAAAATTATACACTCAGATTGGAGTTTGAACCCAGGACCTTTCACACTCTAGGTGAATGATCTACCAAGTGAGCTATCTGAGAAACTCCAATCTAAATGCAAATTTTTTCTCTTATATATACTGTTAATTTCTGCTATGAAACCTTTGCTTCTATCTTGCAAATGGTGGCTCCTTTATTAAGAAGACATTTAATTGGAAATTTTACATTACATTATAAAGCCAGGGTTTTCTTGGGGTTTCACCCATATTTCCCTGCCACAAATTTAATTCCACCATTTCTCCATACTATCTCATTCATTTCATTCATCCGCCTCTGTGACGGTGCATCAGGAGTGGTCAACCAGCACCCTTGTAGTTCACAGACCTCTATAAATATAGGACTTCATCTCATCTCATTCCTCGACCCGACCTTGAGTTGGACATGAGTTGAGGATATTCATTTATTTTTTATAAAGCCAATATGGCTTCTTTTAATGTTTCTATTATTCATTTCGATAACTGGTGTTTGAAAATAAATTTAGAAGAAATATTTTATATGGGATGTGGAGCCGAAACCGAAGATTTGATATTAGAAGATGAAAAGGGGTATATTAGAGGATGTGAATAATTTGAGTATCTGGGAGTAAAATTAGATAAAGAGGATAAACAAGAAAGTGATATTAAGAACAGAATAAATAGAGGTAGAACAATAACAGCAATGATGAATGGAGTCTTGTGGAACAGACATATAACCAGGGAAAATAAGTTACAAATATATAACTCAATAGTGAGAAGTACCGTCACATATGGAGCTGAAGTTTGGAAATTCAACAAAAACTTATGTCAATGGAAATGGATTTCTTGAAGAGAGCAGCAAGATGTTCAAAATTAGACAAAATAAGAAATACTGTCATAAGAGAAAAAATGAATATTGGTTATTCAACAGTAGATTATATACAGTATAAGCAATTAAATTGGTTTGGGCACGTACGACGAATGCAAGAAGAAAGATTACCCAGGAAAACATTGGAATGGTGTCCACCTGGAAGAAGGATGAGAGGAAGACCTCGAAACTCGTGGATGCAGGAAATCAGAACTGGAATGAGAGCAAGGGGACTGGAGGACATGGATTGGATGGAGAGAGACGAGTGGAGAAGAAAAATAAAACTTTAGTCACAGAAAGATGTGTAAACATTAAAATTCTGTATATAAATAAATAAATAATTCATTCCATATATCTCAATGATGGATAAATTATATTTGAAGAGAAAAATTATATGCTCAGACTGGGGTTTGAACACTGGACCTTTCGCACACTAGGCAAATGCTCTACCAAGTGAGCTATTTGAGAAACTCCAATCTAAATGCAAATTTTTCTCTTGTAAACACTGTTAATTCCTGCTACATTCTGTTTCACTCATGAAGGGAGCCTATTTGCTTCACACATTGGCTTGCCAATACTGGATTTAGGCTTCAGTATCTGTGCCTTGCAGTTAAAAATGGCAGATAATTTTTTGGACACGGCGTTAGTACATCACAGTGTTTCTTTGGAAGGAAATTCAAGGCAGGTTTCAGCATGCAGTTGTCGTCAATTTCTTTGTTAGATTTAAAACATACTCCATAAACCGGATTTGTTCATATAATAGAGACAAATTGAACTTTACAAAACTTCTGGATTTTTAAAATGTTGTTTGTTTTAGAAGGAGTTATGCCACAAACCATGCAGTTGCTTGAAGAGGTTGTATTTGTTACAATTTGCGAAACCTCCAACAAATCATTCTAAAGTAAATGATGGTGATCTGTTCCATTTAAGGGGACTGGGTACTGTGAGATGACCAAAAATTACATTTTTAGATTTTGGTATTAAAAAATTCTCTAGAGTTTCTATTTTAAGAATATATATACATTTATAGTGTTAGGTTCATTTTTAAGCATTTAAATTGGGTTTTAAGAACATATTTATATAAGTCAGTATGGAGTTGTCTTTTTTTGACATCCGTTTTCTCAACTTTACATTTTTGTATGTTTATGTACCTGTTGCTCAGAAACTGTTAGAGATAGAAAGCTGAAATTTTGCACACTCCTATTTCATGTGATAATGAAATCTTACTACCACTTTCAGGAAGTTCCATTCAAAACTACAGATTTTAGAGTAAAAAATATATGAAAAAATACAAAATTTTCAGTACAATAATTTTCATAATTTAAAAAAATGTATTTAGGCTCAATTCTGGAAATGCATGCTATTATGCATTGCAGAGACTTTTGATGTCCCAACTCCTTTCAAAAAACGTTAAGCTGAAAATATATAAAACTATTATTCTACCAGTTATATTATATGGGTCCGAAACATGGACTCTTACTTTAAGGGAGGAAAGGAGATTTCGAGTATTTGAGAATAAAGTTCTTAGGAAAATTTTTGGACCAAAGAGAGATGAACAGACAGGTGAATGGAGAAGACTACATAACAATGAACTACATGGTCTTTATAGGAAGAGATATAATAACAGTTAAGTCTCGTAGACTGCGATGGGCAGGACATGTTGCACATATGGGGAATGAAAGACGTGCATGGAAGCTTCTTGTAGGAAAGTCAGAGGGAAAACGCCCAGTTGGTAGACCAAGAATGAGGTGGGAGAACAACATTAACTATGATTTGAGGGAAGTAGATTATACAGGGAATGATTGGAAAGTATTAGCTCAGGATAGGGATGTATGAGAGCTTATGTCCATGCGGCCATGAACCTTCGAGTTCGATAGTGCCAGTGAGTAAGTAAGAGTAAGTAATGAAGTCTTACTACCACTTTCAGGAAGTTCCATTCAAAACTACAGATTTTAGAGTATAAAATATATGAAAAAATACAACATTTTCAGTACAATAATTTTCATAATTTAAAAAAATGTATTTCTTGTTAACTATTACAGATATCCTAATGATTCTGGTCATAAGAGTAGCTAATTGTGATTCTTTACTGTAAGTAGTTTCTTAGGAAAAGGTACCTAAAGTCACCTATGTTTTATACAAATTTTGAATGACATTTTTCTGTATAAAATTTTTTTTAAAAAAATCAAGTATCAGGGCTAGAATCATAAACTAAAAACTATAATAATTCGCGAGATGTTGTGTTCACGTTGTAAAAGTTAGAAGTGATTCTGTTTATAACTTACTGAGATAGAGCACATTTACTTTACAGTTGTATAATACCCATACAGTCAGACTACCCTGTCCCCTTAAATATACTGACACTATGGTTTTATGTAGTTGTTTACCAATATGATTGGCAGTGGTCGACAGTTCCCTTTTTAGATTTAATGGACGATGTGAAAGATAACTTGAGCAGAATAAATGTTAGGAGATAGAAATTTAATGCATTTCCAAGGGAGGAATGGACTTTACTAGGGTCTTTCATAGTAATTCCATACAGTAAGTAGTAGTAGTAGTAACATGTAAATTAATATATTATTTTTATATTTGAAGAGAAAAATTATATGCACAGGCTGGGGTTTTAACCCAGGACCTGTGGCTATCTGGGCCAATGTTCTATCATTGAGCTACCTGAGAAGTCCAATCTCAATAATATTATAATAATATCGTGAAAAGAAAAATTAATGTCCGAACCAGGAATCTAACCGTGGACCTCTAGTTCTCCAGACTAGTGTGCAGCCCACTACACCATTCTAGATTTGGCACAAACATTAACAATTCTAGAATTGTGTAGTGGGCTGCACACTAGTCTGGAGAACTTGTTAATATTTGTGCCAAGTATAGAATGCTGTAGTGGGCTGCACACTAGTCTGGAGAACTAGAGGTTCACAGTTCGATTCCTGGTTTGGACATTAATTTTTCTTTTTACAATATCATTATAATATTATAATATGTATTAATTAAATAAAAATAAAACGTAGTTTTATTTGATTTTCATATTTATTATATAATTCAGTGACAGCTGTTTTGGTACACTGTACCTTCTTCAGACATGTTAACAAATTATGAATTGTGTTCCAACTGATCTAAGCAACAATACAACAATATTTATTTAATTTTTTTAATTTAACAAAGGGGATTCATTCAAATCAGGTTGAGAATTTAACAGCCCGGAAAGCCAAGGGTCCCGGGTTCGAGTCCCGGTCTAGGCGAAAATTTTTCTCTTCAAATATAATTTAACAGTTTGTTACTACTTTTAAATTTATTAATTTCTACAGCCTCCAAAAGATCTAACTTCTTACCCTTATCACAAACATGTAAAATTTCAAAATTTGGATCAAAACAATGATTAAATTGGAATATGTGGTTAGCATATTTTGTTCCTTTTGAAAGGAACACATGAGAGCATATAACAGAAATTTAGAATATTCAAAATATGCTAACCACCTATTCCAATTTAATCATTGTTTCAATCCAAATTTTGAAATTTTACATGTTTGCGTAAAGGGTAGGAAGTTAGATCTTTTGCAGGCTGTAGAAATTAATAAATTTAAAAGTAGTAACAAACTGTTAAATTCTCAACTTGATTTGAATGAATCCCCTTTCTTAAATTAAAACATTTAAATAAATATTGTTGTATTGTTGCTTTGATCAGTTGGAACACAATTCATAATTTGTTAACATGTCTGAAGAAGGTACAGTGTACCGAAACAGCTGTCACTGAATTATATAATAAATATGAAAATCAAATAAAACTACGTTTTATTTTTATTTAATTAATAAATATGAATTTTCATCAAGTAAACACCAACTCAATTGATTATTATAATATGATCCATTATTGGAACTGTGTTAAAATAACAGCATTGTAAAATGTTAAATAAAATCCAATCTCAATGCAAATTTTTATCTTATACATTGTTAATCCCTGATTGCCAATACTACGAGCATTTGCTCGATCACACAAATGGCGCCCTCAGGGGTCCTCATCTAAGGGATATGTGGATGGCGACCACAAGGTACCCAAGTTGAGCAAAACATTGCTTCCACTTACTTGTGTTTTGCTCCTTACTTTTATTTTTAATCGATCTGGTATTTCTTCCTTTCTTCTACCAGACTCTTTTAACTTTACTATCTAACCTCTCTTGGTTAACTCTTATTTTTTCGACCCTGATGCTATTAGGGCATCCGAGAGCTAGGGAGTCTTTCCTTTCTTCTTTACTTTATTTTCTTTTCTTCTCCAGAAAAGCCTGACCAGAGGCTATAAGATGGCAGCCCCATCACTGGTCTTGCATTCCTTTGGCCAGCAACCAATCGAAGGGACTATTATTATGCTTTCAAGTCTTATACAAGAATTTCCCAGAAATCTCTGGGCCATCCTATGAAATGCTGGAAGGAAAATTTTCTATAGGATCGTAACAGGCCTTGGCCTAATATTTGGAAGGAAGAAGAAGAAGAAGAACTTTTTTAATTTGGTGATTTGGGGTATTAAACCATCCATTGTACAAAAAAACACCACAGTACGTTTATATAACACTTTGGCTAGACCAGTGTTGACCTATGGAGTAAAGCATGGACACTAAAAAGACAACATGAAAGCAGAATAATGGCTTATGAAATGAGATTCATGCGCAGAACAGCGGGTTACACCAGATGGGATCAGAAAAGGAGCACCGTTATCTTAAAAGAATTGAAGACTACGCCAATTTTGGAATATATTAAACAGTACCAACTAAATTGGAAACACCATCTAGAAAGAATGAGTTCAAATCAGATCCCCAAAGCTGTTTATAATTATATACCAAGAGGACGAAGATCCTATGAAATGCTGGAAGGAAAGTTTTCTATAGAATCATAACAGGCCTTGGCCTAATACTTGGAAGGAGGAAGAAGAAGAAGAAGACACAAATGGCAGCTTTTTGTTTAAGAAGACATTTATTGGAAATTTAAACACTACTTTATAAAGTCAGTAGGGCTTCTTTTGGTGTTTTTATTATTAATTTAACACTTAATATCCTTCAGTGAGAAGTGTTAAATTAATATTTATAAAACATGTCATCACATAACTTCTTCTTCTTCTTCTTCACTTCACGGGTTAGGAAAATTGCCTGTTCTGCCTCACAGTTGTTCTGTCCATCTTTTCACTGGCCTTCCTACATTCCTTGAACCTCTTGGCTTGTAGTTGAATGCTGCTCTTGGTAATCTTGATACATTCATTCTTCCCACATGTGTAAACCATTTCTCTCTATATTCTCTGATTTTCTCATCCAATGGATATATATTTAACTCTGTTCTTATATCTTCATTCCTTATCCAATTCAATCTTGTGCAGCCTTTTGTTCTTCTAAGGAAGTTCATTTCTGCGCTTTGTATTCTACTTTGCAGTTTTTGGTCATTACCCAAGTTTCGCTCCCATAAAGTAATGCAGGAACTGCCAATGTTTTATAAAACTTCAATCTAGTATATCTTCTTGTTTTATATCACATAACTGGAGAGAAAAATATCTACTTGGTCTGGGATTTGAACACAAGAACTTCAGCTTTATGTGCTGATATTCTACAATTGACCTTAGGCACACCTACCTACCTCACTGGCACTATCGAACCCGTAGGTTCATGCCACATGGGCATAAGCTCTCCATACATCCTTATCCTGAGCTAATGTTTTCCAATCATTCCCTGTATAATCTACTTCCCTCAAATCATAGTTAATGTTATTCTCCCATCTCATTCTTGGTCTACCAACTGGACATTTTCTCTCTGGTTTACCTACAAGAAGCTTTCATGCACATCTTTCATTCCCCATTCGTGCCACATGTCCTGCCCATCACAGTCTATGAGACTTAACTATTCTTATTATATCTGGCTTCCTATAAAGACCATGTAGTTCAGTTATGTAGTTTTATCCATTCACCTGTCTGTTCATCTCTCTTTGGTCCAAAAATGTTCCTAAAAACTTTATTCTCAAATACTCATAATCTTCTTTCCTCCCTTAAAGTAAGAGTCCATGTTTCACATCCATATAGTATAACTGGTAGAACAATATTTTTATACATTTTCAGTTCAACGTTTTTTGAAAGGAGTTGGCTTGTCAAAAGTCGCTGTAATGCATAATAGCACGCATTTTCAGAATTGAGCCAATGGTCAATTTCTTTGTGCATCTCATTCCTATTTGTGATTATTGTTCCTAGGTATTTGAATTCAGCCACTTCCTCAAAATTTCCCTCATTTGTCATTAGCTATCCATTAAAATTTTCCAGGCACACCTATCAGAGAGTAGAGAAAGAAAGGGGAACTTGTGCCTGTTCTGGAAGGTGTGATTGAATAGTCCACCAGTTGGAGATCTTTGGTTCAAACCCCACCTCAAGTACATATTTTTCTTAAGTTATGTAGATAGGAAATAACACTATGAGGTTTTTTAATATTGTTTATTTTTTATTATATTCATCTCATACTTCATAATTCATAGCAGACCCAGGGTTTCTTCACATCATTTGTGACATTCTCAATCCTGTGTCACGTTCACAACTGACGTCCAACGGCCTGCTATCCTGCAGACTGCCTTCCGTGCCATCTGGTGGCCGACCGAAGAATTTCCAAATCAGTCCTCTCTCCTTATAACCGGGTATTTCAAAATTCATAGTTGTATTTTCATTCTTGCATATGTAAATTTTTTCCCAAATTGTGAGTTCCTTCGGTTTTTCCAATTGTTTAAGTAGTTTTGTTTTGGTTTCTAAAACAATTGTTTAAGTAATTTTGTTTTAGAATCCAAAACAAAATTACTTAAACAATTGGAAAAACCGAAGGAACTCACAATTTGGGAAAAAATTTACATATGCAAGAATGAAAATACAACTATGAATTTTGAAATACCCGGTTATAAGGAGAGAGGACTGATTTGGAAATTCTTCGGTCGGCCACCAGATGGCACGGAAGGCAGTCTGCAGGATAGAAGGTCGTTGGACGTCAGTTGTGAACGTGACACAGCATTGAGAATGTCACAAATTATGTGAAGAAACCCTGGGTCTGCTATGAATTATGAAGTATGAGGTGAGTGAAATAATAAAAAAATAAACATATTTTTCTCTCTAGTTGTGTGAATCTTTGTTTTATTAATCTTAATAAAATTAAAAACTAAAAAAAATGTGGCCAAGACTGCAGAAGTCCCCATTAAAATCAATTTGAGAAAGAAAAAAATCATGTTGCAGATAAATTTATATTTTTTACTCGTATTTTTTTACTCACAAATTTTCAAATATGTCCTAAATAAACATAGATACCCTAGCCAGTATTAAAAAGTCACATTCTACACAAGAGATGAAGACATAAAAGTTTAATGCATTGATTTCAATAAACATTTTATTCTCAAGGACTATATTGACATATTTTTAATCCCAATTTGCTTTCCAGTGCACAAATGGATGCTGACAGTTTTAATCATAGGCATTGAGTAAAGCACCAATACATAGTTCATCTTCAATAAGAAATGGGCTGTGGCCCTTCAGTGAAATGTTCCAGCATTCACTTTACAACCATGGGAAACCACAGAAAACCATGGTCGGAACATAAATGGAACTTCGGTCATGTTCCAATAAACTGTAATAGTTTTAATAGGAAGAAGTGCGCACAAATGTGCATTAGATTTGGTGTCTGCTGTACACCAGCAACATTTTTTGTTCTCTTTAAACAGACATTGATATGGTATCTTGCACACGGTCTATCACAGAGCTTACACACGCAGTCCATTGACGGATCATGATAGTATGAAATTTTGCAGAGTTTGTGGTGACATCCATGCACTGCCAGTTTTGTTAAACAAGGTAGCTTGAAGCCACTACTACAATTCACAAGCTGGTGAGACAGTGATTGTTGTGTCTACATTGATATTTGAAGAATCTTGTAGCTTTCTCCTCTTCTACGAACACACCAAACTGATATATGGTGACACAACAAACCTGAATCAGAAGAAACAATATTTGGTAATTATGAAACTACAGAAAATTAATTGAACTTTTATAGGAATAAATCACTATCAGGTTTAATTGAAGATAAATTAAAATGTTTGATACCTCTCCTCAGAACCAATCTTCTAAGTAGATCGCGATTTCAAAGCCTTGACGGCTTCATCTTCAGTACTGTCTTGACGACTGATGTTATGTCGATCGAATGCAGGGATTGTAACGAAATTAACGTTGGAAAAACAAAAAGAAATTTGAAAACAAGGATGAAAGAACATCCTAGAAATGTCAAAAATCGTGAAGTGGAAAAGTCAGCAGTAGCTGCTCATGCTCGGTGCGAGAAACATCCAACTGAATCAAAAGCCAGTCTAATTAAACAAATGGAAAAACAAAAAGAACTCACGGTTTGGGAAAAAATCCACATTAAAAAAAACAAGAAAGAAAATTTATGTAGATAGGAAATAACACTATGAGGTTTTTTAATATTGTTTATTTTTTCTTTCACTCACCTCATACTTCATAATTCCTCACAGACCCAGGTTTCGTCACATCATTTGTGACATTCTTAATGCTGTGTCACGTTCACAACTGATGTTCAATGGCCTTCTATCCTGCAGACTGACCTCCGCACCATCTGATGGCTGACCGACGAACTTCCAAATCAATCCCCTCTCCTTATACCCGGGTATTTCAATATTCATAGTTGTGTTTTCATTCTAGCATATGTACATTTTTTCTCAAATTGTGAGTTCCTTCAGTTTTTCCAATTGTTTAAGTAATTTTGTTTTGGTTTCTATTCTATGTTTTTTCTGACCAGGCATGTGCAGCTATTGCAGATTTTTCCGTTTCTCCATTTTTAACATTTCTGAGGTGTTCCTTTAATCTTGTATTTAGATTAATTTTTATTTTTCCTATGTATATCTTTTCACAATCTTTACAATTAATTTGATAAATTCGCAATTTTTTGCAGTCTTCAATCTTTTCATTTTTGTTGGTTTTTATTAAATTTCCTAAGCTGTAATCATTTTTCAGTGCTAATTTAATAAAAAGATTGAAGATTGCAAAAAATCGGGAATTTATCAAATTAATTGTAAAGATTGTGAAAAGATATACGGAAAAACAAAAAGAAATCTAAATACAAGATTAACCTTTAAACGCCCAGGAGCCCATATGCTGGGTTTTAAATTGTACGTCCAATCTGCCCGCAGACCCAGCGTATGGGTTCTGAGCAGGCAGACCTGTTTGGTTGCTTGAAATTATACTGGATAATACTACTTTTGTAACATACCTTTCTTTCAGGGTTATCAGATGCTTGGCAACGTGATGTGAAGATAGCATTCGTTTATTAAATGTTTGTTTTTGTGTGATAAGCCTCGAAACAATCACCAATTCACAAACCGACATCATACTTTTTACACTTCACTTGCACACGTTTTCTGATTCCCTGTGCCGAACACACACGACAAATTAGTCTTTGTAAAGCTACCGGCCAATGTTGACTAAAGTTAACTTCAAGTCACGAAATGTCTGTACTCAATATACTATGTCTACCAACCAGGGAGTCATCTACAGGGTGTTCTACCAGCCTGTTCCAAAAAGTCTGTGACAAGTCTAAGTCGGAAGTCTCTATATGTTGTTTTGGCCCAATGTTGACTAAAGTTGACTTCAAATCACGAAATGTCTGTACTCACTATACTAGGTCTATCCAGAAAGGCATCTACAGGCTGTTCTACCAGCCTGTTGCAAAACGTCTCTGACAAGTCTAAGTCAGAAGTATGTGTTGTTTTGGCACCAATGAAGTCAGAAGAAGAAAACTGTATAGAATGGTCAAGTCTAACAAATGAAAAAATAATTTTTTGGTTGAGTAAACAAGCTATAACGGCTGGGGGACTCGACATGCTGACCACATGTCACTCATGCACTGGCTCGATGATAATCTACCTTTGTGATTGGCACATGTGGGTGTGAGGCTAGCAGCTGGCTGGTAAGCTAAGGGCCTTCTAGGCCTGTCGCACCATGGAATTATTATTATTTTTAGATTATCAGGCATCCCTTTTCTCTTAGGTCTTACTATCTCACAACACGTCATATCACATTAGAATAATTACGCCAAGAAAAAGGTACATTTCTTATTCTGTCACGTCAGGGGGAAGAGTACAGTTTTCTTCGCTGTCAATTCTAGTTTCACGAACCCAAGACCTGACAAAAGCCAGGTGTCTCACAGCTATAAGTGTCAGTTGATTGTAGCTTGTGATTTTCATTGATATCTTTTCGTCATTGTCACAATCTGAGAATGTCTTGTATTTTAGCAGAACGTAGTGATTTTGTACAAGACACATCGTAAACTTCGTTCTGAGTCACAAAACTGTGAATGAATAAGGGCTGTGGGTGGAATGTGATCTGTTTTTTTTTTCAAAACTTTCCTGCTTAGGGGAAAAACTGACCGGATGCAACATAATAAACAAAAGAATGAACGAGGGTTAGAATATCCCTAAATCTATATACAGTTTTTCACTTCTAACCTGATTCACAACACTCTAAAGTCCCTAAAGTTATTTGGTAACTATCGTCAATTTAAAAATTATCTCTATGGTATAAAATATCACTACGGATTTTTGCCGTGAATACCACTGATTTTACAATAATATTTAACACTTTAAACGTTGTTTGATGTTTGTAACCCCCACAGATTTTAAAATATGAGTTAATAAAATCAGCAAAGTTATTGTCAAAAGCCAAGGAGTTTAAAAGCTAGGTGGACATTTAAACCTGGGAAGCCTGCCGCTACCTGGCCATTTAAACTTGGGCGCTTAAAGGTTAAAGGAACACCTCAGAAATGTTAAAAATGGAGAAACAGAAAAATCTGCAATAGTTGCACATGCCTGGTCAGAAAAACATAGAATAGAAAACAAAACAAAATTACTTAAACAATTGGAAAAACCAAAGGAACTCACAATTTGGGAAAAAATTTACATATGCAAGAATGAAAACACAACTATGAATTTTGAAATACCCAGTTATAAGGAGAGGGGATTGATTTGGAAGTTCGTCGGTCAGCCATCAGATGGCGCGGAGGTCAGTCTGCAGGATAGAAGCCCGTTGGACGTCAGTTGTGAACATGACACAGCATTGAGAATGTCACAAATGATGTGACGAAACCTGGGTCTGCGAGGAGTTATGAAGTATGAGGTGAGTGAAATAAAAAATAAACAAAGAAAGAAAAACTTATGAACTTTGATATTCCCGCAGATTCTGACTTGATCCGAAGGTTTATCGGTCCATCAACAGAGGGAAGAAGTAGTTCGTCCGATCAACATAACATCAGTCATCAAGATAGTACTGAAGATGAAGCCATCAAGGCTTTGAAATCGCGATCTACTTAGAAGATTGGTTCTGTGGAGAGGTATGAAACATTTTAATTTATCTTACAGAAAATTATATTTGAAGAAAAAAATTAATTAAATAAATAATAGTTTAAAAAACTAAAACAACACGCTTTATTAGAAAACCGAACTAAAAAAGGAAAATAATTTTAATTTCCAACACACTTGGGATAAAATTAAAGTGGTCAACAAAAAAATCATCTCCAACACATATAGAATAAAACTATAGTTATCTAAAAAAAAATAATAATTTTACCATCAAAAGTGTGGGGTGTTCTATATCAATTTATATATTTGATAATAAACAGATATTGGTAAAAGTAAAGTCTCTAAGAAGAAAATGTAAAAAACCATAAAAAGCACCCCACGCTTTTGATGGTAAAATTATTTTTTTGTGGATAACTCTAGTTTTATTCTAAATGTGTTGGAGATGATTTTTTTGTTGACCACTTTAATTTTATCCCAAGTGTGTTGGATATTAAAATTATTTTTCATATTTTAGTTCAGTTTTCTAATAAAGCGTGTTGTTTTAGTTTTTTAAACTATTATTTATTTTTTATTTTTAGTTTTAATATTTTACAGAATAAGATACAAATGTAAATATCTTTAAATTCGATACTATTCTAGTATGAGCTAAAAGTAATACTCTTCTAAAAAAAATCCTCCGGGCTGGATTTGAACCAGCGACCTATGGATTACTGAAATTATATACCACTACAGTCTATCACTCTACCAGCTGAGCTCTTATAACGATTGACTAAAAAGTTGATAAGTCCGCAACCTATTATACCGGTTTTTATTTTTTTGATTTTCTGATGATTCTGGCCAGGATTTTAGAAAACATTTATCAAATTACTGTATTGTCACTGGTCCTTTACAAGTATACAAAGTTTCAAGTCGATCCAATGATTTTAAGTGGGTGAAAATCGCGTTGAAAGATTCTGTTACATAGATAGTTACAGTTCACGCTAATACAAAGCTTGTAAAAATTATCTCATCTCATAATCCATGATATTCAAGCTTGGTACTGGAGTTTCAAGAGGCTCCCCTCTCATCTTCAGTCATTTTTAAGACTGTCAAATTTCGGTCCAGACTCTCATCTTTAAGGGCAGCCATGAGTGAAAATTGACCAAAACACACATTTTGTGTTTTATCTCATAAAATTCTCCTAAGCTTCCTGTTCAAGAAAATATATAACTTATCGCTATTTCGCCATTATTAAAGCCTTTGTGGCCATTTTTAAACTCCCCCAGAACTAGTGGCAAAAATGATACCAACATATCAAAGATTGGCAGCAGATGTGTTATTGAAGAGAGGCACAAAAGGAAAAACCCAAAATGGTAATGAGAGTCTCTACCATACAGTGGTGGCACAAATATCCAAAAGAAATATTTGTTCACAACACAGAAATTGGAAACTGTGTGTTATTAAAGCAGTCAGAAACATGAAAAACTTTGTAGCCTTTTTTTCTCAAAGTGCATTTTTCAAGCCCATTTAAAAAAAGTTCCTTGCACTGCAATTTTTGCCTTATTCAACTGAAATTTTCAGCACTTATCTGTAAGAATACAAAGAACCAAAATTGCATTGGATTTTAATCATGATCTCGAAATAATGTTCATGAGGAATGATTTTTTTATATTGTCATATTTATCTCGATTGTCCAGCAACAATTAAAAATTAGTTAAAAAATCATGTTGTTTTCTTTCTTAGAGTATTAACAGCACAGTAAAATCCTATGCAAATTGAGAAACAATGAGTATAACGAATATCCTAACAAAATATTGGAACAAAATATTTAAAATTGTACTGCAAGGAACTTTTATAATTAATTAAAATAAAAAATAAAAAAATAATGTAACTTGTAAACTAATAAAATAAATCACTTGAAATGTATCATAAATGTTATTCATACAGGTAGACATCTGTGGTAAAAATGTGAAAGAAATATCTATATTAGTTTCGGAGTTTCAAATTCACTCATGGCCACCCTTAAACTGCCATCTGGTGCTGATTTGTTGAATTTGAGATCAAATCTTGCTCACTGGGAACTTCAAAATTAATGGATCTAAATTAATTTATCAAATCCATGAATTTTGAAGTTTCTGGCAAGCAAGATTTGATCTCACAAATGTGCACTGACGATGAAGGCGTGGGCTGAGACTGCAGCACCATGATTGAAGGTGAGATAGGACTCGTTATTTTATTAATTATTAACTTGAAAACCTCATAATATTAACTAACTCACTGGCTCTATCAAACCCCTAGGTTCATGGCCACGCAGACATAAACTCTGCATACATCCCTATAACATAAGTTCTCCACACATCCCTATCCCTAACAAAACATGGAAGTATCGCTATCAATAGAAATTTAAAATTAAATATAATAATGTTTGCAGATGTGCAGATGATCTTGTTTTACTAGTAACATCTGAAGATGATTTACAATGGTCAGTACATAATTTAAAATTCATCGGAGAACATATTGTTTAAACAACTCACCTCATAGGATTCATGCTTCCATGATATCGCGATTTCAAACATAGTCATGTTCATCTTCAGCCATAACTCTGACTGGTCAGAGGTTTATTTTATTTATATTTGAGTTGTGTGTTTTGACTCACCTCATATTTCTTGATTTTTAATGCGAATCTGGTTTTGTCGCCAACTGTGCGTCATTCTCGATATTTCACAACTGTTGTCTTGCAGTTGTCCCTCCTGTAAATTGATTTCTGCATCCTCTGTTGGCTGACCAATAAACTTCCAAATCAAATTTTTTTTTCACTTTCTCTGGGAATTTCAAAATTCATGCTTTTCTTTTGATTCTTGTGGATGTAACTTTTCTCCCAAATTGTGAGTTCCTTAGATTTTTCTAGAAAAACACAGAATTGAAACTAAGACAAAATTACTTAAACAGTTAGAAAAAATCTAAGGAACTCACAATTTGGGAGAAAATTTACATCCACAAGAATCAAAATAAAACCATGAATTTTGAAATTCCCGGAGAAAGTGAAAAAAATTTGATTTGGAAGTTTATCGGCCAGCCAAAAGAAGGTGCAGAAATCAATTTAGAGGAAGCACAACCACAAGACAACAGTTGTGAAGCATTGAAAATGTTGCACATTAGCAATGAAACCAGTCTGCATAAAATCAAGAAATATGAGGTGAGTTGAAACACTCAACTCAAATATAACTGAATATTTCTTACCATTATTTATAAACTGCATGACATACTCTTCTTTGCCGTAAGAGAAATGACGAGGTGTTGCTAGTACTCAATATGGCACCATTGGAGGAGAAATCTCTACATACAGAGAAAAAATAGTCTCAACGTGTATCTCAAATGTCAGCTGTTAGGATGCTCCAATACCATCCACACGAACAATGGATGCCATCTTCTGGATTCTCTCTAACTATGAACAAAACAGCTCAACAATGGCCTAATTTTGTGTACGGAATATGATGATCATATTTATAAATTGTGATAATTATATTTTTCTGAAACAAAATTCATATTTTGTCAAGTACAGTTTTAAAATATCATACCCTAACACTGAAATATTAGCTTTTCTATGAAACTCAACATTTGTCTTACCATTATTTACAAATCATTAAAATACATTTTGCTTAAAATTAAAAAAAATGCTGAAAATTAAAATGTTATGCTGCAAGAAATACATTTTAGTTATTAACAATATATTTACAGTATTAAAATTTCATTCTCTGAAAAAATTTCTAAAAATTAATTATCTCTTACGAACATTAGATTATTACTTATTTTAGGAATTCTCACTATGAGGTATATTCATCAAGGTAGAATTTTTTATCACTCACCTCATATTATTCTTCTTATTTGACTATAAACTAGTTTCGGAACATAGTTTCTGTTCCATCCTTAGTATTGTCACGACCGTTGTTCTGTCGTCTTGAAGAGCTGTCCTTCGCTTCTTCCATTGGCTGACTGAAAAACCTCTAAACCAGGTCATTCTCACCGGGAATTTCAAAGTTCATCAATTTCTTCTTTTCGCTCTTTTGAATGTAGATCTTTTCCCAAACAGTAAGTTCTTTTGGTTTTTCTATTTGTTTTAATAATTCAGGTTCTTTCTCGATAAGATGTTTTTCAGTTTTGTGCAGTGGCTGCCCATGCATGGTCTGAAAAACATCTTATCGAGAAAGAAGCTAAATTATTAAAACAAATAGAAAAACCAAAAGAACTTACTGTTTGGGAGAAGATCTACATTCAAAAGAGCGAAAAGAAGAAATTGTTGAATTTTGAAATTCCTAGTGAGCATTACCTGGTTTAGAGGTTTTTCAGTCAGCCAATGGAAGGAGTGAAGGACAGCTCTTCAAGACGATAGAACAACGGTCGTGACGATACTGAGGATGGAACAGAAATTATGTTCCGAAACTACTTTATAGTCAAATAAGAAGAACAATATGAGGTGAGTGATAAAAAATTCTACCTTAATTATATTATTACTTCATGTTGAAAATAAAATGATGCACATATTATATTGTAACATATTAATTATATTATTATTATGCTTTTGTAGAAGAGACCAGCCTTTCTGCTAAATATTGGAGTGCAAGAGAGTGAATGATTTCATTATCAAGTGCTCGACATTAGATACCAACCAACCGTCCAACATTTCATACCCTGAAAAGTAAACATTTAAAATAAAAAAAAACTGTTATAACTATTATTCATAAATAATAATTATTTCACCCTGAAAATAAAATTCACATGTTATTAAAGATAACATATTTTTAATATTAGATTTACAATAATTTCATCACCTGAAAATTAAAATTATATGAAAATATAACTCATTAGATATAACTGTTATATGCTAAAAATAACATTAATATCCTGTAAAAAAAAGTATTAAGTAACTGCTATTAAGAAACAGCTGCAATTAATCAGCTGTGAAAATGACACGTGCTTTGTCTTATGCTGCTGTAAGTAAACTGGTATTTTTGGAATGTTGCTAAGTATCTCATTTCCTTTATTTTATTTTTCTTCAAAACTTCCCATGAATTTCAATCAGAAAGCAAGTTGTTATTTTTTAGTCTTGCTCAATATGTCTTTTTTTTAATTCTTCTTCCTTAAAAAATTTTCCACATGTTGCTTTCTCATTTTAATTTGATGAATCTGTAACACACTTGAGAAAAAATAATTGAGGCAAAAGGTAATCTTACCTTCTGCAATTTGTGTTAATGAAATACAGCAAACCCTCATAACACAACAAACAATTCCATAACAATGTACTAATACTCAAAAACATGAATCAGACAAAAACATTAATAAAGCAAATACACTCAATAAATATTAAAATACAAGTAACATTTCACAACAGTTAAAATAAATTTACTCTAATTAACATCTGAAAACAAATTAAGATAAAAATGTTATTCTGTAATATTGCAAGAAAATATTAAAATGAACAAGACATAAATACAAAAATGGACACACAATGAACATACAATACATAAAAGTAAGTGACATAATATTTAAATTGTTCCGATGGTTTTGATGTGGTTAAAACCCAACCAGAGCACAAACGACCCATTTACCCAAACTAGGAACCAATAAAAGGTGGGAGGGATGTAGAGAATTTGGTAGAGATCTGTATTTTTTCCTGGCTTTCCATTGTCCTATCAACATCTGAATTTGGCCTCTTGGCTACTTTATCATTTCACTTCTGTTGCTATTTTTTTTTTCTCCATGCTGTTTAAAATGTTCTTGTCTATGTTTTGCTTGGACATTGTTGGAATAAGCAAAACACCCAACATGTGATAAATTTGTATCAGATGTGTATATTCTATACATTGAATCTGAAACACAAAATGATGCTCAACTTTAGAATATCTCTACCTGTGATTTTCTATACTACATTCTTGTAATACTGTTGCTCTATATACTTTTTCTGCCTCTACTAACATTTCATACCATTTTAAATTTTTTGCAATGATACATGATATTTCTAGAATATCACAACAATATTTATCTACATATGCAAATTGTCTCATTTATCTCTTATTGATAGTGGGAAATTAAAACCTTCTTCTTCTTCTTCCTTCCAAGTATTAGGCCAAGGCCTGTTACGATCCTATAGAAAGTTTTTCCTCCAGCGTTTCATACACGGGCCAGAGATCTTCGTCCTCTTGGTATATAATTATAAACAGCTTTGGGGATCCGATTTGAACTCATTCTTTCAAGATGGTGTTTCCAATTTAGTTGGTACTGTTTAATATATTCCAAAATTGGCGTAGTCTTCAATAAATGAAAACCTCGTAACTCCATTTTGGTAAATTTACACGAGAAACAAATAATTATCTTAAATAATTATTAAAATTGTTAGGCAATAATAGTTCCCACATATTTTACTACAGAATACAAGGTATTATAATAAATTTGAAGTCCGTGTTCTCAACAGGTTATGCATCACATGTTTCTGTGCTGGTTACTGAAGTTATGTGGTTTTCAATGACTGATGGAGTTACGAGGTTTTCATTGCCTACCGTTGTTATGATTTTTTCTAAGTTCTACAGAATCATACACATGCGTGAATGCTTAAAGAAAATTCTGCTAGATGGCGGAGATATCTATGAAATCAGAATGACCAACATTCAAAAATATATTCTATGAAATGGATGTTCACTCGCTTCATTTTGTTAGGTTCTGATGGGACAAGTTAGTGTACATCAGATTACTTTATAGTTTATTAAATAATATGCATGTTATTTATTTTGTTAGGTTAGGAAGTGGGAAGTTTGTGTACATCCATTTCTTATAAACATATTAGGGAATTTATTGTGAACGTTTGGTCATAGTGATTTCACACATATGTCCACCATCAAATGGATGTTCCTTTAAGCGGTTACACTATGATCCTGTAGAACTTTAAAAAATTCTTGGTCTGGGTAATCTAAACTTTTTCCAAAACGATATTTGATTTTACCTGAGGAAGATGGAGGTAATTATCCAATATATGCTATTGAACAGAAAACATTAACTTAAAAGTATCAGGGGAATGCCGATTAAGGCAATATGCTACTAGATTGAGGGTTCGAGTCCCATTGGCGTCAGAATTTTTAAACAGATCCAAATCTTCTATCAACACTATGACACTGGGATCAACTCAGCCTCTAATGAAAATGAGTACCAGATGCAGAGCTGACATCAAGTGCCAATTTTCTAGAAAAGTTGGAGCTTTAATCTCCAGTGCCTACTATGGCCTACAGTGAGATCTAAATAACTAACTCACTGGCACTATCGAACCCATAGGTTCATAGCCGTTCAGACATAAGCTCTCCATACATCTCTATCCTGAGCTAATGTTTTCCAATCATTCCCTGTATAATCTACTTCCCTCAAGTCATAGTTAATGTTATTCTCCCACCTCATTCCTGATCTACCAACTGGGCGTTTTCCCTCTGGTTTTCCTACAAGAAGCTTCCATGCATGTCTTTCATTCCCCCATTTGTACCACATGTTCTGCCCATCACAGTCTATGAGAATTAACTGTTCTTATTATATCTGGCTTCCTATAAAGACCATGTAGTTCACTGTTATGTAGCAGAAAATTTTACCCCAATGGAACCCATGTCTGCATTTCTTGACAGTTGTATTTTTACGGTGAAAGATCATCACTCTTTCAATCATCATCATCATCTGCATTCATGGATTAGGTCTGTTGACCCGTTCCAACTTCAGCCCATCTCTTTCTAGGTCTGCCCACATCTCGGGTGCCTTTAGGTTTGTATTTTGTTATTTGTTTTGGATACCTATCTTCATTCATTCTATCTATGTATTGCTTCCATTTCTGTCTATATGTATCTATTTTATCAGTTATTGCAAATATTTCAAGTTCCTGTTCTATTTCTGTGTTCTTGATTCTGTCTTCCTTAGTGCACCCTTTAACAGATCTCAAAAATTTTCATTTCTGCCGCCGTTATCCTACTTAGATCTTGTTTTTTATGTATCCAGGCTTCTGAACCATAGAGCAGTACCGGTACTGCCAATGTTTTATAAAATTTCAATTGGGTCTCTCTTGTTGTTTTGTTATTTAGTGATCATTTTATCGTACCACATATTCCCTGGAATTTTGCTATTTTATTACAAATATCATTATCATAATTAAATTAAATGTCTTTCAATCAAGGTACTTTATTTTTTCTGTCTTATCACCTTCGACCAGTCCGGCATGGGTAACCCTCAGCAATGCTACTGCTGGCATAGCTCTCAGGATCATTTAAGCACGCAAGCCACTCCACCACGACAAGGTAAAGATACCATGGAGGGACAGTGAGATCATTTTTTTAAAACAGTTCCTGATGGACTAGTTGTTATCATGCTCACCCCTGGTTCCCAGGTCTCCAGGTTAAAACTCGGCTGCAGTCGATAGTCTTTTCAAGATATAGAAATCCTCATTATGGCTTCCTTCAGAAGTTAATTCATAGTTTCCATGTCATAGATTTACAATGTATAAAGAAACTCAAACCTGAAAAAAGAGAGCCGTATCATGCCCAGAATAGCATAAATCCTGCTAAGCATGTGGGAGCAGGTATGGTAGCCGAGAAAAACTCAAAGGAGGTATTTACCAATATGAAAAGACTTGACATAGAATGCTCAGTCTTCCAGGCAGAACTCCTTGGAATTCAAATGGCAGTTGAATGGATTGAACTACAAAAAGATGTAACTTCAACATATGCTATCCACGTAGATTCACAAGCCGCTCTTTTAGCCATAGCCAATAGAAAACCAACCAACCCTTTGGCGATCCAAATCAGAGAAAAGCTAATCGTACTCAAAAAGACGAGAAAGATTGACCTCCACTGGATTAAAGGTCACGCAGGTCTTCGAGGGAATGAAAGAGCTGACTATCTGGCTAAAATAGCCGCTAGCTACAAAAATACTATCGACTATAACTCCATCCCTATAACACAAGGCAAGCAGTCATTAAAAGAATACTATGAAACAATCTGGAATTTAATTTACACCAAATCAAATGATGCCTTCCATACCAAAATGTTCATCCCCAACATACCCTATAGACTGTCCCTATCCTAACTATATAACCACACAATTTCTCACCAACCATGGACTATTTAAATCCTACCTACACAAAATGAACAAAACTGCTTCACCTTATTGCAACTGCCCAGAAAAATCACTGCAGACGGCCCACCATCTGATGACTGAATGCAACATGTTCTCCAGAGATCGACCAGCTATACTACAAATTGCTACTCTGCCAAATATTCTGAAGTTCCACTTTAACACAGTCAACGTTGCAGAATTTCTTACGAGGATCTTCCGTCAACTACAAGAACAACTAGAACAATAATTGAACAATTGTAAAACTGTAAATATCCCGTGATATACCATTGGTGAAACACGGGTTGTAACATATATGTAAATAAAAAAAAAAAGCATAAATCCTCCCTTTACCTTACTCGCTTGGTCCCACATTCAATGCAATGAATCATATAGCAATGTGTTTTTTTCAATGCCCCAGGTTGTCATTTCAACATTTCTGGTGTTCTCTCCTGGCATTGGTGTGATTGTTACCCATTTATGAAGTTGGGTGTCTAGAAGGCGGATATATGTGTGATAAATGATAATGAAGCACTAGAAGAGTTGTTAACCTAAACTTAACCTAAATTCCAGACCATTTCCTTTAAGGAAAAATTCCTATGATTTGACCTGGAATCGAACCCGGGACCTCATGAACTGTAGTCAGAAATCCTGACCACTAGCCCATGAGGCTGGTGTAGCCTGAATTAGTTCAGTGGTCAGAGCATCAGCACGGAAAGGGAAGGTTTGAGGTTTGATTCCCGGTTCAGGCAAAAAAATTTTCTCTTTACCATTGATTACAATAGTTTAGTTGTGTACATTGACTTACGGGGTGAATCATAAATATGGCTATACGTTTGATGGTATTGTGTGATGAAAATATTACCATTACAGAAAATATGAAATTACCGTTTGAAAGGCAATTATTCAAATTACAACAATGGAATAAAACAAAACAGTGTAGAACTTACATCATTAGTCAAAATGGCGTGGAATATGCAACAGCAAATTACAATTGCTGCATGGGCAATAACGTATGCTAATGATCGTGAGGCCACAAGATGGGCAAGACGTGAGTTTAACGTAGCATTGCAGCCGTCGACTGTGGGGAAGTGGAGAAAACGACTGTTGGAAACGGGAAGGATGCAGAAAATCAAACCTCCTGGAAGACCTCGCATTAGCACATATGCAGAAACAACGAAGAGAATTGTGAAGGCATTCGATGCTAGCCCACAAAAATCAACCCGCCAAGCTGCACGTGAGCAGTGATTTGTTTTTTTTGTTCTATTGTTGTAATTTGAAGGATTCCCTTTCCAATGAAAACATCATATTTCCTTTAATAATAATATTTTCATCACAAAATGCAATCAAACATATATCCATATTTCTGAATCACTCTGTACTTATTTCAATCATAGTAATAGCTTTAGCTTCTTAATATTAATTTAATTCCTACCTTATTTGTATAAAAACCATTCTGCACCCATTTTTCATCATCGTCTCCATAGAAGTATAAAGTCTGATGGCATAATAAGATCTCAAGACTGGATTTTCAACTGAATTCTTCCTCAGGAAGTGCAAAGATTTGTTTCCATGTGGGCAGTAGTGAAGAATGGCTTTTGATATTCTGTTCTTGGACATCAGTTTTCCAATTGTGTTGGTACTTCTTTATAAAAGTAAGTACCATTCTTTGTTCCTTTCTATTTGGCACTAGAACCTGTTATGAGTTTTGGCCTCCTTCACAATTTTCCTCCATTCATCTTGATCCTGTACTTTCTCTTTCAACATGTCCTACCCATCTTAATCTCAATGACTTCATGTATCTTACAAGATCCTCTCCTCTGAGTTTATCATCAATTTCAGAATTTGATCTGATTCTCCATGTATTGTACTGGTCCATATATTCGTCTTATTACCTTTCTTTTGAACATACGTAAAGCATTTTCATCTTCTTTATTTTACACCCATGTTTCAGCAGAGTATGTTGCCACAGATCTAATCAAGGTTTTATATATTTTTAGTTTAGTTCTAGTTAATGGTTTTGATTTTATTAAATATGCAAAATATGCTTAGTTTCCTGTTAATATTAAGGTAGAATATTTTTTATCACTCACCTCATATTGTTCTTCTTATTTGATTATAAACTAGTTTCGGAACATAGTTTCTGTTCCATCCTCAGTATCGTCACGACCGTTGTTCTGTCGTCTTGAAGAGCTGTCCTTCTCTCCTTCCATTGGCTGACTGAAAAACCTCGAAACCAGGTCATTCTCACCGGGAATTTCAAAGTTCATCAATTTCTTCTTTTCGCTCTTTTGAATGTAGATCTTTTCCCAAACAGTAAGTTCTTTTGGTTTTTCTATTTGTTTTAATAATTTAGCTTCTTTCTCAATAAGATGTTTTTCAGATCATGCATGGGCAGCCACTGCAGATTTTTCTACTTCCCCTTTCTTGACATTCCTGAGATGTTCTTTCACTCTAGTTTTCAAATTTCTCATAGTTTTTCCTATGTAGAATTTCTCACATTCTTCACATTTCATTTGATAAATCCCTGATTTGTTTTCTTCTTTAATTTTCTCATTCTTGTTAATATGTTGTTATTTTCAAATGCTGGGTCTTGGCAATGAAGCCATTATCGTTCTTGCTCTCCAATGTTTCTCTATGGTGGATCCAACAGGTAATACTTCACAGGTTTGTAGATGTTCTTCGTTCATTTCTTCGTCTTTGTTGCATAGAGAACAATTTGGATTCGTGTAGATTCCTATTTTATATAAATGTTTGGCCAAATAGTCATGTTCTGTAAGCAGTCTAAATTTTGCTACTGTAGTTTTACGTGGAATTTCTGGAATAATATCTGGCTTCTTTACTAAAATATTCCATTTTTTGTCTTTGGCTTTATTACATAGGTCTTGGTTTTGTTTGATTTTATATTATTTTGTTGTTCCCTGTTAATATTCTGTGGTTTATTTCTTCTGTTATTTTACAAATCCAAATTAATTTTGCTTGTATAATTTGTTACCATAAATGCAATAAATTACGTCAGAGTGCAGCAGAAATAATTTTATTTAAAAGTTGAAATTTGAACATCCATCACGGTGCAGACAAACCTGAAACACACAATGTAGCCTATGTTACAGGGTGAATTCATAAGTAATGAGAACAAGATATAAGTACAATTTATAGAATGAATTCTGGAAACAGATGCTATTATGCATTACAACCACTATTCATCCTAATAGTATATTATGATTCAAATTTGGGAAGTGATTTTTACAGAATCTTGGAAATTAAAAACTTCGCTATCGCTCGGTTTTTAAACATTTTCCTCAATTCTGTAAAACACTTCACAAATGTGCATTTTGCATTATTTTTTGCACGATAGTGTTTTCAAAATAATAAATAATAGTAAAATAACATCTTTGCTAAAAATATTTGCATTCATTATAAACAATTAACTAACATTAACAGTGTGTCCACCGCTGTGGTCTCGAGGTAGCGTGCTGCCTTGTCCACCAGCAGGCCCGGGTTCGATCCCCGGTTGGGACAGTTTTTCTGGGTGAGGTTTTTATCAGGGTTTTTCCTCACCTGTAAGACAAATGTCAGGAAATCTTTAAGGCCCAAACGGTCCCTGAAATCATATGGCCATCGCAATCATCATCATTCATATTCATCTTAGGTTAAGCTTAAGATTAGGGACTATCCTGGCGCACCATTATCATCATCATCATCATCCATCATATCATCGGGGCAACATAACCCTGCCTTCCAGGCGCCCCAACGACAGAAGTGGGTTAGAAGTACTTCATGCCAGGAGAGAAACCAGGAATGTCGAAAGACAAACCTGGGGCATTTGGAAAAAAAAATTAACAGTGTGGGCAATGTTTATTAGTTGAAAGAACAGGAGGCTGTGAGACCAATTTAGTAATAAAATAGCAGCAAATACGTATTTATTGTTTCATATTGTTTCAAATAAAGTTCAGTTCATTTAAAATGCAGCTATTTGTTTCGTATAATGTATATTAACACTACCATTTGGATATTTTTGTATATACATTGTACGTAGTATACATAGAGTGCAGTGGTTTTACTTCCCACACGCGTGTTTGTAACCTGTAATATTACAGTATAGTTATTTTTATGACAGTATAGTTATTAAAACTTGGCAACCCCAAAATGTAGGAAGTTGAACTTTCAATCATGGTTGCCATTGCTGTAAGTATGACAAAGTTCACTATCATGCAAAAAAAAAAAGAATAAACTGAAAAAATATCATCATCAGCCATGCAAGTATTAGGCCGTGTGGCCTGTTACGGTCTCAAAGAGGAATTTTCCATCCAGCGCTTTTTTGGACGTCCCAGTGATCTTTTGCCTTGGGAGCAGTAGCAAAGTATGGCTTTTGGAATTCTATGAGATGGCATTCGTTGAAGTTGAAAAAATATTTTTGTTTTGTATTATAAGCTTATGTTTTCCCTTTACAGAGATTTAGGTGCTCTCTCCCTACAGGGAAGAATTTGAACCATACTAATTTAGTTACACTTGTTTTTGTATAGATGTCATTTTTGAGTGGTTCGTGGTCAGCGTTCCGCCTCATACTGACATCTAGGAAACCAAGGTAGTACTAGGACGGGAAAATTTGGTAAATTTTGCTTAGAGGCCTTTTCATTCAGGCTTAAGGATTTTTTACGAGCCTGAAAATCTTCAGACTCGGGATCCACAGCTTAAAGTCCCTCCCAGAGGACTTGCTCCTTGGATTTTGTCATCCTAAAAAATCCATCGATCCCGGCCGGGTTTGAACCCGCGACCCTCGGAACTAGATGCAAGGAGCATAATCACTAGTCCACCGCGGCCTATATGAAAAAATATAAAACTGTTATTTTCCCAGTTATATTATATGGATGTGAAACTTTAAGGAATGAGAAAAAAAATACAAGAATTTGAGAATGAAGTTCTTAGGACATTTTTTTGGGCCAAAGAGAGGTGGACAGACAGGTAAAAGGAGAAGACTACATAACAATAAGCTACATGGCCTTTATAGGAAGCCAGATATAATAAGAACAGTTAAGTCTTGTAGACTGCAATGAGCAGGACATGTGACACAAGTGCAGAATGGAAGAGGGCCATGGAAACTTATAAGAAAAGAAGGAAAAGGCATAGTAGGTTGGCTAAGATTGAGGTGGGAGAATAACATTAACCACGATTAGAAGGAAGTAGATTATACAGGGGGTGATTGAAAAGTACATGTTGGATTTCTGAACCAAAGTATAAAACATGACCCCGGTTTTGTTTCCATAAAGCCTATAAAATGACTGAAAATTCAAATAAATTGTTATGAAACCATAGACATTTGTTTTTGTAATTTTCCATTTTTGTGGTTGTTATGGAAACAATAAAAAATCGGAAAACCGCGGACGTGGTTTAGACTTTGATTGAAAAATCCATCCATTACCTTTTAGGATATGGATGTATGGAGAGCTTAAGTCTGCATGGCTATGAACCTCAGGGTTTGATAGTTCCACTGAATTAGTTATACATGTCTATGACATATTTCATTTTATTTTCCAAGCATTGTTAATTTTCCTTAACTAACTGACTCACTGGCACTATCGAAGCCATAGGTTCATGGCCGAGCGGACATAAGCTCTCCATACATCCCTAACCAGAGCTAATGTTTTCTAATCATTCCCTGTATAATCTACTTCCCTCAAATCATAGTTAATGTTATTCTCCCACCTCATTCATGGTCTATCAACTGGGCATTTTCCCTCTGGTTTTCCTAAAAGAAGCTTCCATGCACGTATTTTATTCCCCATTCGTCCCACATGTCCTGCCCATCACAATCTACGAGACTTAACTGTTCTTATTATATCTGGCTTCCTATAAAGACCATGCAGTTTTCTCCATTCCCCTGTCTGTTCATCTCTTAGGTCCAAAAATTTTCGTAAGAGCTTTATTCTGAAATACTCAATCTCCTTTCCTCCCTTAAAGTAAGAGTCCATGTTTCGCATCCATATAATATAACTGGTAGAATAATAGTTTTATATATTTTCAGTTTAATGTTTTTTGAAAGGAGTTAGGATGACAAGAGTCCCTGTAATGCATAATAGCATGCATTTCCAGAACTGAGTCTATGTTTAATTTCTTTGTGCATCTCATTCCTATTTGTGATTATTGTTCCTAGGTATTTGAATTCAGCCACTTCCTCAAAATTTCCTTCATTCGTCATTAGCTGTCCATTTCCATTATATAATGTATTTCTATGTGTGACCATATATTTAGTTTTATTGATATTTACTTCCAGTCCTAATTTCTTAGTGTTACTCAATAGTGTGTGCGTGCATGTTGGTTTTCTTCTCCCATGTAAATAATACTTTAATAATATTTTCTTAAACACTCATGACTAATTGCCATGTTAATGGTTTCATATACTTAAAACAATTTCATGGAAAAATTCTTACTCAAGAGATTCGACACAAAAATCGTTCAGCTGGATGACTCAGCTGATATACAGTGCACAACTACTTCAACTATATTTGTGAGAAATGCTTCGTTCAGAAATAAATTAAACATGTGGATTATGTCATGTAGTGTAGGGAGGTAAAAAATCCTGAAATACCAATCATCCGGTGTATTCTGTCATCCACACATTTCACTTGTACAACTAATAATGACTTGAATTAAAAATTGTAGAGTAAAATATTACACACCTCTCTCTTCAGGCTGGGACACAAGCAGATATCTTCACATGTTGCTTTGGTCAATAATTCCATCTCCTCGAAGTGTTCACTATCCCAGATTAGGCAGTCTTCTTCACTTGTCCTCGAAAGCAGTCTCCTTCCCAGGTCGTCCGCCGAATGCAGTCTTTCTCCCATGTCGTCTGCCATTGGCAATCTTCCTCCCAGGTCCTCCACTCAAGGCAGTCTTCCTCCCAGGTCTTCTTATGACGGCAGTCTACCTCCCAGGTCTTCTTATGACGATAGTCTTCCTCCCAGGTCTTCTTATGACGGCAGTCTTCCTCCCAGGTCTTCTTATGACGGCAGTCTTCCTCCCAGGTCTTCTTATGACGATAGTCTTCCTCCCAGGTCTTCTTATGACGGCAGTCTTCCTCCCAGGTCTTCTTATGACGGCAGTCTTCCTCCCAGGTCTTCTTATGACGGCAGTCTTCCTCCCAGGTCTTCTTATGACGGCAGTCTTCCTCCCAGGTCCACCACTGAAGGCAGTCTTCCTCCCAGGTCTTCTTATGCCGGCAGTCTTCCTCCCAGGTCCTGTTATGACGGCAATCTTCCTCCTAGGTCTTCTTATGACGGCAGTCTTCCTCCCAGGTCTTCTTATGACGGCAGTCTTCCTCCCAGGTTTTCTTATGACGGCAGTCTTCCTCCCAGGACTTCTGATGAAGGCAGTCTTCCTCCCAGGTCTTCTTATGACGGCAGTCTTCCTCCCAGGTCCTCCACTGAAGGCAGTCTTCCGCCCAGGTCTTCTTATGACGGCAGTCTTCCTCCCAGGTCCTCCACTGAAGGCAGTCTTCCTCCCAGGTCTTCTTATGACGGCAGTCTTCCTCCCAGGTCTTCTTATGACGGCAGTCTTCCTCCCTGGTCTTCTTACGACGGCAGTCTTCCTCCCAGGTCTTCTTACGACGGCAGTCTTTCTCTCAGGTCTTCTGATGAAGGCAGTCTACCTCCCAGGTCTTCTTATGACGGCAGTCATACTCCCAGGTCTTCTTATGACGGCAGTCTTCCTCCCAGGTCTTCTTATGACGGCAGTCTTCCTCCCAGGTCTTCTTATGACGGCAGTCTTCCTCCCAGGTCATCTTATGACGGCAGTCTTCCTCCCAGGTCTTCTTATGACAGCAGTCTTCCTCCCAGGTCTTCTTATGACGGCAGTCTTCCTCCCAGGTCTTCTTATGACGGCAGTCTTCCTCCCAGGTCTTCTTATGACGGCAGTCTTCCTCCCAGGTCTTCTTATGACGGCAGTCTTCCTCCCAGGTCTTCTTATGACAGCAGTCTTCCTCCCAGGTCTTCTTATGACGGCAGTCTTCCTCCCAGGTCTTCTTATGACGGCAGTCTTCCTCCCAGGTCTTCTTATGACGGCAGTCTTCCTCCCAGGTCTTCTTATGACGGCAGTCTTCCTCCCAGGTCTTCTGATGAAGGCAGTCTTCCTCCCAGGTCTTCTTATGACTGCACTCTTCCTCCCAGGTCTTCTTATGACGGCAGTCTTCCTCCCAAGTCTTCTTAAGACAGCAGTCTTCATCCCAGGTCTTCTTATGACGGCAGTCTTCCTCCCAGGTCTTCTTATGACGGCAGTCTTCATCCCAGGTCTTCTTGTGACGGCAGTCCTCCTCCCAGGTCTTCTTATGACGGCAGTCTTCCTCCCAGGTCTTCTGATGAAGGCAGTCTTCCTCCCAGGTCTTCTTATGACGGCACTCTTCCTCCCAGGTCTCCTTATGATGGCAGTCTTCCTCCCAGGTCTTCTTATGACGGCAGTCTTCCTCCCAGGTCTTCTTATGACGGCAGTCTTCCTCCCAGGCCTTCTTATGACGGCAGTCTTCCTCCCAGGTCTTCTTATGACAGCAGTCTTCCTCCCAGGTCTTCTTATGACGGCAGTCTTCCTCCCAGGTCTTCTTATGACGGCAGTCTCCCTCCCAGGTCTTCTTATGACGGCAGTTTTCCTCCCAGGTCTTCTGATGAAGGCAGTCTTCCACTCAGGTCTTCTAATGACGGCAGTCTTACTCCCAGGTCTTCTTATGACTGCAGTCTTCCTCCCAGGTCTTCTTATGACGGCAGTCTTCCTCCCAGGTCTTCTTATGACGGCAGTCTTCCTCCCAGGTCTTCTTATGACGGCAGTCTTCCTCCCAGGTCTTCTTATGACAGCAGTCTTCCTCCCAGGTCTTCTTATGACGGCAGTCTTCCTCCCAGGTCTTCTTATGACGGCAGTCTTCCTCCCAGGTCTTCTTATGACGGCAGTCTTCCTCCCAGGTCTTCTTATGACGGCAGTCTTCCTCCCAGGTCTTCTGATGAAGGCAGTCTTCCTCCCAGGTCTTCTTATGACGGCAGTCTTCCTCCCAGGTCTTCTTATGACGGCAGTCTTCCTCCCAAGACTTCTTATGACAGCAGTCTTCCTCCCAGGTCTTCTTATGACGGCAGTCTTCCTCCCAGGTCTTCTTATGACGGCAGTCTTCCTCCCAGGTCTTCTTGTGACGGCACTCTTCCTCCCAGGTCTCCTTATGACGGCAGTCTTCCTCCCAGGTCTTCTTATGACGGCAGTCTTCCTCCCAGGTCCTCCACTGAAGGCTGTCTTCCTCCCAGGTCTTCTTATGACGGCAGTCTTCCTCCCAGGTCTTCTTATGACGGCAGTCTTCCTCCCAGGTCTTCTTATGACGGCAGTCTTCCTCCCAGGTCTTCTTATGACGGCAGTCTTCCTCCCAGGTCTTCTTATGACGGCAGTCTTCCTCCCTGGTCTTCTTACGACGGCAGTCTTCCTCCCAGGTCTTCTTACGACGGCAGTCTTCCTCCCAGGTCTTCTGATGAAGGCAGTCTACCTCCCAGGTCTTCTTATGACGGCAGTCATACTCCCAGGTCTTCTTATGACGGCAGTCTTCCTCCCAGGTCTTCTTATGACGGCAGTCTTCCTCCCAGGTCTTCTTATGACGGCAGTCTTCCTCCCAGGTCATCTTATGACGGCAGTCTTCCTCCCAGGTCTTCTTATGACGGCAGTCTTCCTCCCAGGTCTTCTTATGACGGCAGTCTTCCTCCCAGGTCTTCTTATGACGGCAGTCTTCCTCCCAGGACTTCTTATGACGGCAGTTTTCCTCCCAGGTCTTCTGATGAAGGCAGTCTTCCTCCCAGGTCTTCTTATGACGGCAGTCTTACTCCCAGGTCTTCTTATGACGGCAGTCTTCCTCCCAGGTCTTCTTATGACGGCAGTCTTCCTCCCAGGTCTTCTTATGACGGCAGTCTTCCTCCCAGGTCTTCTTATGACGGCAGTCTTCCTCCCAGGTCTTCTTATGACAGCAGTCTTCCTCCCAGGTTTTCTTATGACGGCAGTCTTCCTCCCAGGTCTTCTTATGACGGCAGTCTTCCTCCCAGGTCTTCTTATGACGGCAGTCTTCCTCCCAGGTCTTCTTATGACGGCAGTCTTCCTCCCAGGTCCACCACTGAAGGCAGTCTTCCTCCCAGGTCTTCTTATGCCGGCAGTCTTCCTCCCAGGTCCTGTTATGACGGCAATCTTCCTCCTAGGTCTTCTTATGACGGCAGTCTTCCTCCCAGGTCTTCTTATGACGGCAGTCTTCCTCCCAGGTTTTCTTATGACGGCAGTCTTCCTCCCAGGACTTCTGATGAAGGCAGTCTTCCTCCCAGGTCTTCTTATGACGGCAGTCTTCCTCCCAGGTCCTCCACTGAAGGCAGTCTTCCGCCCAGGTCTTCTTATGACGGCAGTCTTCCTCCCAGGTCCTCCACTGAAGGCAGTCTTCCTCCCAGGTCTTCTTATGACGGCAGTCTTCCTCCCAGGTCTTCTTATGACGGCAGTCTTCCTCCCTGGTCTTCTTACGACGGCAGTCTTCCTCCCAGGTCTTCTTACGACGGCAGTCTTTCTCTCCAGGTCTTCTGATGAAGGCAGTCTACCTCCCAGGTCTTCTTATGACGGCAGTCTACCTCCCAGGTCTTCTTATGACGGCAGTCTTCCTCCCAGGTCTTCTTATGACGGCAGTCTTCTCCCAGGTCTTCTTATGACGGCAGTCTTCCTCCCAGGTCATCTTATGACGGCAGTCTTCCTCCCAGGTCTTCTTATGACAGCAGTCTTCCTCCCAGGTCTTCTTATGACGGCAGTCTTCCTCCCAGGTCTTCTTATGACGGCAGTCTTCCTCCCAGGTCTTCTTATGACGGCAGTCTTCCTCCCAGGTCTTCTTATGACAGCAGTCTTCCTCCCAGGTCTTCTTATGACGGCAGTCTTCCTCCCAGGTCTTCTTATGACGGCAGTCTTCCTCCCAGGTCTTCTTATGACGGCAGTCTTCCTCCCAGGTCTTCTTATGACGGCAGTCTTCCTCCCAGGTCTTCTGATGAAGGCAGTCTTCCTCCCAGGTCTTCTTATGACGGCACTCTTCCTCCCAGGTCTTCTTATGACGGCAGTCTTCCTCCCAAGTCTTCTTATGACAGCAGTCTTCCTCCCAGGTCTTCTTATGACGGCAGTCTTCCTCCCAGGTCTTCTTATGACGGCAGTCTTCCTCCCAGGTCTTCTTGTGACGGCAGTCTTCCTCCCAGGTCTTCTTATGACGGCAGTCTTCCTCCCAGGTCTTCTGATGAAGGCAGTCTTCCTCCCAGGTCTTCTTATGACGGCAGTCTTCCTCCCAGGTCTCCTTATGATGGCAGTCTTCCTCCCAGGTCTTCTTATGAAGGCAGTCTTCCTCCCAGGTCTTCTTATGACGGCAGTCTTCCTCCCAGGTCTTCTTATGACGGCAGTCTTCCTCCCAGGTCTTCTTATGACGGCAGTCTTCCTCCCAGGTCTTCTTATGACGGCAGTCTTCCTCCCAGGTCTTCTTATGACGGCAGTCTTCCTCCCAGGTCTTCTTATGACGGCAGTTTTCCTCCCAGTCTTCTGATGAAGGCAGTCTTCCTCTCCAGGTCTTCTAATGACGGCAGTCTTCCTCCCAGGTCTTCTTATGACTGCAGTCTTCCTCCCAGGTCTTCTTATGACGGCAGTCTTCCTCCCAGGTCTTCTTATGACGGCAGTCTTCCTCCCAGGTCTTCTTATGACGGCAGTCTTCCTCCCAGGTCTTCTTATGACGGCAGTCTTCCTCCCAGGTCTTCTTATGACGGCAGTCTTCCTCCCAGGTCTTCTTATGACGGCAGTCTTCCTCCCAGGTCTTCTTATGACGGCAGTCTTCCTCCCAGGTCTTCTTATGACGGCAGTCTTCCTCCCAGGTCTTCTTATGACGGCAGTCTTCCTCCCAGGTCTTCTTATGACGGCAGTCTTCCTCCCAGGTCTTCTTATGACGGCAGTCTTCCTCCCAGGTCTTCTTATGACGGCAGTCTTCCTCCCAGGTCTTCTTATGACGGCAGTCTTCCTCCCAGGTCTTCTTATGACGGCAGTCTTCCTCCCAGGTCTTCTTGTGACGGCAGTCTTCCTCCCAGGTCTTCTTATGACGGCAGTCTTCCTCCCAGGTCTTCTTATGACGGCAGTCTTCCTCCCAGGTCTTCTTATGACGGCTGTCTTCCTCCCAGGTCTTCTTATGACGGCAGTCTTCCTCCCAGGTCTTCTTATGACGGCAGTCTTCCTCCCAGGTCTTCTTATGACGGCAGTCTTCCTCCCAGGTCATCTTATGACGGCAGTCTTCCTCCCAGGTCTTCTTATGACGGCAGTCTTCCTCCCAGGTCTTCTTATGACGGCAGTCTTCCTCCCAGGTCTTCTTATGACGGCAGTCTTCCTCCCAGGTCTTCTGATGAAGGCACTCTTCCTCCCAGGTCTTCTGATGACGGCAGTCTTCCTCCCAGGTCGTCCAATGAAGGCAGTCTTCCTCCCAGGTCTTCTCTGATGACGGCAGTCTTTCCCCTCCCAGGTCCTCCCAGGTCTTCCTGAAGGCAGTCTTCCTCCCAGGTCTTCTTATGACGGCAGTCTTCCTCCCAGGTCTTCTTATGACGGCAGTCTTCCTCCCTGGTCTTTCTTACGACGGCAGTCTTCCTCCCAGGTCTTCTTATGACGGCAGTCTTCCTCCCAGGTCTTCTTCATGAAGGCAGTCTTCCTCCCAGGTCTTCTTATGACGGCAGTCTTCCTCCCAGGTCTTCTTATGACGGCAGTCTTCCTCCCAGGTCTTCTTATGACGGCAGTCCTTCCTCCCAGGTCTTCTTATGACGGCAGTCTTCCTCCCAGGTCTTCTTATGACGGCAGTCTTCCTCCCAGGTCTTCTTATGACGGCAGTCTTCCTCCCAGGTCTTCTTATGACGGCAGTCTTCCTCCCAGGTCTTCTTATGACGGCAGTCTTCCTCCCAGGTCTTCTTATGACGGCAGTCTTCCTCCCAGGTCTTCTTATGACAGCAGTCTTCCTCCCAGGTCTTCTTATGACGGCAGTCTTCCTCCCAGGTCTTCTTATGACGGCAGTCTTCCTCCCAGGTCCTCTTATGACGGCAGTCTTCCTCCCCAGGTCTTCTTATGACGGCAGTCTTCCTCCCAGGTCTTCTTATGAATGGCAGTCTTCCTCCCAGGTCTTCTTATGACTGCACTCTTCCTCCCAGGTCTTCTTATGACGGCAGTCTTCCTCTCCCAGGTCTTCTTATGACGGCAGTCTTCCTCCCAGGTCTTCTTATGACGGCAGTCTTCCTCCCAGGTCTTCTTGTGACGGCAGTCCTTCATCCCAGGTCTTCTTGTGACGGCAGTCCTCCTCCCAGGTATTCTTATGACGGCAGTCTTCCTCCCATGTCTTCTGATGAAGGCAGTCTTCCTCCCAGAGTCTTCTATGAGCGGCATGTCTTCCTCCCAGGTCTTCTTATGATGGCAGTCATTCCTCCCAGGTCTTCTTATGACGGCAGTCTTCCTCCCAGGTCTTCTTATGACGGCAGTCTTCCTCCCAGGCCTTCTTATGACGGCAGTCTTCCTCCCAGGTCTTCTTATGACGGCAGTCTACCTCCCAGGTCTTCTTATGACGGCAGTCTTCCTCCCAGGTCTTCTTATGACGGCAGTCTCCCTCCCAGGTCTTCTTATGACGGCAGTTTTCCCTCCAGGTCTTCTGATGAAGGCAGTCCCTTCCTCTCAGGTCTTCTAATGACGGCAGTTCTTACTCCCAGGTCTTCTTATGACTGCAGTCTTCCTCCCAGGTCTTCTTATGACGGCAGTCCTTCCTCCCAGGTCTTCTTATGACGGCAGTCTTCCTCCCAGGTCTTCTTATGACGGCAGTCTTGCCTCCCAGTCTTCTTATGACAGCATCCTCTTCCTCCCAGGTCCTTCTTATGACGGCAGTTCTTCCTCCCAGGTCTTCTTATGACGGCAGTCTTCCCTCCCAGGTCTTCTTATGACGGCAGTCTTCCTCCCAGGTCTTTCTTATGACGGCAGTCTTCCTCCCAGATCTTCTTTGATGAACGGCAGTCTTCCTCCCAGGTCTTCTTATGAACGGCAGTCATCCTCCCAGGTCTTCTTATGACGGCAGTCTTCCTCCCAGGTCTTCTTATGACGGCAGTCTTCCGTTCCCGGTCTTCTTTATGACGGCAGTCTTCCTCCCAGGTCTTCTTATGACGGCAGTCTTCCTCCCAGGTCTTCTTGTGACGGCACTCTTCTTCTTCCCAGGTCCTCCTTATGACGGCAGTTTCCTCCCAGGTCTTCTTATGACGGCAGTCTTCCTCCCAGGTCCTCCACTTGAAGGCTGTCTTCCTCCCAGGTCTTCTTATTGACGGCAGTCTTTCCTCCCAGGTCTTCTTATGACGGCAGTCTTCCTCCCAGGTCTTCTTAATGACGGCAGTCTTCCTCCCAGGTCATCTTATGACGGCAGTCTTCCTCCCAGGTCTTCTTATGACGGCAGTCTTCCTCCCAGGTCTTCTTATGACGGCAGTCTTCCTCCCAGGTCTTCTTATGACGGCAGTCTTCCTCCCAGGACTTCTTATGACGGCATTTTCCTTCCTCCCAGGTCTTCTGATGAAGGCAGTCTTCCTCCCAGTTTCTTATGACGGCAGTCTTACTCCCAGGTCTTCTTATGACGGCAGTCTTCCTCGCAGGTCTTCTTATGACGCATCTTCCTCCAGTCTTCTTAGACTCAGTCTCCTCCCATGTCTTCTTCTGACGGCTGTTCCTCCCAGGTCTTCTTTTGCGCAGTCTTCTCCCAGGTCTTCTTATGACAGCAGTCTTCCTCCCAGGTCTTCTTATGACGGCAGTCTTCCTCCCAGGTCTTCTTATGACGGCAGCCTTCCTCCCAGGTCTTCTTATGACGGCAGTCGTCCTCCAGGTCTTCTTATGACGGCAGTTTCCTCCCAGGTCTTCTGATGAAGGCAGTCTTCCTCCCAGGTCTTCTTATGACTGCACTCTTCCTCCCAGGTCTTCTTATGACGGCAGTCTTCCTCCCAAGTCTTCCTAAGACAGCAGTCTTCCTCCCAGGTCTTCTTATGACGGCAGTCTTCCTCCCAGGTCTTCTTATGACGGCAGTCTTCCT
Organism: Diploptera punctata; assembly: GCA_030220185.1. Lineage (NCBI taxonomy): Eukaryota > Metazoa > Arthropoda > Insecta > Blattodea > Blaberidae > Diploptera > Diploptera punctata. The sequence continues at coordinate 395,363 of JASPKZ010005291.1, forward strand.
CCCAGGTCTTCTTGTGACGGCAGTCCTCCTCCCAGGTCTTCTTATGACGGCAGTCTTCCTCCCAGGTCTTCTGATGAAGGCAGTCTTCCTCCCAGGTCTTCTTATGACGGCACTCTTCCTCCCAGGTCTCCTTATGATGGCAGTCTTCCTCCCAGGTCTTCTTTATGACGGCAGTCTTCCTCCCAGGTCTTCTTATGACGGCAGTCTTCCTCCCAGGCCTTCTTATGACGGCAGTCTTCCTCCCAGGTCTTCTTATGACGGCAGTCTTCCTCCCAGGTCTTCTTATGACGGCAGTCTTCCTCCCAGGTCTTCTTATGACGGCAGTCTCCTCCCAGGTCTTCTTATGACGGCAGGTTTTCCTCCCAGGTCTTCTGATGAAGGCAGTCTTCCACTCAGGGTCTTCTAATGACGGCAGTCTTACTCCCAGGTCTTCTTATGACTGCAGTCTTCCTCCCAGGTCTTCTTATGACGGCAGTCTTCTCCCAAGGTCTTCTTATGACGGCAGTCTTCCTCCCAGGTCTTCTTATGACGGCAGTCTTCCTCCCAGGTCTTCTTATGACAGCAGTCTTCCTCCCAGGTCTTCTTATGACGGCAATCTTCCTCCCAGGTCTTCTTATGACGGCAGTCTTCCTCCCAGGTCTTCTATGACGGCAGTCTTCCTCCCAGGTCTTCTTATGACGGCAGTCTTCCTCCCAGGTCTTCTGATGAAGGCAGTCTTCCTCCCAGGTCTTCTTATGACGGCAGTCTTCCTCCCAGGTCTTCTTATGACGGAGTCTTCCTCCCAAGTCTTCTTTATGACAGCAGTCTTTCCTCCCAGGTCTTCTTATGACGGCAGTCTTCCTCCCAGGTCTTCTTATGACGGCAGTCTTCCTCCCAGGTCTTCTTGTGACGGCACTCTTCCTCCCAGGTCTCCTTATGACGGCAGTCGTCCTGCCAGGTCTTCTTATGACGGCAGTCTTCCTCCCAGGTCCTCCACTGAAGGCTGTCTTCCTCCCAGGTCTTCTTATGACGGCAGTCTTCCTCCCAGGTCTTCTTATGACGGCAGTCTTCCTCCCAGGTCTTCTTATGACGGCAGTCTTCCTCCCAGGTCTTCTTATGACGGCAGTCTTCCTCCCAGGTCTGCTGATGAAGGCAGTCTTCCTCCCAGGTCTTCTTATGACGGCACTCTTCCTCCCAGGTCTTCTTATGACGGCAATCTTCCTCCCAGGTCTTCTTATGACGGCAGTCTTCCTCCCAGGTCTTCTTATGACGGCAGTCTTCCTCGCAGGTCTTCTTATGACGGCAGTCTTCCTCCCAGGTCTTCTTATGACGGCAGTCTTCCTCCCAGGTCTTCTTATGACGGCAGTCTTCCTCCCAGGTCTTCTTATGACGGCAGTCTTCCTCCCAGGTCTTCTTATGATGGCAGTCTTCCTCCCAGGTCTTCTTATGACGGCAGTCGTCCTCCCAGGTCTTCTTATGACGGCAGTCTTCCTCCCAGGTCTTCTGATGAAGGCAGTCTTCCTCCCAGGTCTTTTTATGACGGCAGTCTTCCTCCCAGGTCTTCTGATGAAGGCAGTCTTCCTCCCAGGTTTTCTTATGACGGCAGTCTTCCTCCCAGGTCTTCTTATGACGGCAGTCTTCCTCCCAAGTCTTCTTATGACGGCAGTCTTCCTCCCAGGTCTTCTTATGACGGCAGTCTTCCTCCCAGGTCTTATTGTGACGGCAGTCTTCACTCCCAGAGGTCTTCTTGTGACGGCAGTCCTCCTCCCAGGTCTCTCTTATGACGGCAGTCTTCCTCCCAGGTCTTCTGATGAAGGCAGTCTTCATCCAAGGTCTTTTTTATGACGGCAGTATTTCCCCCAGGTCTTCTGATGAAGGCAGTCTTCATCCCAGGTCTTCTTATGACGGCAGTCTTCCTCCCAGGTTATTCTTATGACGGCAGTCTTCCCTTCCAGGTCTTATGCATGAAGGCAAGTATTTCCTCCAGGTCTTTTTATGACGGCAGTCTTCCTCCCAGGTCTTCTTTATGACGGCAGTCTTCCTCACAGGTCATATTATGACAGCAGTCTTCCTCCCAGGTCTTCTGATGAAGGCAGTCTTCCTCCCAAGTCTTCTTATGAAGGCCGTCTTCCTCCCAAGTCATCTGCTTATGACGGCAGTCTTCCTCCCAGGTCCTTCTTATTACGGCAGTCTTCCTCCCATGGTCCTTCTTGTGACGGGAGTCTTCCTCCCAGGTCTTCAGTGGAAGGCAGTCTTCCTCCCAGGTCTTCCGATGAAGGCAGTCTCCTCCCAGGTCTTTCGATGAAGGCAGTCTTCCTCCCCAGGTCTTCTGATGAAGGCAGTCTTCCTCCCAGGTTCTTCTTATGACGGCAAGTATTCCTTACCAGGTCTTTTATGACGGCAGTCTTCCTTCCAGGTCTTCTGATTGAAGGCAAGTCTTCCTCCCAGGTATTTTTATGACGGCAGTTCTCCTCCCAGGTTCTCTTTTGACGGCAGTCTTCCTCCCAGGTCATCTTATGAACAGCAGTCTTCCTCCCAGGTCATCTTATGAAAGCAGTCTTCCTCACAGGTCTTATGATGAAGGCAGGTCTTCCTCCCAGGTTCTTCTTATGACGGCAGTCTTCCTCCCAGGTCTTCTTATGACGGCAGTCTTACTTCCCAGGGTCTTCTTATGACGGCAGTCTTCCTCCCAGGTCTTCTTATGACGGCAGTATACCTACCAGGTCTTCTTATGACGGCAGTCTTCCTCCAAGGTCTTCCCTTATGACGGCAGTCCTTCCTCCCCCAAAGGTCTTCTTATGACGGCAGTCTTCCCTCCTGGTTCTTCTTATGACGGCAGTCTTCCTCCCAGGTCTTCCGATGAAGGCAGCCTTCCTCCCAGGTCTTCCGATGAAGGACCGTCTTCCTCCTAGGTCCTCCGACGACTGCAGTATTCCTCCCAGGTCTTCCGATGAAGGCAGTCTTCCTCCTAGGTCCTCCGATGAAGGCAGAGTCTTCCTCCCAGGTCTTCCGTGGAAGGCAGTCTTCCTCCCAGGTCTTCTTATGACGGCAGTCTTTCCTCACAGGTATTCTTATGACGGCAGTCTTCCTCCCAGTTATTCATTATGACGGTAGTCTTCCTCCCAGGTCTTCATGATGAAGGCAGTCGTTCTCCAGGTCTTCTTATGACGGCAGTCGTCCTCACAGGTCTTCTTATGACGGCAGTCTTCATCCCAGGTCTTCTCTTATTGTGACGGCAGTCTTTCCTCCCAGGTCTTCTTGTAACGGGCAGTCTTACTCCCAGGTATTCTGATGAAGGCAGTCTTCCTCCCAGGTCTTCTTATGACGGCACTCTTCCTCCCAGGTCTTCTTGTGACGGCACTCTTCCTCCCAGGTATTCTTGTGACGGCAGTCTTCCTCCCAGGTCTTCTTATGACTGCAGTCTTCCCTCACAGGTCTTCTTATGACGGCAGTCTTCCTCCAAGCAGTCTTCTGATGAAGGCAATCTTCCTCCCAGGGCTTCCGATGAAGGTAGTCTTCCTCCCAGATCTTCTTATGAAGGCAGTCTTCCTCACAGGTCTTCCGATGAAGGCAGTCTTCCTCCCAGGTCTTCTTGTGACGGCAGTCTTCCTCCCAGGTCTTCTTATGAAGGCAAGTAGTCTTCCCCAGGTCTTCTGATGAAGGCAGTCTTCCTCCCAGGTCTTCTTGATGACGGCAGTCTTCCTCCCAGGTCTTCTTATGACGGCACTCTTCCTCCCAGGTTCTTCTCATGACGGCAGCAGTCTTCCTCCCAGGTCTTCTCGTGACGGCAGTCTTCCTCCCAGCGTCTTCTTATGACGGCCAGTCGTCCTCCCAAGTCTTCTTATGACGGCCAAGTCTTCCTCGCAGGTCTTATTATGACGGCAGTCTTCATCCCAGGTCTTCTTATGACGGCTGTCTTCCTTCCAGGTCTTCTTGTTATGACGGAAGTCCTCCTCCCAGCGCTTCTTTTGACGGCAGTCTTCCTCCCAGGTTCTTCTGATGAAGGCAGGCTTCCTCCCAGGTCTTCTTATGACGGCACTCTTCATCCCAGGTATCTCATTATGACGGCAGTCTTCCTCCCAGGTCTTCTTAGGACGGCTGTCTTCCTCCCAGGTCTTCTTATGACGGCAGTCTTCCCTCCCAGGTCTTCTTATGACGGCAGTCTTCCTCCCATTGGCTTCGTGTGACGGCAGTCGTCTCCCAAGGTCTTCTTATGACGGCAGTCTTCCTCCCAGGTCTTCTGATGAAGGCGGTCTTCCTCCCAGGTCTTCTTATGACGGCACTCTTCCTCCCAGGTCTTCTTATGACGGCAGTCTTCCTCTCAGGTATTATTTGTGACGGCAGTCTTCCTCCCCGGTCTTCTTGTGACGGCAGTCTTCCTCCCAGGTCTTCTTATGACGGCAGTATTCCTCCCAAGTCTTCTTATGACGGCAGTCTTCCTACCAGGTCATTCCTTATGACCGGCAGTCTGCCTCCCAGGTCTTCTTATGACGGCAGTTCTTCTTACCAGGTCTTTTTATGAAGGCAGTCTTCCTCACAGGTCTTCCGATGAAGGCAGTCTACCTCCCAGGTCTTCCGATGAAGGCAGTCTTCCTCTCATGTCCTCCTCTGAAGGCAGTCTCCTCCCAGGTCTTCTTATGACGGTAGTCTTCCTCCCAGGTCTTCTTATGACGGTAGTCTTCCTCCCAGGTCTTCTTATGACGGCAGTCTTCCTCCCAGGTCTTCTTATGACGGCAGTCTTCCTCCCAGGTCTTCTTATGACGGCAGTCTTCCTCCCAGGTCTTCTTATGACGGCAGTCTTCCTCCCAGGTCTTCTTATGACGGCAGTCTTCCTCCCAGGTCTTCTTATGACGGCAGTCTTCCTCCCAGGTCTTCTTATGACGGCAGTCTTCCTCCCAGGTCTTCTGATGAAGGCAGTCTTCCTGCCAGGTCTTCTTATGACGGCAGTCTTCCTCCCAGGTCTTCTTATGACGGCAGTCTTCCTCCCAGGTCTTCTTATGACGGCAGTCTTCCTCCCAGGTCTTCTTATGACGGCAGTCTTCCTCCCAGGTCTTCTTATGACGGCAGTCTTCCTCCCAGGTCTTCTTATGACGGCAGTCTTCCTCCCAGGTCTTCTTATGACGGCAGTCTTCCTCCCAGGTCTTCTTATGACGGCAGTCTTCCTCCCAGGTCTTCTGATGAAGGCAGTCTTCCTCCCAGGTCTTTTTATGACGGCAGTCTTCCTCCCAGGTCCTCCACTGAAGGCAGTCTTCCTCCCAGGTCTTCTTATGACGGCAGTCGTCCTCCCAGGTCTTCTTATGACGGCAGTCTTCCTCCCAGGTCTTCTGATGAAGGCAGTCTTCCTCCCAGGTCTTTTTATGACGGCAGTCTTCCTCCCATGTCTTCTTATGACGGCAGTCTTCCTCCCAGGTCTTCTTATGACGGCAGTCTTCCTCCCAGGTCTTCTGATGAAGGCAGTCTTCCTCCCAGGTCTTCTTATGACGGCAGTCTTCCTCCCAGGTCTTCTGATGAGGGCAGTCTTCCTCCCAGGTCTTCTTATGACGGCAGTCTTCCTCCCAGGTCTTCTGATGAAGGCAGTCTTCCTCCCAGGTCTTCTTATGACGGCAGTCGTCCTCCCAGGTCTTCTTATGACGGCAGTCTTCCTCCCAGGTCTTCTGATGAAGGCAGTCTTCCTCCCAGGTCTTTTTATGACGGCAGTCTTCCTCCCATGTCTTCTTATGACGGCAGTCTTCCTCCCAGGTCTTCTTATGACGGCAGTCTTCCTCCCAGGTCTTCTGATGAAGGCAGTCTTCCTCCCAGGTCTTCTTATGACGGCAGTCTTCCTCCCAGGTCTTCTGATGAGGGCAGTCTTCCTCCCAGGTCTTCTTATGACGGCAGTCTTCCTCCCAGGTCTTCTGATGAGGGCAGTCTTCCTCCCAGGTCTTCTTATGACGGCAGTCTTCCTCCCAGGTCTTCTTATGACGGCAGTCTTCCTCCCAGGTCTTCTGATGGGGGCAGTCTTCCTCCCAAGTCTTCAGCCGGAGGACAACTTCCTCCCAGGTCGTCTGCTCTAGGACATTTTAATCCCAGGTTTATAGGGGATCTTCCTCCCTTGTCGATGTAGGGGAAATTCCTCCCATGTTCTTGTAGATCTTGCTACCATGATGTCATAAGGAGAACTCCTTCCATGTTCTTGTAGATATCCGTGCCATGTGCTGTAGGGGAATATCCTCCCATATCCCTTTAATATTTCATTTCCATTTTCATCCTAGGGAATAATTTTAATGTACTTGGATTTTCCTGCAACATTTCTGAATTCTTTGTAAACTATTCAATAAACCTGAAAAAAAAAAGAGGAATCGTTAATGAAACATTAGCCAATAGAAAGCGGACCTTTAAGCAACAATGATGACATCTCTGTCCCTTCTTGCAGGAGCCGAAGTAACTTATATCCTGAAACAAATAAGAAAAAATCATATTAATAATTGAATATGTCTTGAGGAAGATGGAAAGAAACCATCATCCTCTTTTTAAGCAAGACACAGCTATGTAACTGTGACTTGCATAACCACAGACAGCCCAGCACATAAGCACAGCTATCGATAGAGCTAGCAGCATTGTCGACTTCTTAAAACTATACCCTACCTACACCTAAACACTGGCCGAACAATGACGCTTGCAATATCATACCTACAGAGATCCTCGCAGCAGACCAGTAGAGATGTGGGTCAGGAGGGGACTTGCCTGGTGGTCTACATCTGTGCTGGTTTGTGCGCAGATCAGATGCTTGCAGCATCATTGCAATGATCATAGCAGCAGGTGCGCAGAGATGTAGTTCAGGGGGGGACTTGCCTGGACTCCATCAGTGCTGTTTAGTGCGCAGACCAGATGCTTGCAACATCATCTACGAAGATCCTAGCACCAACTCGCAGAGGCACAGCGACAGGGGGGACCACCCTTTGCTATGTCAGTACTTGTTTGGTGCATGGATCTTTTTCCCAAGCGTCAGTGAGATCCGCAAATATCAGACCAGCCAAAGTAATCCAGATACAGAATTGTTTCATTCCGTATTCTGGATTTGGGTTAGCTCTGTTTTAACCTGGGCATTAGCAGCATTAAACCAGAAGCACTGACACTCGTACGCGCCGTGTACTGCTGTGCGTGGTCGTCTGTGGTGTTTGTTTGGTCTTGTTTCCTACTATTCTGATGAGGTCCCACGACGTATGTTGTTTTCCAACGATGGAAGGCTGCTACATGGCCCCGGTCTGAACCGAGACCTTCTTCACCCCTTAAAAGGGGCCCTAACTACAAAAATAATAAAAAAAATATTATCTATACCCGATGTGGGGCCAGCAGCCAGCTGGTATACCCCAAAGGCCTTCTAGGCCTGTCGCGCCTTGAATTCTATCAACGATACGAACACCGCATGACACTGCACAACACAACACCTGTAAAAAAAAACATGCATTAAAATTCTACATATGTAAGTATTAAAATAAGAAAAAAAAATTAAATAATTTCTTTTTCACCACATTATGTTTTTAATTAGATGGTTTCAAAACCTTTCAGTTTCATCTCCAGTAATTCCATGACCATTGTTCAGTCGTCTAGGAGCACTGCTTCTTACTCCATCTGTTGGTGGGTCGATAAACTTCCAAATCAAATCAACTTCCCGCGAGTTTCAGAATTCAGTAATTTTTCTTTCCAGTTTTTTTTATGTGGATTTTTCCCAAACCATAAACTCTTTGGAGTTTGCTAATTGTTTTATTAATCTGGCCTTTCTTTTAATTTGATGTTTTTCTGACCATGCACGAGTGGCTACTGTAAATTTTTCCACTCCCCCAGTTTTGATGTTTCTTCACTCTGGTTTTAAAATTTCTTTTTGTTTTCCCTATGTCAATTTTATCACAATCTCTGCATTTGATCTGGTAAATTCCTGATTTGTTTTCTTCTTCCATTTTATCATTTTTGTTGGTTGTAATTATTGTATTGAGGCTGTATTCATTTCTCGATGCCAATCACATATTCAACTTTTTAAAAAATAATTGGAACTAACGTTGATACAATGGATGATAACTTAATTTTTTGAATTTTAATAATAGTAAAATTAATAATTGTTGTAATAAATAAGATTATAATAAAATTACAGAAATTCACTTCTCATCCATTGAAGTACCATAAGTTCCAAAAAAATGTTTAAAAAGTTCAACATATGATTGGCACCGACAAATGAATACAGCCTATACAGAATAATTAACTAACAAAAATGATAAAATGAAAGAAGAAAACCTATCAGAAATTTACCAGATCAGATGCAGAGATTGTGATAAAATTTACATAGGGAAGACAAAAAATAAATATGAAAATGAGAGTGAAGGATTATCTAAGGGATGTCAAAAATGGAGAAGTAAAAAATATGCTCAGAAAAACATCAAATTGAAAGAAAGGCTGAAAACAATTAGAAAATTTTGGGGAAAAAATCCACATTAAAAAAAACATAGAAAATTAATGCATTTTGAAATTCCTGAGGAAGTTGATTTGATTGGGAGGTTCATCGGTCTACCAAAAGATGGAGTAAAAAGCAGTGCTCCTGGATGACAGAACATCAGTTGTGTAACTATTGAAGATGTATCCACTAAGGTTACGAAACCAGTCTAATTAAAAGACAGGATATGAGGTGAGGTGTAAAGAATTTTATTTTAAATTTTAAAATATTAATATCTTATATTTGAAGAGAAAAATTATATGCTCAGACCGGGTCTCGAACCCAGGACCTTTAGCTTTCTGGGCCAATACTCTACCGACTGAGCTATCTGAGTGAGTTCTGTTCTAAATGCAAATTTTTCTCTTATTTACATTGTCAATTCCTGTGCACCAAATGCTATGAAACCTTTGTTTCTATCTTTTACAAATGGCGGCTTCTTTATTAAGAAGACATTTATTTGGGAATTTTTATATTACATTATAATGTCAGTACAGCTTCTTTCAATGTTTTTATTATTCATTTCATATGAAGTGAAATGCCAGTACGGTTTCTTTTGATGTTTTTAATATTCATCTCATATGAAATGAATAATAAAAATATCGAAAGAAGCATACTGGCATTATAACATAATATAAAAATTCCTAAATAAATGTCTTCTTAATAAAGAAGTTGCCATTTGCAAAAGATATAAATTAAGATTCCATAGCATTTGATGCGTGGGAATTAACAATGTATATAAGAGAAAAATTAAAATTTAATATTAGATATAATAATGATTGCAGATGATCTTGTTTCACTAGCAACATCTGAAGATGATTTACAATGGTCAATACATAATTTAAATTTGATAGCCCAGAAATATTCAATGGAAATATCTACCAATAAAACTAAAATAATGGCCTTTTGTGGAAAATCCCCAATACCAAGCAAAATTTGTTTAAATAACAAAATTTTAGAGAGAGTTAATGAGTTTACTTATTTGGGATATAAACTCTCTTTTGCTGAAAATTTGGATTTATCAGAGAAAACTGTGAAATTCAACAAATCAATGGGAATCATTAATAGAGTTTTAAAACCTTCATTAGTGCAAAAATCAACTCGTACTCGTCTTTATCAAATAATGGCTCGACCAGTCCTATGATATGGGAGTGAAGCGTGTGGTGGACTATAAGGACGAGAGATGATGTGATGAATGAAGCAGACTTACAGCTTGTGAGATGAAATTTATGCGCCGAACGAACAGCTGGCTACACCCAAAGGGATCGAAAGAAAAATGTAGAAAGAAATCCTTCAAGAAACTAAGGTGTCACCAATACTAGACTACATCTCCAGATATCAGCTAAAATGGAAGGAACATTGTCTCAAGAATGGCTCTAGATCCAGGATCCCCATTGCCAATAATGAACTACTGCCCAAAATGGGAAGGAAACGGTCAATTTGGTAGACCCTTATGAAAAGATGGCACGGAAAACCACTTTTCTCACCCGTTAACAGTTCTTCTAGGACTAATTACCTGGCAGGATGATGATGATAAGAGAAAAATTTGCATTTAGATCAGAACTCACTCAGGTAGCTCAGTCGGTAGAGCATTGGCCTGGAAAGCCAAAGGTCCTGGGTTCGAGCCCCAGTCTGAGTGTATAATTTTTATCATCAAATATAATTTATCCATTATTGAGATGTATGAATAATACAAATATTAATACCTTAGTTTAAGATTTAAATTCTTTATACCTCACCTCATATCCAACCTTCTAATTAAACCAGTTTCAAAAGGGATGCAGTTTCATCTTCATTAATATCTCAACTGATGTTGTATTCAGAACTGCTTCTTACTCCATCTGTCGGTGGATCAATGAACCTCTGAATCAATTCAAATTGCTGACCACATGTCATTCCTATATTACTCATAACTCAATAATCGCCAACCTTTGTAATTGACACATGTTGATGTGATGCTAGTACCCAACTGGTATATATATATATATATAGTCCACCGCTGTGGTCTCGAGGTAGCGTGCTGCTTTGTCACGCAGCAGGCCCGGGCTCGATCCCCGGTCGGGGCAGTTTTTCTGGGTGAGGTTTTTCCTCACCTGTAAGACAAATGTCAGGAAAACTTTAAGGCCCAAATGGTCCCCGAAATCATATGGCCATCATCTTCATCATCATCCTTCTCATTATCATCATCACCATCATTCTTCACTGGTGTGGAAAGCAACGGGAAGCTACCACACCTACACAATTCCCTAGTAAAGCTGCAAGCATATGAAAATGCTATGATTGCAGTGAAGGACCTGCCTTCGGGCAGAATTACTAATGATGGATATAATATATATATCCATCCTTAGTAATTGTGCCAGAGGGCAGGTCTTTCACTGCAATCATAGCATTTTCATGCTATGCTTTGCAGCTTTACTAGGAATTTATAGGTATGGTAGCTTCCCGTTGCTCTCCACCCATTATAGGTGGTTTACTCAAACTAGAGTCGCTACTCATTATAGCTACCCAAATTCCTCATGATACTTGGTGTGCATTGGTATGATAATAACCGAAATTCCGTGGGAGCAGGATTCAAATCGAAGTACTGCAGCTCTGCGCCAATACATTTTGGTTTTTAGATAGCTTCAGCTACATGTAAATGAGAGGGAAAACGCCCAGTTGGTAGACCAAGAATGAGGTGGGAGAATAACACTAACTATGATTTCAGGGAAGAAGATTATAAAGGGAATGATTGGAAAGCATTAGCTCAGGATAGGGATGTATGGAGAACTTATGTCCGCGCGGCCATAATCCTACGGTTTCGATAGTGCCAGGAGTGAGTAAGTATGATTTGAGGGAAGTAGATTATACAGGGAAAGATTGGAAAGCATTCGCTCAGGATAGGGATGTATGGACAGCTTATGTCCGCGCGGCCATGAACCTACGGGTTCGATAGTGCCAGGAATGAGTAAGTATGATTTGAGGGAAGTAGATTATACAGGGAATGATTGGAAAGCATTAGATCAGGATTGGGATGTTTGGAGAGCTTATGTCCGCGCAGCCATGAACCTACGGGTTCGATAGTGCCAGGAGTGAGTAAGTATGATTTGAGGGAAGTAGATTATACAGGGAAACGATTGGAAAACATTAGTTCAGGATAGGGATGTATGGAGAGCTTATGTCCGCGCGGCCATGAACCTACGGGTTCGCTAGTGCCAGTGAGTAAGTAAGTATGATTTGAGGGAAGTAGATTATACAGGGAATGATTGGAAAACATTAGTTCAGGATAGGGATGTATGGAGAGCTTATGTCCGCGCGGTCATGAACCTACGGGTTCGCTAGTGCCAGGAGTGAGTAAGTATGATTTGAGGGAAGTAGATTATACAGGGAAACGATTGGAAAACATTAGTTCAGGATAGGGATGTATGGAGAGCTTATGTCCGCGCGGTCATGAACCTACGGGTTCGATAGTGCCAGGAGTAAGTATGATTTGAGGGAAGTAGATTATACAGGGAAACGATTGGAAAACATTAGTTCAGGATAGGGATGTATGGAGAGCTTATGTCCGCGCGGCCATGAACCTACGGGTTCGCTAGTGCCGGTGAGTAAGTAAGTATGATTTGAGGGAAGTAGATTATACAGGGAATGATTGGAAAACATTAGTTCAGGATAGGGATGTATGGAGAGCTTATGTCCGCGCGGTCATGAACCTACGGGTTCGATACTGCCATTTAGTTACTTCAACTACGTGTAAAATAATCTGCTGAAGTCGCTTACCTCCTGTTTGTTAAATATTAGTTTTACAACAAATATCAAGATTCAATTTACTGTCGTTAAAAATCGCCTCTAATACAGTTGCCGCCAAGGCGCCAACTCCAAACTAAAGTTCATTGACCTCAATTATGGAATCCACCAATCACTAGATGGCGGTTATTACAGAATCTCTCTCATTGGCTACTATTAACCAATAATATTGAATGGCTGATGATTAAACTTGCGATGACGTCACGATACTTCCCGACTACTTTACTATTGTTAACATTATTTATCATTTGGAACAAACATTCCATCCCTTGATTTTTAAAAATTTTATTTATATATCTGATTTCAAAATAAGACAGAATATAATACGTAGTTGCAATATTTCTTCTCAGATAATGTGGCTTAAGTATCTGATGACCTACTCTGAATTTGATCTTTATACTACGGTATAAATTTAACTTCGGTAATTAATAAGCATCATTAAGTTCCCAAAGATTTTATTTTTTATCGCCCATAATTATATTCGATTACCTTAAAAACACGCTTCAAATAAAATTTAAGATGCATGTGCTGATGATTATGATTCTCGCTAGTTAGATAATGAAAATGGCGCCATTATGTTAAAGCCGAACTAGATCCAAAATTGTTAAATTCGGGTATTTAAAGTATTATTTGTTCTAATATTCATACCACTACTAAATATTTACTCTCATTATATATATATTATACACTGTGGTGTAGTAATTAATACGCAGGCCTATGACGTCAAATGCTTTATTATAAAAGTAAAGTAATTATATTCTGTGCAAGCGCTTAAGACACATCTCTAATATTCATCAATACAAAATATTTTTAATTTGTTCTCATATTACAGTATTATAGTCATTAGGTAGATTCATGTTTAATTATGTCATTTGATATGTAAAATGGTGCCTGATACGGTACGGTACTGCATTTAACTTGTGGGTGGAAATCTACTGTACAACATTTATTACGAGCGATTAGAATTATATTTACTTAACATATTTTAATTAATAACAGCTCACCTTAAATAAAAAAAAACATTTTCAGTTCCATTGGGCTGCATGATGATTCACCATATTCTCATTGAAAAAAAAACTAACTCCTTGAGTACGCGTCCAGGAAAAGAATGAGGAAGAATTAGGGGTTTACATTAGTATATCCAGTTCCACATCCCTCGCTCCATGGCCAATTAAGAGATGATGTCATAAAACACCTATCAATTTTCGAATTATCGTGATCAGTGTCTTCATTCGTTCGTGTTACATAAGATCTGTGTGTCACTACAGGAATTTAAAATTGCCGCTAGTAGCGCTAGTTACCACTTTTTCGTTGCCAATTTAAAAGTAGCATTCATTAAGCGCGATTTTCGTAATTGAAGAGATATGTTTGAAGAGAGCGACGTAATTGTGCTTAAGTAATCATTTAAATTAAACAATCAAAAAGAAAAACATCCTTTCTTATACATCCTAACAACCTTTTAACTAAATATCGGAACATCTTTTTTATGTTTGTGTCTCTCTATTATCCAACGACTATACCACTAATATATATTTAATTAATTTTCCTTCTTTATTGTTATGTATACATAATCACTTCTGGCAGGGGCTATTTGGAAAAGGTTGTTTTAAAAAAAATAAAAAATATTGTTTTCTGGTACATCTTTTTGCGCTTGAACTTGTTTCCTAATTTCGAATGCCATCTACCATCATGGAAATAGAATTATTTTCAGTGTCTGTTTTTAGCATTTACCTACTAAAACAAAGAGAAAGCTGTTATAAAAGGTTGTGCCCATAGACAATAATCCCTGGGTCGTGCCTAGAGAACGTTAAATTGGTTTTTATTTCCTACAGCTGCCTTTAATTTTGTGAAAAAGCATATATTACTCTAAGTAAAATGACCTATAATTAAAACAAATTTGTTTTGGTCTCCAATGATAAGTAAGCCATTTCCGTTTTGTTTTCAAAATGTAATTGCCCATTTTAAAGGCGTACACAAATTGATAATAAATTGCATTTACTTTTACTGCTAGAAAACATGAATAGAATATCAATCAAATTGAGTGCCACAATACAAATGGTCAGTAATGTACAATAGATTTTTGCCGTGATCCCTCAAATTTTACGTAGTAAGCTCGGTCATTTTGTTCTCTATGTGCATGAAAGTCGTCGTTTTCGTAATATTGGCAAGAAATTACCCTGAATTCTCATCGATAAAACCACTTCCGTTATTTTCGTCTGCTAGAGGAACGCATTTACGCTTGCGTCCCGCAAATAATGCCGTATACGACGACGTCTGCGTCGCGCAATATTACGCCGATTCTCCTGTTCTTCTAGTTGAATTCTTTGGTAGACAATATCAAATTCCTCTTCTCCGCGTATACCGAAAACATTATCGAAGTCTTCAAGGTCCGACATCTTGGATAAAGCAGCAAGGTTTCAAACTACATCGGTTACCATCGGTTCCCATCGGGTTTCTCTGCTAAGTCACCTCGCCAGGTAGCGTAGGAATTTCAACAATTATTATCGCATAAACAGATTTTTGAGTACGCAAAAACGTATTAGGATGCAACTTTCTCAGCAGAGTACAGACAGAGAACGACTTTTACGGTCTAATGAGTTCATAGATAGTCTGTCCCTCTTACTGATCTAACATTGATGATGCTACGGTGAGAGCGTTTGTCCACTATTACATGATCTATCTGGTTTTGAGTTTCGACATCTGGAGACGTCCAGGTGTATTTATGAATATCCTTATGCTGAAATGTTGTGCTCTTAACAATGAGATTCTTTGATGTGGCAAAGGTGACTAATATAACCCCATTGACGTTACTATCTTCATGAAGACTGAATTTGCCTATTGTTGGTTTAAAAAGTATCTTCCCGCCACACTTTTCCATTAAAATCTCGTAAGACAATTTTAATATGATATCATGAAAGGAAGTAGATTATACAGGGAATGATTGGAAAGCATTAGCTCAGGATAAGGATGTATGGAGAGCTTATGTCCGTGCGGCCATGAACCTACGGGTTCGATAGTGCCAGTGAGTAAGTAAGTATCATGAAAGGCTATCAAATACACATTTTTCGGGGCTTTCCTCACCTGTAAGATAAATGTCAGGAAACCTTAGGGCCCAACGGTCCCTGAAAATCATCATGATCCTTATCATTATCATCCTCATTCTTCACTGGTGTGGAAAGAAACGGCAAGCTACCACACCTACAGTTCCCTAGTAAAGCTGCAAAGCATAGCATGAAAATGCTATAATTGTAGTGAAAGATCTGCCCTCGGGTAGAATTAGTATGGAATGGAATGGAACGGAATATATGGAAATAAATAAATTAAAGGAAGCAGCTTATATATATATATATATATATATATATAATGAATAACGATTATAACGTCTCATTACTTTGTTTACAAAACACATGGGATAATAAAATTATTTATTTCTATCACTAATACAAAATGCGTCTGATTAATTTAAATTAAGTTAATATCTAATTTCATTATACAAGTAAGTCCTGAAGTACTACATCGCTTCATACAGACAATTTATAGGAGAGAGATCTAGCGGAGAGAGTTTCTGTTTCCCGTGCATGAGGTCGCGTGTTCGATCCTGCTGTCATGCTTTCTCTCTCTCTCTCTCTCTCTCTCTCTCTCTCTCTCTTTCGCCCTTATTTCAATTAATTTTCTTTCTTTTGTTTCATTTCTTTTACTTTCTTTTATTTTTAGTATTTATCGCACTACTTATTTGCACGAAATTGTTTTCCATTGCACGACACACAACTATTTTTGGCGAAGAGCAGCAAGAAAATCAAGAAAGGAGAAAATTCGGAACCAGAAATTTAGAGAAATAATTAATGTTAAATATAATTTACAAAAGTAATATAAGAACGAAGATTGAAATGATATGGATATCTGAAGAGGATGGAGAGCTATAGAATCCAAAAAATGTTGCTGGATTACTGAAGGCAGGATGAGGAGGGGGAAATCCAGAGAACAGTGGATGGATGAAGTAAGGAGAAACATGATCACCTCTTAGAAGAAGATGCTGAGGATAGAAATTTGTGGCGGTACAAAATACATTTGGAGTGAAGGATAACTACCGTAATGTAGGAAAAATCCTTAATAAAAAATATGTAGGCTATTGTATTTGAACAAATGGTGTTTTTGGGTGGGACGTCAATTAGGGTTGGATGATCTTTATTCAAATCATTTATGTATAAAAATAAATATATTTATCTCATGATCATTTCCGCCACTGTGGTTTCGAGGTAGCGTGCTGCTTTGTCACGCAGCGGGCCCAGTTTTGATCCCCGCTCGAGACAAGTTTCCTGGGTGATATATTCTTTCATGTTTTTTTCTTTCTTTCACCTGTAAGACAAATGCCAGGAAACTTTAAGGTCCAGTCGGTCGCCGAACGTCATCTGGCCATCATTAACATATTTATTAAGTTTAGGATTAAGGCCTCTCCTGGCGCATCATATATCATATATCGCCGGGCAGCGTAACTCCGCGTTCCAGGCCCCCAACCTCAGAAGTGGGTTACAAAAACGCCAAGCCAGGAGTGAATACCAGTATGTCGAAATGACAACGTAGTAGCAATGAATAAAAAAAAAAGTCATGATTGTTATTAAATATTCGCGCACCTTTTAAATATTGCTCCCTTTTTTATGAGCATATGTTAACATTTTAAATAAACTTTATTAGATGACATGCAAATTCGAATCTCAAAGAGAAACCTGCGAAAAAAAAAAACTTTATAATTCTTTTGTCCTAGAGAAAGTCCGGAATTTAGGATCTTCTTCCGAGGGTTCATTGATGAATATACCGATAAAACACACGAAACAAATAATAATTTCGTACTCATTGCCATCCAGCCTCATAACCATCGAACCCAATTATCGTTGGTAGCAGAGAGAACCCGTTGGTAGTTTGCAGCTGAGATAACCCAGGATGGGGTTGCAATACTGTTCTCTATGATTCATTCATACATACGTACTATACTCGGTTCTCTATGTACTATACTCTGTGATGCGGTATTGTGCGGAAGCATTTGGTTTTACCGGCAATTTATGTAACCGTTTCGGTTTGTTTCATTTAACAAGAAATTTGATTTGGAGCAAGGAGTTGTTTGTTGCCTTCATGTAGTTGGTTAGGTAAGAGATTCATTTAGTTCTAAACATTATTTTATATATTTTAAGCTTCTTTAATATCACCCAAATATGAAAAGACTTCCAACTCTTTGTTTTCCCTTTTTGTTACGTCATTAACAGCAATTTTTAGTCCTGTTCCGACCTCAAGAGAATATTGCTTTAAAAATAGTAGATGTAGTCACTCATTTTCTCCTCGTCAAAAATAGGTAAATCTATAATTCAAACTGTGTTAAATTATACGTAGAAAACTGCCTATTTATCTCGAGTTGGTCTGAACTTTAGATTAATTTCCACTTGATATTCCTGTAATTCTATTACTTTACGTACTTCTTCTGCCCTTCCTAACATATTTTAAACGTTTTATGACGATACTTAATTTTTTTTACAATTATGAAATATTTGCGTACGCAATTATTTCTTCAAAGTTTTACAGAACCGCAGTGAATGCTTAATGTGACTTCTACAAGATGTCAGTAGAATAGGTGTCAGCAACATTCGCAATTAATCTCTCACCATATTTCAGTGAACTTAATTTTGTTAGGTTAGTGTAAATCAGATTAGGGTACAATTGAATAATAGGCTCAACTGCACTTCAACTAGCGCTTGATTTTTCAGTTATATTGTTGAAAACTATAGCTCTTCTTCTGTATTTACTAACATTATTTAATATATTAAACTTTTTCAAACAATTTTTGGATGTGGTCGGTTTTATGCCTCTCACAATTCTACACTTACATTCTTATGCCACTGATGCACTAAACACTTGTAAACACGTTTTGTACTGTTTTAAACATTTTCCTATGATCTTCAAGCTTTCTTTACAACTTTTTATATTTATATATTTACGTAAAACATGATCGTGGATAAATTACTTACTTCCTACTTTCCCATGTTGTTCCAACGTTGCCACCATCAACCACCCAAAAAACTCCAGAAGTTGCCAACATCAACAACCGAAAAACACTTTACTAGAATTGGTAGTTCGGAACTTGGTTGAAGTGAATTGCAAAAACTTGTTTTTTAATGCAAAAATTTCTAATATAATGTTATGGAAGTAATATGTACATAATTGAAAACCTTAAAACCATATATGTAGACTTTCAAATTATATTTTTAAAATATTTAAAAAATTTAGGTAGTACGGAACTATATAGGTTATCAAATTATATGTTCAAAAATATTTAAAAAACTAAAAAAATTGAAACTATATAAAGACATAATTATAAAAAATTAAAAGATTAGAAAAGACTAAACTGTATACGGGTTTGTAAATAATATTTAAAAAGAACTTACAAAATCAAAATTGTATGACTTTTAAAATGATGATGAAACACTTAGTAAATACTATCAGTGGGTTTACAATTGTAGGAATTACAAAATAATTAAGAGGTTGTAGATGTCGATACGAATGCGCTGCATATTCATGATTTGTTGTAACAACATGGACGGTGCACGCTATTTAATATAATTTTGGAGCATCAGTACGATTAACACTGCTCGCTGAAGGTCTGTTATGGCTAATCTGTAAACTATTTCATAAACTTCGTGAATCCTGTGTCATATTGTTACATTGAGTCTCGCTCGTGAGTTTAAGCATTGGATATCCAGGGACGGGAAAAGTCGCCGTAACATGGACGTTTAAATTTGTGACTTTCCATGGCACTAAGAATCTAAAATGTGATCGTCAGACCCATTTCAGTAAATAATTGAAGACACTCAGTGACTAACGCATATATCATGCGACAAGAAGAAAATTAATTGTGAAAAACACATGAGGAGCGTTACAAAATATTAATGAAATAGAATCTTAAAGCAGGATTTTATATTGCCTAAATAATATAAGGTTAATAAATATATATATATATATATATATATATATATATATATATATTTATTTTAAGCTTCTTATAGGAAAACCCCAGGGAAAACGCCCAGTTCATAGACCAAGAATGAGGTGGGAGAATAGCATTAACTGAGTGCCTCAATACCATAGGTGCCTAACTCACAATTAAAAAAAGTGCTTTTCCCTGTAGTTGCATTAGAAATAATAATCTATGTCAGAGTCATATCTGTCTATAACATTATGGATGAGTTAAAATTAATACAAAAATATTATAGGCAGATGTGCAATGATTATTTCTAGTGCAATTACTGGGAAAAGCATCATTCTTTAAACTTTGGGTTAGGCACCTTTGGCAATGAGGCACTCAACTATGATTTGAAGGAAGTAGATTATACAGGGAATGATTGGAAAACATTAGCTCTGGATAAGGATGTATGGAGAGCTTATGCCCACATGGTCATTTAACCTATGGGGTCGATAGTGCCAGTGAATTAGTTTGTTAATCAATATTATTTTTTTAAATAAATATAACTTGAAATAAAGATCTAAATATTTCATTGTTAGTTATTGCCAAATAACATTTTCGTAGTAATAATAATAATAATAAAATAGTAGATAATTTTTCAAAGTTATCTTAACTCATTGTTGCCAAAAATATATAAAATTAAACTAAGCTACAGGGTAGACTGCTCGGATATCTTCAATGAGTTCTTGGAAAGGATCCGCATTTTGATTTTTACAATCAAAGTGCCATAAATATTCCGCGATATGTATGTCCTTATCATCGCTTTTGATCCCCCCAGTTAGCCTGCGTTTTGCATTCGTCAATTTTGACAATATGCCCTGGACCTCCAATTTTGCTACGATTTGCATATTTATCCTCCATAGATAATATACACACTTCTCGACAGTTGCTGAACCTATCAGCTACTGTACCTCGAGTTGGCTTTCTGTTCCCGATAGTACAATGCACAATTGTCTGATTATACGTTAATTTATGCGCAAATGAATGAACTAAGCATATAACTTGGAAAGGATGTAATTTGCAATTTTCGAACCAAGTTCCTTTCGTGACCGACTGGGAGAATTCCGGTTGCCTTCTCCTACAAATGAATATTGGGTATAGCCTATTCTGCCTCATTCCCGGAGCAAGAACAGTGCATTGAGGGCATTGCATTCTTGTTCTTAAAAGCCCTTCATCGAACAGAAATTGAATACATTCTCTACGATCAACTAGATCTAGGAATAGGCCTAAATTAATCAGGCTGATGAATGTAGGCATTACGAAATTATTTTAGTTTTAAATCCAGCAACACAAAAGAACACACTTTACACTAGAAATTTGGTTCACACACACTGGAATGGACAGGGAAGAAAAATAATTTTCAGGTTTAAAATTAATACGAACAATACAGCAATAAAACATGTCGTGAACACTTGTGGATTCTTTATTCAATGTTTGAAAACATGTTCTGGGAATATTCTGTCAATGTTGGTCATACTGGTTTCACTTACATATACTGCCAACTGCTGGATGTTAGATTTATCTTTCTGGGGCGACGTAATTCGCTAGTGCATGCGCGCTGCGATTCTGTGGAACCTAAAAAAATTCGTGTGAGACATATAACTGACTTTTTCCCAATTTTATAACATTATTAGACAATTTTGAAGTATTTATTTAAATATGCAAATCACAATATTATGACACTGTTAGACAATATTGTGATGCTAACTGCTATTTTCTCCACAGAGTATATTACTTAGTCTATGATTTTTCTGTCGCCGTTTTGGGTTATCGCTGGTTGGATCAGTGTTACGGAGTGATAAGTAAGTATACACCCATTTTTGATAAACGTTTGGTAATTTTAATATTATTAATATATTTTTTAACATAGATTTGGGGATTTATTGCAAATATTGGTCATTTAAATTTCATAGCGACGGATGGTAATTGAGGATGATAATTGATATGTGGTTTGATTGTGGGTTATCGCTAGCTCTATAAACTCTGGCACATACGCACTGTTGTTCTATAGGACTTTGAAAATATTTCACGCTAGTGTAAGTGCAGTTTTTCTAAATAATATGCATGTAATTTATTTTAATAAAAAGTCTAGTATTTGTAGATCACGATTTATCCAAGTTCTACAGAATCAGTGCTGCACATGTGCGAGATGCTCCTCAACTGTCGGCTGCAGACTGTTGAGGAGTTCACAAAGAGCATGCAGTATCTCCTGATGAGGTCTACCACAGCAGTAGACAAAACGTCGAGTATGAAGACAACCGGACCACGGCCTATAAGCCCGGAAGACGAACCAAATATGGATCAAGATGCAAGCCGTGAAAGCCTACAAATATATATAAGCAACCCCAAATCTATGTTAAAAAATTATATTAATAATATTAAAATTACCTAACGTTTTTTAAAAATGGGTGTACACTTACTTCTCACTCCCAAATGCTGATCCAACAAGCAATAACCCAAAACAGCGATAGGAAAATCATAGACTAAGTAATATACTCTGTGGAGTAAATAGCAATTCGCATCACAATATTGTATAACAGTGTCATAATATTGTGATTTGCGTATTTAAATAAATACTTCAAAATTGTTTGAAAAAGTTTAAAATATTAAATAATGTTAGTAAATATAAAAGAAGAGCTATAGTTTACAACAATATAACTGAAAAATCAAGCGCTGGTAGAAGTACAGTTGAGCCGGTAAAGTTTCCAATAAACGTAGTGAGAAATTTTTCTAAGTCCCAGACAGGCGCCATGTGCATGTGCCAGCAAACGCGAAGGGGTACTTACACTATGGAATCACATGATGCTGCCAACATGTAGCCTACACAATATTTAATGAACCTAAAAGCTAACCTAATGCAATTTAAGCACTAACCCGTGAAAGAATGCGACACTTGAAAATAAATAGTAAGTTCTAAAATTCTGAAGAACATATTCTATGTTTGCTGCACTGGAACATGTGTTGTGAATATTTGTTAAAATCAATATGGCTGCCACATCTTTATGTTACGTATCTAATTCAATATCATAGAAAAATATATTGAAATGATCATTAGAAAAGAATGTAAAATTTATTGTAAATGGTGGTAAATAATTTGAAAATAAAACCCTGTTGATGCATGTGCATGGTGTCTGCCTGGGACTTAGAAAAATTTCTCACTGCGCTTAATGGAAATATACTTTATTATATTTTGTTTTATTATATTTATTTATTAAACTCTCTGTCACCTTGTAGGTAATTTTATATCCTCCATGTCACCCTGGCTACTGAAGACAACTGAAGAAGGAATATTTATAATTATTTGTATGGCTTATACCTACAAATTTATTTATTTTTCTTCTCTCAAGTTTGTAAGCACATTTTCGTGTTCATAACTCCCAAATCTATATATATATATATATATATATATATATATATATATATGTTATATTGTACAAGAAATCAAACACAGAAATTGCAACTTCCACATTCAAAAGAAAATATGCAGATGAGAAACAACCCTCTAGAATTTTTGGAAATCGAATATAACCTTCATTTAACAGAAGACATCAAGAAATCTGAAACTCCTTCATATATTTTAAAACAAATGTCACTGGAAATGATAAATCTAAGATACCCAGCTCCTGAGTGGATACATATTTTTACAGATGGCTCCAGCCTACCAAATGATGGTGGCACTGGTGCTGGTGCAGTATGTCCACTTTTTTCCTTTTATCGTAAACTAAACACAAATTCAACAAACTTTGATGGCGAAATTCTATCAATTTTCTTAAGTTTACAAAATCTTTATATCACATCCAAAATTTACAAAAGTTGTAATTCTATGTGACTCCAAAGCAGCCATTCTTGCTATAACACGAGACACAACACCCAAAAGCATCAAAATTATCGAATGTCACAAAATCATAAAACATTTATCCCGTCTACATAAAAAAGTTGTACTTCAATGGATTCCGGCCCATTGTGGAGTGACAGGCAATGAAATAGCCGATTTTCTAGCCAAGAAGGGTAGCAAAATTGTTTCAAACCCAACTTCTGCTCCAGTTTCCTTTCACTCTATCAAAAGAATTATCTCAAATAAATACATCAATAAACTTAGAGAAGAATACACCACCAAAACATCTGGAAAGGAATGGGAAAATCTACAAGCTTATGACATTACTACATTACAAAGAAAATCTGCAGTAGCAACATTCAGACTGCTAACGGGACATGACTGCTTGAATAACACCTACACAGAATTGGCATAACAGATTCACCTAAATGCCCTTTTTGCAATTTAAATGAAGATATGGAAAGAAACCATCTCCTCCGTTGTCCAGCTTTTGTAGAAGAGACTAGCCTTTCTGCTAAATATTGGAGTGCAAGAGAGCGAATGATTTCATTATCAAGTGCTCGACATTAGATACCAACCAACCATATATGTTATATATGTTATGTTGCAGATTTTCGCGGATATAAGTATGAATATGAAAATTTTCTTGGGTTTTCCGCGTCTTGGATTTAAGTTCGGCCTCTGGCCACTGATTCCGACGTTTTGGCATGATCCCACATGCCATTATCAAGGAATGATAAGTTCGAGTCACAGGTTTAGGTCTTATATAATAAAACACATAGAGTTTTCGCTGTGGTCCGTTTGCGAAGATGTACACCCATCCAAGGTTTAGTTCTTATGTAGTTAAATGCCTTCAGTTTTCAGTGTGGTCCGTTTCCGAAGCTGTACACCCATCCAAAGGTGGATCACACTGAAAACTGAAGGTGTTTAACTACAAAAGAACTAAACCTTGGATGGGTGTACGTCTTCGCAAATGGACCACAGCAAAAACTCTGTGTTTTATTATATAAGACCTAAACCTATGACTTGAACTTATCATTCCTTGAAAATGACATGTGAAGAAAACTTTCATATTCATATATATATATATGTAAAGGTAAAGTGATCCCACTACAGGCCACATAGGAGGCCCTTGGGGTAGTAGGAGGTTAAGGCTCCCACTTTTTCTAGACAATCGGCACTTAATGTGAGTGGGGTTGTCAGCCCTGTGTGATGGCTGCCTTAACCCCCATAACAAGTATCTGGTACTCATTTCCATTAGAGGCTGAGTCGACCCAGGGTCATTAATGCCACCAGAAGTTTTACGTCAGTTTATGTATAAAATTTAAATTTATTTTCAGCGCTTTATTTGATTAAGTAGTTATTGTAGTAAACAAAATAAACACTATGTGATTTTTGTCAATATAAATGACAAATTTCATCCTCTTCAATAACACAACAAATAATTTGAACTTTTTGTCGCTCGCAGAAATGAAAATAGGTGATTTTAGTTAATTGGCATGCGCTGATTTCGAATTTGAAGTCTGTTTTTCTCTATCACTTAACAGATTTTTTGCAAGGACGCATTGAACATTTTTCGTTATATTTTGCACATTATTGCTTATCTGCACTTAGTTTCAATTTTTTTTGCAATAATATTGCTAGAAGCAATTGATCTATGTAAAACCAAATCATATAAAATCCAAAAAGTTAGAATATTTTTTTTCTAAGAAGTATAAATAAGTAGTTACGTTACAACACACATGCTTAAATTGTAGCAAAAAAATTCACCTTTCAAAACTTCTTCCTGGATGACTTACGCCGGTAAGATGGCTCCGAAACGTCCGTGATAAGTTGCCAGCAGTAATCAGCAAGCATGTTGATCACTGATTTCCCTTTATAACGCCTTTCCATTTCTAAAATGTCTTCGTGGAACCTTTCGCCATGTTCATCACTGACGTCACCCAAGTTCGGTGAAGAATCACTATGTTTAACAGGTCGCATGGCTGACTGCAAGTTTGTATACTGAAGAGAATGCTTATTTTTTTAAGCGAAACCAGATATATTGACCATACAGAAATAAGTCTGTGATGTGGCCCGTAGGTTCCCTCCACAACATTTTAATGGCAAATGGCATGCACGAATGCGAACCTTTTAACCACCCTATTAAAATCCGTTGGCAGTTTGTACAGCAAAAATTGGGGGGCCCAATATTTATCAGTATCTCAAAATTTACTATAGTTCCCGAAATATAAATTGTACGCCTTTATAACTAGTTCTGCGCTGAGATTTAGTACAATAATCTCCACATAGGTAACAGAATAAATTAGGAGAATTCTTACAGTGGCGAGACATTGCAAAATTATAAAAACACTAAAACTTACGTATTAAAATATATTATAGTAGATTGTTTTAATTCAATTTCTTTATAATGATACACAAAAATACATATATCGACACTTCACAATCACAATGATGTAATGTAAGACGAACTGCACAGAACGAGGTAATATAAGCCATTACTTCATATATTTGACAGTGGCAATCAGGAAATTTTGTATACCTGTGTATTCCTGAGGGTTTAACAATCCCTAAGAGTAATAAAACCGCGCAAAAGAAAAAGAAGGGTGGCCAGTTTGAGAGACAATAGCGCCAGACTCTCATGGAAACGAACACTTCTGCTAAAGGTTATCATTGAAATATCTGACTCCAGTTAGGTGATTGGAAAAAACTATCATTTTTGTCTTCTGCGAGTCCGAAAACATAGTTATTGATACATTTCGAGCCTGCGAGTAAATCTTTGTTGTTGTGTGTAATCTGTACAGTGTCGGGTTAGAGAATCTAAGCATCAGTATATCACTATCATCTTCATCAGTGTTCAGTGCAGATAGTGTCCTGTCTAAGATTGCCAGTACTTACCGGGAAAAGAATTGATGCGCTTTAAATCATATACCTGATTTTGTTAAATCGTCATAATTGTGTAATAGTTGAATTGTGGAATTTTTCCCAGGACTATTTAATGTATTGTTGATTCAGTTTCACCACCCTTCTGATTCTGTAAAAACTAGCTTTTCCCAATCCTGCAATCTTTGCTGCCATTTTAGCTGCCCTATACAAACTACAAGTCAGATTGTCAGATATAGACCTTTAGAATAAATTCAGTATTCGGAAAAACTGCACTTCAACTAGCGTGAAATATTTTCAAAGTACTTTAGAACAACAGTGCGCATGCGCCAGAGTTTATAGAGCCAGCGATAACCCAGAATCGAACCACATATCGATTATCGTCTTCGATTACTATCCGTCGCTATGAAATTTAAATGACCAATATTTGCAATAAATCCCCAAATTTATCTTAAAAAAATATATTAATAATATTAATTTTTGAAAAAGTTAAAAATATTAAATAATGTTAGTAAATATAGAAGAAGAGCTATGGTTTACAACAATATAATTGAAAAATCAAGTGCTAGTAGAAGTGCAGTTGAGCCCAGTATTCATCTCCTCTCATTACTGCTTAACAGTTTTCCTTCTTTATGTTTTATGATACTGTTATCTGTAAATGCAGACTATTAAAATAAAATGTTATATAAAAATCCATGACACGACAGGCCTAGAATAGTCTACCAGCCAGCTGCTGACCTCACTTCCACATTTGACCTTTATAGAGATGGATGATCCTCCAGCCAGCATAATGGATAACATTTTTAACATTTCCAATTTCCAGTCATTATACCTAGTTTTCTCAAATAGTACTTATTGTAGCTACCTAAATTGCTCACAGCACTGTGGTCTCGACACCTATACTGATTGAAATTCAGTAAAAAAATCTGTTCTGTTATAGTTACTCAAATAAGCACATGTCAAATGGCTCCACGGGAAAGCATGATGGCTTAGACCACACGGCTGTACAGAGCAGGGGCTGTGGTGTATAAACCGTCACACACAATTTTCCATGTAATATTCTTATGCCACTGATGCACTGAACACTTTTCAACCATTTATAATGTTTGGTACTATTTTAAACATTTTGGAACCATTTTATAAACATTTCTTACGATTTTTAAATATTTCTAAATTATGTGAATATTGTACATCGAGTTCTACAGACGCAGAAATGCTTCATGTAACATCCAAATTAGTTTACGTCCATTTTTTTTTCATTTGGAAATAAATAATATGCATGTAAACTGTTTTGTTAGGTTAGGAAATGGGAAGTTAGTTTACATCCATTTTTTTTTAGCATTTGGGAATTTATTCCCAAAGTTGGTAATGCCAACTTCAGAGCCATCTACCGGAAGCTACATTAACCATTACAGCAACTCGCACATGCACACTGCGATTCTATAAAACCTAGAATAATTAATGTGCGACGGTTTATACACCTTATTCTAGAGCAGGACTTTGTGTCTGTCTGTCTATACATGTACCTCAAAGATGTGTCTAATACACAATTAAGATATAACTTGGATGAGAAAGGTGAACTAAACTTAGCTTAGAGACTCTAATTTAGGTTTGAGGTTCTTTTACGAGTCCGAAAATCTGCAAACACAGGACCCCAGTTATAAGTCCCTACCGAAGACTTGTTCCTTGGATTTTTCCATCTTAAAAATCTATGAAACTCTGATGGGTTTGAATCAGAGGTAAGAAATATAGCCCCTTGATCACCGAGGTCGACATTTTATGTATATAAACTAACTCACTGGCGCTATCGAACCCATTGGCTTATTGCCATGTGGAGATAAGCTCTCCATACACATGTATCCTGAGCTAATGTTTTACAATCAGTATGGTCTCGAGGTAGATGCTGCCTTGTCATGCAGCGGGCTCTGGTTCGATCCCTGGTCGGGGCAGTTTTTCTGGGTGAGGTTTTTATCGGGGTTTTCCCTCACCTGTAAGACAAATGTCAGGAAAACTTCAAGGCCCAAACAGTCCACAAAATCATATGGCTATCATCATCATCCTTCACCAGTCCAGAAAGCAACAGGAAGCTACCAGTCATCATCATCATCTGCATTCATGGATTAGGTCTGTTGGCCCGTTCCGACTTCAGCCCATCTCTTTCTAGGTCTGCCCACATCTCGGGTACCTTTAGGTTTGTATCTGGCTTTTCTTCTGCTGAAGTTTATGAGTAAGTTATTTTTTACTAGTAGAGGTTACCAGCCTCTAGCCAAACCCCTCTTCCTGGAGGGCAGGGAACTGCAATTTCGGAGTGTTCGTCTCCTAGAGAAGTTACCTTCACTATGGCTTTGGGGGACTTCTCTTCTCTCCACGTAACCCTGTGGACGGGGCCCTACCCAGGTACTACCCACTGGGCGAGTGGGACCTGGAGCTCACAAAAGGGCAGGGGCGCCTACTCCCTGCAGTGAACTACCTCTTTGAAGGGTTCCACTCTGTTACCCTAGTAAAGCTGCAAGCATAGCATGAAATTACCATGATTGCAGTGAAAGACCTGCCCCTGGTCAGAATTACTATGGATGGATGGATAATTTATTTCCTTCAAATCATGGTTAATGTTATTCTTCTATCTCATTCTAGGTCTGCCTACTGGACTCTTTCCCTCTGGTTTTCCTACAAGGAGTTTCCATTTCCCTCCTTCACTTTCCCATTCGTGTCACATGTCTTGCCCATTGCAGTCTATGAGACTTAACTATTCTCATTATATTTGCTAGTTTCCATAAAGATCACATAGCTCATTATTATGCAATCTTCTGCATTTGTCTGTCGGTTCACCTCTCTTTGGTCCAAAAATCTTTCTAGGAACTTTATTCTCAAATTCTCGTAATATTTTCTCCTCTCTAAAAGTAACAGTCCATGTTTCGGATCCATATAACTGGGAGAATGACAGATTCATATATTTTCATATATACACTATAATAAACTAAAGTTTAAATATTTTGTTTCTTGTAAATATCACACAATAATTAAAACATTAAATAAATATTGTACTAAGGGGCATGTCATAGCATAGATGGTTAAGGCAATATGGTACAAATCAGAATGTCGAGGGTGTTCAGTGGGGTCAGGATTTTTAAACTGACCCAAACCTTCTTGTGGCACTATGGCCCCGGGGTCGACTCAGCCTCTAATGGAAATGAGTACCAGACACTTGTTCTGGGGGTGAAGGCAGCCGTCACACAGGGCTGATATCCCAGCTGACATCAAGTGCCGATTGTCTGGAAAATGTGGGAGCCTTAACCTTCTACTACCCCATGGGTCTCCTATGGCCTGTTGTGGGATCACTTTACATTTGAATTTTAGCTGAATCTTCCGAAAGTAAAATATAAAAACTGGCTATGCTGCTGAATAAGGCACAATGTTCCGAGAGAAAGATACACGTTTTCTTTACTGTCAGTACTGAACAGCCATCCCTCTGCCCTGCATACAGCCTACTTATGGTAGGTAGAGGGGAAAGAAAGCCTTCGTCCTCTATCATCTTGTTTGGAATATGGGTATTACCCGTTTAAGGAGTAAGCGCAGTTGTTGACGGGCACTGCAGTCGTGTTTATACAGGAATAGACCACGTGACACTGCTATCTACGAGTGCAAAGGGGAATGGGACGTGGGACGCTGACAGTGTACACTGCCTTGTATGACGTCACGTGTACCAACAAACAAAGCTTCCTGATTCTTCCGCCTGCAGAGATACTTTGAATGAGCAATATAATGCCAAATCTATAAATGTTTGCACATACTTACTCACTGGCACTAATGAAACCATAGGTTCATGGCCGCGCAGGCATAAGCTCTCCATACATCAGATTACGTTTATATAACACTTTGGCTAGACCAGTGTTCACCTATGGTAGTGAAGCATGGACACTAAAAAAGACAACATGAAAGCAGAATAACGGCTTGTGAAATGAGATTCATGGACAGAACAGCGGGTTACACCAGATGAGATCGGAAAAGAATCACTGATATCTTAAAAGAATTGAAGACCACACCAATTTTGGAATTTATTAAATAGTACCAACTAAATTGGAAACACCATCTTGAAAGAATGAGTTCAAACCGGATCCCCAAAGCTGTTTATAATTATATACCAAGAGGATGAAGATCACTGGGCCGTCCTATGAAACGCTGGAGGGAAAATTTTCTATAGGATCGTAACAGGCCGTGGCCTAATACTTGGAAGGAAGAAGAAGAAGACATCCCTATTTTGAGCTAATGTTTTCCAATCATTTCCTGTATAATCTACTTCCCTCATTCTTGGTCTACCAACTGGGTGTTTTCCCTCTGGCTTTCCTACAAGAAGCTTCCATGCAAGTCTTTCATTCCCCATACATGCAACATGACCTGCCCATCGCAGTCTACGAGACTTAACTGTTCTTATCATATCTGGCTTTCTATAAAGACCATGTAGTTCATTGTTATGTAGTCTTCTCCATTCACCTGTTTGTTCATCTCTCTTTGGTCCAAAAATTTTCCTAAGTACTTTATTCTCAAATACTTGTAATCTCCTTTCCTCCCTTAAAGTAAGAGTCCATGTTTCGCATCCATATAATATAACTGGTAGAATAATAGTATTATACATTTCAGTTTAACGTTTTTTGAAAGGAGTTGGGACATCAAGAGTCTCTGCAATGCATAATAGCACGCATTTCCAGAATTGAGCCTATGTTTACAAAGTTTTTTGTTTATCGAACAGTTACACAAATGGGTAACCTTCATAGGAAAAAATATAAATTTTCTAAAAATCAATTTTAAGTTGCTAGGGAGTTTTGTTTGATTTGCTCAAAATCAAATTTTTCACTTAACTGGCTTTTGAAATAAACAATTCAGTTATTTAAAACAGTTATTTGTTTCTCCTGTAAAATTTACCAAAATGGAGTTACGAGGTTTTCATTGCCCACCATCGATATGCAAATTGTCACATTTATCTCAAATGATTTTTTCAAAGTTTTACAGAATTGTAGGGTGCATGCCTGAAAGCTTAATGAAACTTCAGCTAGATGGCAGAGATATTTGTGAAATTGGAATGACCAACATTCAGAAATATATTTTAAGAAATGGATGTTCCCTCACTTAATTTTGTTAGGTTCCGCAGGGACAAGTTAGTGTACACCAGATTAATTTACACTTTATTAAATAATATGCATGTAATTTATTTTGTTAGGTTAGGAAGGGGGAAGTTTGTGTACATCCATGTTTGGGAGTTTATTGCGAAGGTTGGTCATACCGATTTCACACATGTCTGCCATCTAGCAGAAGTTTCTTTAAGGGTCGTATGCAAATACATTAGTCTCTACTCAAATTACTTCCAATCACTGGTGAGCTGATTCACCGTGAGCAATTGCTGAGATCGAATTAACGGCCGACTTACCGGTCATGCATGAAAGTTGACGTTTTCGTAATATTGGCAATTAATTACCCAGAATTCTCAGCGATAAAACCACTTCCGTTATTTTCGTCTGCTATAGAGGAATGCATTTACGCTTGCGTCCCGCAAATAATACCGTATACAACAACGCCTGCATCGTGCAATATTCTCCTGTTCTTCCAGTTGAATTCTTTGGTAGACTCTATCAAATTCCTCTTCTCTGCGTATACCGAAAACATGATCGAAGTCTTCAAGGTCTGACATCTTGGATAAAGCTGCAAAGGTTTCAAACTACATCGGTTCCCTTCAGGATTTTCACGATAAGTTTCTATCTTGAGCTATGATCTTAAGGTACCTCGTCAGGTAGCTTACAATTATTATCGCATGAATAGATTTCTGAGTAAGCAAAATGTATTTGGATTAAACTTTCTCGGCAGAGAACGCCTTTTACTGTCTAATGCGTTCAAACATTCGACCCTAAGTGTTTATGCATGTGCACTTTTCGGAATGTTGTGTGGATAATCATAGAACATCATATTCTAAAGTTGAGTTGAAACTTTATCAATTAATGGCTTGTATTATCATAAGTAATGCCACGAGTGATTTCCAAATTATCAATAAATTCACGACTCACTTCGTGAGTCGTGAATTTATTGATAATTTGGAAATCAAGAGTGGCATTTGTTAGGACTATTTAACGAAAAAATTAAGCTGTTTACTCACAAATCATTATTTAAATATCCATCCATAGTAATTCTGCCCGAAGGCAGGTCTTTCACTGCAATCATAGCATTTTCATGCTATGCTTACAGCTTTACTAGGGAATTGTGTAGGTGTGGTAGCTTCCCGTTGCTTTGCACACCGGTGAAGGATGATGATGATAATGATAATGGTAAGGATGATGGCCATATGATTTCCGGGACCTTTTAGGCCTTAAAGTTTTTCTGACATTTGTCTTACAGGTGAGGAAAAACCCCGATAAAAACCTCACCCAGAAAAACTGCCCCGACCGGGGATCGAACCCGGGCACGTTGCATGACAAGACAGCATGCTACCTCGAGACCACAGCGGTGGACTTATTTAAATATAGTTGTTTTAAAATGCATATTTAATGCAAATGGCGATGTTTGAAAACAAATGAGAAACGATTGGTATGCTTCATTTGTTTTTTTTGTTCATCACTGCAACCAGATCATACTATTTATTGCCAAAGGAACACAATATTGTAAGAATGCACTCTAGTGGAGAAAAAATGAAACAAATCAAATTGTATATTAATTCATTTATGATGTCCTATGATGTAAATATGACAATTATATTTTTCTGGAAAAAAATACATTTATTAAAGAGCAAACAGTGGTTTATTTTTTTTTTTGGTGGTATAATCAATTGCTACAAATGTTTTTATATTAACTCCCGCATACGGTATGTGTTGACATTCATGCACTATACATACAATCTGGTAGCCATATTTCTTAGTGAGTCAGTCACTGCAAAATAATGCTATGACCTATTCAGAATGTTAAAAAGCAGGTGCTTTCTTTATTATGATAAACTTTAGTTGGTAAATTCTAGGTGAAACACAATTGTGATTGGTTGTAAATGAAAAATCATTTTAACGTGATTGGTCATTGACTCCTATTTGGGGCATGAGTTAAATAGTCGTAAAACATTAATATTTACTACACCAACTGCTAATATTTATGAAATAATGTGTTATTTGAAGATTTCTATTTGAATTAAATTCCAGTGTTTAATTGTCAACAGATTTTTGGCTGGTTGAGTTTGGACTACTAACCCAGAGCTTCTGAGATTAGATCCCGGTCAGTACAAAGGTATGTGATAGTAGTATTGTTTATTTTTTATCATTTCACTCACCTCATACTTCATAATTTATAGCAGACCCAGGGTTTCTTCACGTAATTCGTGACATTGTCAATGCTGCGTCATGTTCACAACTGACGTCCAAATGAAATGAAATGATAAAAAATAAACAATATTAAAGAACCTCATAGTGTTATTTCCTATCTACATAACTTAATGTGATAGTAGTAATTGATTAATATAAATTGTAGTAAAAGAGATGGGGGAAAAAAGGATGAAAAAGGTTAAAAAACAGAAATGTGAATAGAAAAAAATGAGAGTAAAGAAGTAAATTAATAGGTCATTTTTACATCTTACCTCATATTTCATGTTTCTTTAAACACGGGAACTAGTTTTAAGAGAAACATCTGCCTCATTTTCAACCGACATTATGAAAATGAGAGAGATCCTTTTCTTGAAAACTAGTTCCCGTGTTTAAAGAAACATGAAATATTAGGTATTTTTCCCTTTACAGAGATTTTTAGGCGCTCTCCCCCTACAGGGAAGAATTTGAACCATACTAATTTAGTTACACTTATTTTCATATAGATGTAATTTTGAGTGGTCTGTGGTCAGCGTTCCACCTCATACTGACATTTACGAAACCAAGGTAGTACTAGGACGGGAAAATTTGGTAAATTTTGCTTAGAGGCATTTTCATTTAGGGTTAAGGATTTTTTACGAGCCTGAAAATCTTCAGACTCGGGACCCACGGCTTAAAGTCCCTCCTGGAGGACTTGCTCCTTGGATTTTTCCATCCAAAAAAAGAACCCATGTACCCCGGCCGGGTTTGAACCCGTGACGTCGGGACCAGAGGCAAGGAGCATAACCACTAGTCCACCGCGGCCGATGATGTAAGATGTAAAAATTACTCATTAATTTACGAATTAAGAACCTCATAATGTTATTTCCCGTATTTAACTATGAATGAAGAAGTACACAAAGCAAAAGGAAATAACTATTTATTTTGGAAGGTTTTATTCATTTAAGTGTGAAAACAATTTGAATATTGATGTGGCATCTTCAAGTAAATTATCCTAATGCTTCTTTCACTCCGCTAATAAGGTGGAATAAAACATTCTTCCTGTTTTTTCATAAGAAAGAGCACCTGAAATTCTTTGTCGGCAACAAAATGAACTTGGCATAATTTATCCATATAATAATAATAATAATGCTTTATTTTAGCTGGCAGAGTTAAGGCCATAAGATCTTCTCTTCCATTCAACCAGCAAATAGTAGAATTATACAAAAATTACATACATATTACAATTTTAAGATATTATTAAAGTACAGACTAAACAAAATACAATGATCATGTGATCTAATACTAGCTAATACTAACAAAAACATAGAATATAATAAAATTAAAATGATATAAAATAAAGTAAGTAGCTTCCTAGATGATTATTAATGGAATGCTCTATATAGTTGTTATGCAGTTAAAGTCTTCATTGTGTCGAACTTAAGATATCAGTTAATTTGTATTTAAATAATGATAGCGATTGACAGTCCCTGACATGACTGGGAAGTGAGTTCCATGCTCTAGTCATAGATTCAGAGTATAGACATGTCCTGTGTTGTATCAAAAGTAAAGAAGAGTCTTGTGATCTTGTTCCTAAATCATGATGAGCCGATAAGTTTTGAAAACGTGTTGTTAAATAACTTGGTAAATATGTGTGCAGAATTTGGAATAGTAAGGTATGTGAATGTAAAGTTCTTCTGTCATTTAGGCGTAGCCATGATAAGGCCTGAAATGAAGGAGACACGTGGTCATAATGACGGAGATTGAATATAAATCGAACGCATGCATTATGAGCACGCTGTAGTCTGTCAGATAAATCAATTGTCAGATTAGTCAGTAATATGTCACAGTAGTCGAAGTGTGGCATTATAAGAGTCTGTACAAGTATTTGTTTTAATTTTGTAGGAAGGAAGTTTCTAAAACTATTTAGGGAGTGAAGAATTGAGAACACTTTCTTTAAGGTATTATTCATTGTCATATGTCCAGACAATTACAGATTGTACTACCAGCTACAAATGCTTAAGAGAGAAGACAGTAGTTGACTGGTTCGGTTAATGTCAAAAAGTATGTTTATTTTCAATAGAAAATGAATTTACAAATGGAGCCAAAATTGAAGATCCTGGTCACATGATGTAGATAGACATGCAAAATTGGAAGGAGGGAATTAGATTTTGGGCATGACCAATGTTCAAGTTAATAAGGTGTAGATGGCAATTTGTCCAAACAATAATAGCAATTAAAATTCATCGGAGAACATTTTGTTTAAACAACTCACCTCATAGGATTCATGCTTCCATGATATCGCGATTTCAAACACAGTCGTGTTCATCTTCAGCCATAACTCCGACTGACGAAATTCTTTGGCTGTCAACTGTTCTATTGTCACCGTCTTCGTGCTGCCATCTATGGTTGAATTTATGAACTTCGAAATCAAAGTAATTTCGATTAGGGATATCAAAATCCATCTTTCTTTGTTTTTCTGAATGTGTATTTTTCCCAAACTGTCAATTCCAAAGGTGTCTCTACTTGTTTTAAAAGTTTAGCTTCTCTTCCAATTTTATGATGTTCTAATAAACTGCAGTTGCTGCACATAGTTTATTAGAACATCATAAAATTGGAAGAGAAGCTAAACTTTTAAAACAAGTAGAGACACCTTTGGAATTGACAGTTTGGGAAAAAATGTACATTCAGAAAAACAAAGATAGATCAATGAATTTTGATATCCCTAACGAAATTACTTTGATCTTGAAGTTTATAAATTCAACCATAGGTGGCAGCACTGAAGATGGTGACAATAGAACAGTTGACGGCCGAAGAATTTTGTCTGTCGGAGTTATGGCTGAAGATGAACATGACTGTGTTTGAAACCGCGGTATCATGGAAGCATGAATCCTATGAGGTGAGTTGTTTAAATAAAATGTTCTCCGATGAATTTTAATGATTATATCTCATAATGTTTACTTCCCAACATTAATTTAAAATAATAGGGATGCTGTTACCCTATTTAATGTAATCAAAACACATATCGAACTGGGTACATTATTCATCTAGATTTCCTGAGAAGATAAAATGGTTTATTGGTGATGGTTTTGCTTCTCACCCAAGAATGAATCGTTTTATATATATGTATATACACCTTTACTGGGGTTCGAACCCAGGACCTTTAGCTTTATAGACTAATACTCTAACCATCTGAGCTACCCTAAGCCTTCAATTTAAATGCAAATTTCTTTCTTATACAGTTTAATTCCAAGTGCCAATGCTACGAACTGTTGTATCAACTTACAAATGGCAGTTTGTTATTTAAGAAATGTAATGGGAATTTACACACTGCTTTATAAAGCCTGGGGCACGCCGTAGCGTAGTGGTTAAGGCACTGAGCTACAAGCCGGAGGGTCGAGGGTTCAAGTCCCGTTGGGGTCAGGATTTTTAAACTGACCCAAACCCTCTGGCGGCACTACGGCCCTGGGGTCGACTCAGCCTCTAACTAAAATGAGTACCATACGCTTGTTCTGGGGTAAAGGCGGCCGTCATGCAGGGCTGGCAACCCGGCTGACATAAAGTGCCGATTGTCTAGAAAAAGTGGGAGCCTTAACCTCCTACTACCCCAAGGGCCTCCTGAGGCCTGTTGTGGGATCACTTTTTTTTTTATAAAGCCAGTAGAATTTCTTTTGATGTTTTTATTAAAGTAAAGTATTCCTACTTTGAGTTAGAGGCTGAGTCGACCCCAGGGCCATAGTGCCACCAGAAGGTTTGCATCAGCTTAAAAATCCTGACCTCACCGGGACTTGTACCCTCGACCTTCCGGCTTGTAGAGCAGTGCCTTAACCACTACGCTATGGCGTGCCCCCAATCAAAAAGAGTGTAAACAATTAATTGAAGTAGAGGAAAAGATCGGACTTCTTGTTGTAAAACACGTGGTTTCAACAGAGATTTGTGATTCCTAGACATAAATTAATTAATTACAAATTTAAATTTATAATAAAAAAATGTTAATTATTTGTTGAACTTCGTAGATCTATTAATCAATGTATATATGAACAGTTTAAAATCTTGGTAGCAAGATAGACATTCTAGGATGAAGTGCATCAGACGTGACCACATGGCCATCCATTTGGCAGGATATTTGTGGCATTTAGATTATAAAAACCAGGATGTGGATCCTTTCCAAGTACTTATTGAAGATACTAGAGCAGTTTATCCAATAAAGGTAAAGTGATCTCACTACAGGCCTCAGGAGGCCTTTAGAATTGTAGGAAGTACCAACCCTAAACCAGTTGGAAAAATATGAAGTTTTCAGGGAATGTTTCTGTTTAAGGATGTCTCAGGATTTTTTTTTAGATTTTTTGTATGGACCATTTTTGAGTTATAGATTGTCCTTGTTTGTGGACAAAATCACTGGAAGGTAGTATACAGGATATGAACATGAAATGGAATTGTATAAGATTATAAACCATCAAAGTGCATTTATTTGAAAAAAAAATTCAATGCAATACAAAAGCTCATTTAAATTAACACACTACTTTTTAAATGAAACTCACAAAGGCGATTTCCATCTTTACTTAAGCATAGGTAAATTTGGTATTTTTCACATCTAAAATGTGATTTTCCTTTGCAACTCTCATTTTTGCATCTTCTGGCCTCTTTCTTTCCTGAGTGAATTGGCAAATGATCCGCCATATACTGGCTGATTTCTTTGCTTGACCTCTGTTCAAAAATTCTTTTTTGTTTTTGCCTCATGCTCTCTTTCATTCTCTACTGATGGTCTGCTGCGTTTCCTAGAAGGATGTGGCATTCCTGCCATTTTGTAAAACATAAATTGTTGTGTATTCTGCTATGTTTTTCACATAGTTGTTTAGGTATATAGCAGTAGAAATATTCCACAGGAGAATGTGTTTCTAATTTTCTCCATTATAAGCATGCTGTATCCATAATAGAAATTGATGTCCTCTGCCACTTGATGTCTTTCCGATGTGTAAGGTGTAAAGCTGAAAACAGACCCACATCAATGACAGCATCATTTTCAGGACTCTCATCTTTTTTTTTTCTATTTATTTTTTCAGCATGTTCCATAACAAAGAATGTAATACTACATGCTTTAAGTTACAAAATTATTTACATAAAATTATTTGCAAAAAGAATCTTCTGTTTTAATTAATTTTCTATGGCCACTGGTATTTTTTTTTTCTATTTGTTCTACTCGTTGAATTGCCTTTGTTTTGTTCTAAAGTCTGTCTAAATTTATGGAATTAATAAATGAGATTAATTCAACTGTGTACTCCTGTACTGGTCTTACTTTATCGAATGTCCATTTACCATTTTTCTTAATCATGTTGTTAAATAACCATCTTTCTGTTTCTAGTTTTGTACATTCAAACAATAGATGATCTATAGTTTGTTCTGAAATTCCGCATGTTCACAAAGGGCTATCTTTTATTTTAAAACAATAGTAGTAACTTTTTTTTTTGAAGAGAAAATTTTTTGCCTAGACCAAGACTCGAACCCGGGACCCTTGGCTTTCCGGGCCAAGTGCTCTACCAACTGAGCTATCGAGGCGAGTTACGATCCAGACGCAAATTTTTCTCTTATATACGTTGTAATTCCCTATCGCCAAATGCTTTTGAAACCATTGCTTCTATCTTTGCAACGTATATAAGAGAAAAATTTGCATCTGGATCGTAACTCGCCTCGGTAGCTCAGTTGGTAGAGCACTTGGCCCGGAAAGCCAAGGGTCCCGGGTTCGAGTCCCGGTCTAGGCGAAAATTTTTCTCTTAAAAAAAATTTATCTTTCATTGAGAAATGTTAAATGAATAATAAAAACATCAATAGTAATAACTGTTTATTTTACCGCGCCCTGTTAACAAAGTTATTTTTCCTGTTAAAGGTAATTTTAATTTCAATCTTTCCTTCACACTAGGTAAAAAGGATTTTGTAATTGCACCATTTGTGGTATTTTGCCATTCATTTTCGCACTTGTTTACACTTATTGATTGCAATTCACTTAAAACTACACTGGCTGGTTTACGGTCGTAACACACTGGAAGTTCTCCATTCCCTGCTGCTTGTTTAGCCAATCTATCAGCAATCTCGTTGCCATCATTGTCGTTGTGTGCCTTGACCCATGTGTAGTGAATTTTCCAATTCTGAATTTCTAGGTTTTTAGTTGGGTCTCTAAATGATACTATTAGGTTTTGTTGGTTTTTATTGTTTTCTACTGAATCTAATGTTATTCTGCTACCTGTATGAATTACTGCTGTTTTTTATGTGTAGGAAGATTGTGACCATTTTCTGAATATTCTAGCGCTTTAAGGATTGCTAGCTGTTCTGCTTGATTGTTTGTGCAGTGATTTTGTAGTCTGTATTGTAACTCTGGAGTAGGTAGTTTGTTGACATATATGGTGATTCTTGCTCCTACACCCGTATCACCTTTGATACAGGTGTATATGTCAATATCATACTTGTAGGCCTAGTTCTTTTCTGTTTCCTGCTGTACATCGTCATTCACTGAAATAAAGAACAAAAAATAAAAAGCAGTAATAATAAAATTATTATACAGTCGTAAGGTAAGAACAACACACTAATGCTGCTAGAAAAATAGGGTATTATCTTACCTGCATCATGGTTACAATCAGAACTTCACTTAACATCAAATTTCACTTAACTTCTTCATATTTCACATTTAAACTTCACAATTCAATATTTTTCTTCATCGGCTGCTCATGGCTTCCATTCACATAGCCATTCTCTGAGACAGTGACAAAGCAAGGCTTCGGGCGCGAAGGTAACAGCTCCTTAGCCTTGAAGCAACCAATCACAGCATTGGTGCAGTCAACATGACAAATAAAACTTTCTCTACAAGAGCTAAGAGAAATCTTCTTCTTCACTTCCTGATTTAGGCAAGAGTTGCCTGTTCTGTCTTCACTAATAGATCTAAGACCATCTCTTCCGAGGACGTCCGACATCTCTTCTTCCTCTTGGAAAATAATGGAAGATTTTATTTGGTAATCTGCAGTTCTTCACGGATATCCTTGTTTCTTATCTGCTCCATTCTAGTGCAGCCTTTTACCATTTGTGTTTAGTCCTCTGACATTCCAAGTTCCCACTTTAATCCGATCCTTTATACCAAATAGTTTGTCCTTAATTCTACGCTGAGGTCGTCTTTGGTTAAGTCCGTCCAAGTTTCCATTGTTAAGAATACGAGTAATGTGTTTTCCTCTGATCGTGGTACCAACGCTATGCAGAGTAGACCATTGGTGGGGCTGCCACCTCGAAGCTTTAGGTCCAGCTCCTGGATGTACTAACCCCATCTTGAGGGTTGCCACTTCTGCCAACCTATTAAAAATTAGTTGTTGTGGACTTTACTCTTGTTTCCCCGAGCATGGGTCTCTTATCATCCCAGAGAAAGGACCCCCTCTTCCCATCAGTTCTCCGACCCAAATCACCGAAGGGATTCTGTACCACAACCTTGATTTGGGTTACTCGGATTAGCAGGTTCACCTCGAGCAGGTTAGGGAAGGAGTTGATACGCAGAGGCTGTGTGTTTGCAATGGAAACTATATTGCGCATGCATACCCTTGGACCCGCTAAGAGAAATAAAATACAAAATTTAAGATCTTAATAAATCAAAAGAAAGGAAGCACAAAGTGAGGATATATGAATCCTCCATGTATCCCCACGCACTGATCTACTGATCAGTCTAACAGGAATACATTGATAAAATACACGTTACAATACAAATGTGTTAAACCTGAATCAGAAACACACAAGACAAATTCAAATAAAATAAACAAACAATTATATAAATCAAAATAATCTTCATTTAAAATTGTTCTTTTAAAGTTTTTTTTTTTTAATTCACTTAAATTCTTGAGCTAAATCTTTGCATGTTTGTCTTGTAAAAAAAACGCAAAAGAAAAGAAAATTTGATTCATTAACCCCTGAGCGCGATTTGATGTACTTAAACGCGACCTGTTTCTTCCCTTCTGTGCGGTCATTTAAAAGTCCATGCAGTCCCCCTGTGCGGTAGTATTTTTAAACTACTCACCCAGTAACTTATTTTAGATAACTAACTCGCTGGCACTATCGAACCCATAGTTCATGGCCGTACAGACATAAGCTCTCCATACATCCCTATTCTGAGCTAATGTTTAGTAATCATCCCCTGTATAATCTACTTCCCTGAATTCATATTTAATGTTATTCTCCCATTCATTCTTGGTCTACCAAGTGGGTGTTTTCCCCTCTGGTTTTCCTACAAGAAGCTTCCAGACACGTCTTTCATTCCCCATTCGTGACAGATGTCCTGCCCATCGCAATCTACGAGACTTAACTGGTGGCTTCCTATAAGGACCATGTAGTTCACTGTTATGTAGAGCTTATTTTAGATATATATTAAATTATGAATAAATTATATTTAGCTACATTATATTTTTAATCAGTCCACCGCTGTGGTCTCGAGGTAGCGTGCTGCCTTGTCACGCAGCGGGCCCGGGTTCGATCCCTGGTCGGGGCAGTTTTTCTGGGTGAGGTTTTTATCGGGGTTTTTCCTCACCTGTAAGACAAATGCCAGGAAAACTTTAAGGCCCAAACGGTCCCCGAAATCATATGGCCATCATCCTTATCATTATCACCCTTGCCATTATCATTATCAATTATCATTATCATCATCATTCTTCACCGGTGTGGAAAGCAACGGGAAGCTACCACACCTACACAATTCCCTAGTAAAGCTGCAAGCATAGCATGAAAATGCTATGATTGCAGTGAAGGACCTGCCTTCGGGCAGAATTACTATGGATGGATATTTTTAATCTTACCTTGGTTATAAATATCCTTTGCTCATGGAAAGTCGATTTTGATATTGATTGTTGAGCGTATTTGTTTCTTCAACAATAATATTCAACAATGTGTGGTCGAATATTTCCTCGAATATAGCCACAATGTCCCCAGAAACATCGAACTGTGGACCACTGATGTCACAGAAAGTCTCTCGTATTGAATTAAACGTGTCCATATTTTGCCATACAAAATCTGTGGACACTCCCCCTAGCCCTGTAGCAATCAAAACACGTGCCAGTGTCTGAATATCTCCCTCGTCAACACAGCTGATGTCACTATCAATTATAATTAATAATAAGTAGAAATGCGTACACACCGTGCATGGAGGTAATTACATTACTTGTCCTTGCTATACGCTGCGATTGACTTCTGTCTCTTCTTACATTTTATAATGTGATATCTGTCACAAAATTCTAGACACAATATGCACACACACTTGTCATTTGGTTCGTGGAAGGTCTTGTTACTGCACATCTTGTGGTGGAAGCCATGGATTGCCAATCTTGTCGTCACTTGTTGCATTTCATGATTAGCTTCCGTCCAGGTCCTATCTTGCATTGCACACGTATAGAACTCCTCCGGTATGCTGTTTTTCTTTTTGTACAGGTCTTGTAGGAGCTTTTTGAAGGGGTCATTCGCTGGGAGAATTATCTCGCATCTTAGTTCTTCTATCAAAAATGTCTCCCTGGTGAGCTCATACACTAGCCTCTGTGGTACTCCTAGAGCTCTCTTCAGATATCTAGCTTTCACCCGCTCTATTTCTTCCAACTGATTGTACGTGAGGTACTCTCCCACTGTTACTAGGCCATACGTCAGGACGGTAGTATCAATTATATCGTGAGGAGGTTGTGTATAATCAGGTGCAAAGAAACTATCCTCACTCTCTGATATAGATGCTAAATCACCATGTTTATCAATCTCATCTAAAATTTTGTCGACAAACTTAAAATTTTACTCTTTTGACAACACTTGGTTTCCTGCACACGCACGAGCCATGGTTTCACAAAGACTACGATAATTGTTTCAAAAGAAAAGTTTGAGACCATACAATGAGACGCTTTACAGATATTTATTCTTTTTCGGCAAAAATAAGGCACAGGATATGTTGAGAAGAGCGTCTGTCTGAAAAGAAAAGTAACAAGTAGCCACCTCACTCCACCTGTGCATTAAGATATTGTTAGCAATACTTCAATGTGAAGGGGAGAGTGCCTAAATGATTTTTAAAGTGATCTAATTTCATGATAATAGCGATAATATAGGAGATCAAAGTTACACAGCTTTTGGGGTGTCGTTGATCATCTCCATTTTAACTACACTGGTGTATAGGTATATTGCATGAGAAGTGATTAAAATTAACCTGATCAGAATCAGTTGTTTAGTTTTCTCACAATTGTTTTTTTTAAGGGGGGGTAACTTTGATCACTTCAAATAAATAATGTGAAAATGTATTCAATAGGCGTTTAATACTTTTTATT
The DNA here is from genome assembly GCA_030220185.1 of Diploptera punctata. Classification (NCBI taxonomy): domain Eukaryota; kingdom Metazoa; phylum Arthropoda; class Insecta; order Blattodea; family Blaberidae; genus Diploptera; species Diploptera punctata. The sequence continues at coordinate 438,927 of JASPKZ010005291.1, forward strand.
TTTTCATAAATTTATAAACTTTTTTGAAAGTGTAATATGCAGATATTTCCTTATACAAAGATTAGTAATTTTAAATCTAATACTCGTAAATATCAATTGGAGATGAATGGTATAGCAATCTCTGTCCTGTGCCTTCAATTTCAGGATTTGCTAACAAACCAAGAATATTTATTAAAATTTATCGGAGAACATATTGTTTAAACAACTCACCTCATAGGATTCATGCTTCCATGATATCGCGATTTCAAACATAGTCATGTTCGTCGTCAGCCATAACTCCGACTGATGAAATTCTTCGGCCATCAACTATTCTATTGTCGCCATCTTCAGTGCTGCCATCTATGGTTGAATTTATGAACTTCGAAATCAATGTAATTTCGTTAGGGATATCAAAATTCATTGATCTATTTTTGTTTTTCTGAATGTATATTTTTTCCCAAACTGTCAATTCCAAAGGTTTCTCTACTTGTTTTAAAAGTTTAGCTTCTCTTCCAATTTTATGATGTTCTAATAAACTATGTGCAGCAATTGCAGATTTTTCAATTTCACAATTTTTAATATTTCTGAAATGTTCTTTTGTCCGAATTTCCAAATTCCTTTTTGTTTTTCCTATATAAACTTTATTGCAATCTTCACAATTTATTTGATAAATTCCAGATTTCTTACTGTCTGGAACATTTACTTTTTTATTGGTACTTAGAAGATTACCCAGACTAAATTTATTTATTGGTGCCAAAGAAATGTTGTATTTGTCAAAATTTTTTTGAAATTTCCTATGCATTTCAGGATGGTAAGTAATTTTCTTGTATTTTTTCCTTTTCTTTGCAATTTTGTAGAGTAGTATATTCATTAAGTCTTTTTTTGTGTTTGAATTTCTTCAACTTATTTATAATTAATTCTTTATCAAAACCATTTAATCTAGCAGTGTTTAAGATATGTTTAAACTCTTTATTGAAATTTTCTTCGTTTAATGGTACATTTGTCAATCTGTAAATTAAGCTATTGAATATTGCATGCTTATGAGCAATGTGATTGAAGCCTGATGATTTAATGTAATTATCTGTATGAGTTCCTTTTCTAAATATATCAAATTCAATTTTCAGTGTTTGATCATTCCTAATTATACATAAATCCAAAAAAGGAATTTTGTTTTCTTTTTCTAATTCAACGGTAAACTTTACTGATTCATCCTGAAGGTTCAATAGTTTAAGAGCATCTTCAATATCTTTAGAATTTATTATTGCAAAAATATCATCCACATATCTGTACCAAGTCTTAAACATCCATGGGTATGCTTTAGTGATTTGACACTCCAAGTAACTCATGAACAAATCAGCTAAAAATGGTGAGAGCGGATTACCCATTGACAAACCCGAAACCTGTTGGTAAAATTTTCCATTATAGGTAAAATAAGAATTACTGACACATAGCTTAGTAAGAGTTATATATTCCTCTAATATTTCATTTTTAATATTTAGAGAACTTAACCATTTCCTCAAAAAATTTAGCATTTTTTCAACTGGTATACTAGGAAACAATGAAATTACATCAAATGAAACCAATCTGTCATCATGTCCTAGACTCATATTTTTCAATTTGTCAACCAATTCCAAAGAGTTCTGAATACTTTTAGGGTCAAATTTGGGAAACTCATTAAATTTTTGTACCAGCCATTTAGATAAATAATAGCATGGTGAACCAATGTTGTTGACTATAGGTCTCATCTTATTACCAATTTTATGAATCTTGGTAGACCGTACATTCTAGGATTCGATGGATTGGACACTTTTAATTTAAATTTTTCTTGTTTTGTGAAAGTATATTTTATTTGTTTCAAAGTATTGTCAAATGATTTAATAGCTTTAGGTAAAGGATCTTTTTTCAATTCCAAAAATTCTTTTGATTCTAAGAGATTGTCCATCCTCGCAGTATAATCCAATTTGTCAAGAATAACTATTTTATTTCCTTTGTCTGCTTTCGAAAGTATTAAATTTTTGTTGTTAATTTTATTCAAAACTGCCAAATTTTTCTTTGCTTTTAAATTTTTTTGAGAGTCTTTAATTTCTTCTAAAACTTTTCCAATTTCTTTCCTAATAATTACCTTATCTTCAATTGTCATATCATTTATTCCAATTTCAATATCAGCAATGTAATCTTCAACTTTGTCTGCAAAACTGATGCAGGTTTTTAAGCCATTATTAAGTAATTTAATTTCTTCTTTATCTAAAACCACTTCTGACAGATTCACTACATTTTCTTCATTGTGATCTATTATTTGTTGAAAACTATTTGATGTTGCATTAACTTTTCTTTTTTCTTTATCTTCAGTATTAATTTTGTCCTTGATATCTGCATTATATTTTTGAACTAAGTTCCTGAATTTCTTCTTTTGTATGTTTACTTTTTTCTTTATTTCCAAATTCAAATATTCAAAATGATTTTTAATTAAGTTTTCAAAACAAATATAACCTAGTTGTTTAACTAATTTCATATGAAGATGATACATTTCCAAATCTAAATTCTGAAGATTTGAATAAAATTTGTTTTTTTCTGCTTGTAAAACTTTATTTTCTGCCATCTTTTGCTGTTTACTGTTATTAAATTTCACTATTTTTCTGATAAATTTAGGAGCTATATTGTTACGAATGCATCTATCTGTGAATTTAATATCTGCCAAAATTTTCTTCTTTTTTAATTTTAGTTTGAGAAATTTCTTAATATCTCGTTTTTGCCCATGAAAAAGTTTGTTAAATGTATTTGCCGATTCAAGGTTATTCATTATATTTGATGCCATCTTGAATTTCAAAGTCGTAAACTTTTCTTCCCTAGACTTGAGTAGTCTTAATTAACCAAGAATATCTGATTTTGGAACAAAAGAGACATCACTCTCCACTATTTTGTACACTTTTCTTCTTGAATCCATAGCTTTCTCGGCCGTAACTTTGAATTCTTTATCACATTTCTCTTGAATTACACAAACATATTTAAACATTGTACGTAGAGGGCGTATCTGCCAGGTTAAATGTCCTTTGATGTTGGCTGTTCCAGACAAGCATCAATGTCTTCATCGTCAGATGAGTCACAACTTTCTGTATCATCAATAGGAGGTTCAACATCTGTATTCTCTCAAGAATCAGCCCTCTTCTTCTTCACTTCACGGGCAAATTGCCTGTTCTGTCCATCTTTTCACTGGCCTTCCTACATTCCTTGAACCCTCTTGGCTTGTAGTTGAATGCTGCTCTTGGTAATCTTGATACATTCATTCTTTCCACATGTGTAAACCATTTCTCTCTGATTTTCTCATCCAGTTGATATATATTTAACTCTGTTCTTATATCTTCATTCCTTATCCGATCCAATCTTGTGCAGCCTTTTGTTCTTCTAAGTAAGTTCATTTCTGCGCTTTGTATTCTACTTTGCAATTGTTTGGTCATTACCCAAGTTTTGCTCCCATAAAGTAATGCAGGAACTGCCCATGTTTTATAAAACTTCAATCTAGTATCTCTTCTTGTTTTATTCTTTAATGTTTTATCTATAGTTCCGCATATCATTTGAAATTTCGACAGTTTCACATTTACGTCTCTTTCAGTTTTTGTGTTCATAGTAAAATTACAACGCAAATAATTAAAATTTGTTACTTGTTCCAGAGGTTTGTTGTCTATTACGATTTTTGATCTTATATGATCGTTTTCCCAAAATACCATTATTTCTGTTTTTTCTTTCGATATTTTGAAATTATATTCGTGGCACAACTGATTTAATTGATGTAAAGAGTACTGCAAATTATTTTCATTTTCTTGAATAATAACCACATCGTCAGCATACATTAAAACGTTTAATATTCAAGAATCAGTATTAGATATAATACTGTACACACTTTTTCCTGGAATAACATTGACCTTCTTTTTGCATGGTATCTTTTTTTTTATTTCTTTATTATTCAACATTATGTGGAGTAATACTACATACATGGTGTTCTTATTAAATAGCTATACAATTAAACAATGTTTACAATTAGATTATCATAAGTAATGCCACGAGTGATTTCCAAATTATCGATAAATTCACGACTCACGTGAGGAGTGAATTTATCTAGAGAATTTGGAAATCAAGAGTGGCATTTGTTAGGACTATTTAACGAATAAAATTAAGCTGTTTACTCACAAATCATTATTTAACTATAGTTATTTTAAAATATTTATATATTTAATGTAAACGGCGATGTTTGAAAACAAATGAGAAGCGATAGGTACGCTTCATCTGCTTCTTTTGTTTATCACTGCAACCAGATCATACTATTTATTGCCAAAGGAACGCAATATTGTGAGAATGCTCTCTAGTGGAGAAAAAATGAAACGCATCAAACTGTATATTAATTCATTTCTGATGTCATATGATGTAAATATGACAATTATATTTTTCTGGATTATTACCTGGGAAAAAATACATTTAAGAAAGTGCAAACAGTGGTTTCTTTTTTGGTGGTATAATCAATTGCTACAAATGTTTTTATATTAACTCCTGATGTGTTGACATCTATGCACCATATATACAATCTGGTAGCCGTATTTCTTATAGGCTCAGTCACTGCAAAATAATGGTCAGACCTGTTCAGAATATTAAAAAGGAGGAGCTTTCTTTAATATGGTAAATATAACACTGATAAATATTTCGTGAAACACGACTGTGATTGGTTGTAAAACAGAAATCATTGAAACGTGATTGGTCATTACTCCCATTTGGGCCATGAGTTAAATAGTCTTACTTAAAGCTAGATGGTTAACTATATACAATACTATTGTTCTATGTTTTACTTAACCTAAAGTATATCAAATTTAATTGAATTTGAAAATATTGAAAATTCCTTAGTGTAAGTGTCAATGAGTTCATTGTTCTTAATTGGCCAATTCTGGTTTCTTAAAACTACTGATTTGAGTTCATCTCTTTCCTTATCTAATAATTTACATTCCTGTGATATGTGTTCTATATCTTGGACTTTATCACTGCAGGGACAATTTGGATTTTCTATTATTTTGAACCTATTTAGATAGGATCTGATGTTCCCATGACCTGTTAGCATTGTAGTTAATTTATATGTTAGTTTGAGTTTTAATCTTAGCCTGTCTTGTATTGTGGGAAAGAAAGATTTGGTTATATGTCTTCTTGCATGGTATTTGGATAGATGCTGGTACAGTCCTGTCGCCCAGTCATTGCTGCTGCTACAATGACTTCAGACTGTTGTTCACAGCTTCTTGAATTTCCTCATGATCTATTTCTGGAAGCTTCTTAAGCACCTGAAGAGGATTGAAAGGAATGATATCAGAGGCTTGGAATCCATTTACAAGATTCCTAGCAATTCCGTTCTCAATGCCGTCTGGTGTTTTTTTTTTGGTACACTATCCATCTTTAGAAGAGATGATGAAAGGAGGGATGGAAATATGTGTATTGGGATGTTTCTAGCCCTTGAAATCTTCTCTTTCCATACTGTCAATTCATTTCTTCATGCTCTCTTGAATGCATGGAAGAAAGATATGTCCAACAATTGACATAGAGTCCACCGCTGTGGTCTCGTGGTAGCATGCTGCCTTATCATGCAGCGGGCCTGGGTTTGATCCCCGGTCGGGACAGTTTTTCTGGGTGAGGTTTTTATCGGGGTTTTTCCTCATCTGTAAGACAAATGTCATGAAAACTTTAAGATCCAAACGGCCCCCGAAATCATATGTCCATCACAATCATCATCATTCATATTCATCTTAGGTTAAACTTAGGATTAGGGACTCTCCTGGCGCACCAATATCATCACCCATCATATCATCGGGGCAACATAACGCCACCTTCCAGGCGCCCCAACCTCAGAAGTGGGTTACAAGTATGCCATGCCAGGAGAGAAACCAGGAATGTCGAAAGACAACCTGGGGCATTTGGAAAAAAAAAGAAAGAAAACAATTGACATAGATGAATAGTGTTTGAGGGCAAATACACAATATAAATAATGTTCTCTATGCAGTGCTTTAAAACATCTTCATTAAAATGGGGGGAATGATTATCACCTAAAAGAACTATTTTGCCTTCCAGACGTTTGGCATGTGGCAGGAACACTGTCGAAAACCAATCATGGAAGGTATTGCACCTTGGTGAAATGATTATTTATTCTTAACTGGGATGTACAATTTCTGATTGAATCTATAATTACCAGCACTGTTTTACAACTACTTACAAAGTTACACAGTGCTTAAAAAATACTATATTTAATTTATCTTTGAAAATGATTTTTTATAATAATATTCCTCCAGTTAATTCCACCTACTCTATATCTTGTTCTTCTCTTATATTTTCATTAACCTCTTCTTCATCCTAATTGTCATGAAAATCAGGTTCTCTCCTCTGTAAAGGAAAGTTGTGAAGTATCGCTGCTAAAATTATCAGCTGGGTTGTCTCCAGCTTTGTACATAGGGTATACTGCAAACAAGGGAACCTCTTCTTCCGTATTCCAAATGAACACTCTTGGTCATCTAGGCCTATGGACAATGTTGTACCTTCTTTTTGCTTCAGTCCGTTCATGTACAACAGGTGTAAGAAGGTACGTTATACAAGGAAAGCAACTGTCCTCAATTAAGAGGCAAAGATGCCTGTTATTCTCCAGCGTGTCCTTCACAGCAGATATCCTGAATATTCTGCTGTCAAACATGGAGCTTGGCCACTCAATGATAATATTTGTGATGCTAGTGATTAGGTTATGATATCAGAGTCTGAACTGAAGTAAGGAGATATATGTATTCTTATACGTGCCTGAGTATTAATTGGATAAAAATGCTTCCTGTTATAGAAGCGCTGTACCGCTTGTCTCCCTGGACATTCATTTCCTGCAAAATCTTACATTTGATACCATAAGTGGCTGTCTTCTAAAGGTACGTACACACTTGCGTGGTGCGCGCGCACCATGTTTGTCAGATTTGGACAGGGTTTTAAGGTTGCGTGAACGGCGTGCGCATCTCTCACCACGATCCACTCATTGTCGGTTTTTTCCACAAACACTTTGATGGTTCGCTGTTTAGATTTGGACGGGTACCTGAGAGGTTCGTCGTTTTCGGTGCGCACCTATTATTTGAGTATGGAGTGGTCAGAGGAAAACATGTTAAAACTTATTGATATTTATAGAAGCAAGCAATTATTGTGGGATCCTCAACATAACGATCATTTTAAAAAAATCATTGAAAGGAGATGCCTGTTTTTTTTTTTTTCAATGTTATGTGTTTTTTTTTTCATGTGTACTGTAATTGTATGAATAAATTAGAATTATTTAGAAAACATTATTTATTTAAGACGTTCATTTCATAATATTATGCATGAAGTATCACAAAACAATACAATATATAAACACATTTATTACTAATTATTTATTTATCTCTTCAAAGACTCCAAAGAGCAAGATTGCTCATGTTAAGGGGCAATATACAAAAAATAATGGCCATAAAACAATTAACAATAAAAACAAGAAAACAAATTCAGGCATAAGTTTAAGTAATACAAACTACTATAGATGCACAATATATATACACATATAAATACAATATTTAAACAGGATAATATTAATAATAATAAAATTAACTAAGAAAGCAATGAGAAAAAATATTTTTTATTACAATTAGAAAAATGTTTAACATTTGTGAAATGTTGATATTCAATAGGTAAGTTATTGTAATGGTTGATTAATGCATAACGAATCCCTTTTATACCTTTTTTTTTTTTTTTGAGAAACTAGTATCTTTGTGCAATAAAGTGCAACCTCTAGTATAATAATCATGTACATCTTTATTAAAAATTAAGGCCATGTTATGGTGAGATAGATTCTTAATAATTTTAAACATATATATACAAATCATATATTTTTTTAAAATTCCTTTAATGCTATAATATTTGAAAAGGTATAAATAAAGTTATAAGATGTAATAAGTAATAAGTGTGACCAGACGTCCCGATTTTGGCGGGACAGTCCCGATTTTTAACAATTTGTCCCGCGTCCCGCGGCATTTTAAAAAAAGTCTCTATTTTTGGGAAAGAATGCAGGACAAGCGGGAGAACGGAAAGGGAATAGACATGGTTGATTACACCTGCTCTGCAAAATGTCTACTGAAGGTTTGTGGGTTTCCTATTAATCATTTCGACGAACATAACACGTGCCGCATGCCGTTCGTGATCGTGGCGCGCATATGTGTACGTACCTTAAGACAGCGAATCGTCTGTTCTCAAAAACTTTATGCTCAACCATTGCTAACATAACTGTCATTGGTGGCAATCTGCGTATGTTCTCTTCAATCATCGTAACACGTGTGAATGTCTCTTGGACACTGAATCCGTATGTTCTCTTCAATCATCGTAACGCGTGTGAATGTCTCTTGGACACTGAATCCGTATGTTCTCTTCAATCATCGTAACACGTGTGAATGTCTCTTGGACACTGAATCCGTATGTTCTCTTCAATCATCGTAACGCGTGTGAATGTCTCTTGGACACTGAATCCGTATGTTCTCTTCAATCATCGTAACACGTGTGAATGTCTCTTGGACACTGAATCCGTATGTTCTCTTCAATCATCGTAACGCATGTGAATGTCTCTTGGACACTGAATCCGTATGTTCTCTTCAATCATCGTAACACGTGTGAATGTCTCTTGGACACTGAATCCGTATGTTCTCTTCAATCATCGTAACACGTGTGAATGTCTCTTGGACACTGAATCCGTATGTTCTCTTCAATCATCGTAACACGTGTGAATGTCTCTTGGACACTGAATCCGTATGTTCTCTTTCAATCATCGTAACACGTGTGAATGTCTCTTGGACACTGAATCCGTATGTGTTCTCTTCAATCATCGTAACACGTGTGAATGTCTCTTGGACACTGAATCCGTATGTTCTCTTCAATCATCGTAACACGTGTGAATGTCTCTTGGACACTGAATCCGTATGTTCTCTTCAATCATCGTAACACGTGTGAATGTCTCTTGGACACTGAATCCGTATGTTCTCTTCAATCATCGTAACACGTGTGAATGTCTCTTGGACACTGAATCCGTATGTTCTCTTCAATCATCGTAACACGTGTGAATGTCTCTTGGACACTGAATCCGTATGTTCTCTTCAATCATCGTAACACGTGTGAATGTCTCTTGGACACTGAATCCGTATGTTCTCTTCAATCATCGTAACACGTGTGAATGTCTCTTGGACACTGAATCCGTATGTTCTCTTCAATCATCGTAACACGTGTGAATGTCTCTTGGACACTGAATCCGTATGTTCTCTTCAATCATCGTAACACGTGTGAATGTCTCTTGGACACTGAATCCGTATGTTCTCTTCAATCATCGTAACACGTGTGAATGTCTCTTGGACACTGAATCCGTATGTTCTCTTCAATCATCGTAACACGTGTGAATGTCTCTTGGACACTGAATCCGTATGTTCTCTTCAATCATCGTAACACGTGTGAATGTCTCTTGGACACTGAATCCGTATGTTCTCTTCAATCATCGTAACACGTGTGAATGTCTCTTGGACACTGAATCCGTATGTTCTCTTCAATCATCGTAACACGTGTGAATGTCTCTTGGACACTGAATCCGTATGTTCTCTTCAATCATCGTAACACGTGTGAATGTCTCTTGGACACTGAATCCGTATGTTCTCTTCAATCATCGTAACACGTGTGAATGTCTCTTGGACACTGAATCCGTATGTTCTCTTCAATCATCGTAACACGTGTGAATGTCTCTTGGACACTGAATCCGTATGTTCTCTTCAATCATCGTAACACGTGTGAATGTCTCTTGGACACTGAATCCGTATGTTCTCTTCAATCATCGTAACACGTGTGAATGTCTCTTGGACACTGAATCCGTATGTTCTCTTCAATCATCGTAACACGTGTGAATGTCTCTTGGACACTGAATCCGTATGTTCTCTTCAATCATCGTAACACGTGTGAATGTCTCTTGGACACTGAATCCGTATGTTCTCTTCAATCATCGTAACACGTGTGAATGTCTCTTGGACACTGAATCCGTATGTTCTCTTCAATCATCGTAACACGTGTGAATGTCTCTTGGACACTGAATCCGTATGTTCTCTTCAATCATCGTAACACGTGTGAATGTCTCTTGGACACTGAATCCGTATGTTCTCTTCAATCATCGTAACACGTGTGAATGTCTCTTGGACACTGAATCCGTATGTTCTCTTCAATCATCGTAACACGTGTGAATGTCTCTTGGACACTGAATCCGTATGTTCTCTTCAATCATCGTAACACGTGTGAATGTCTCTTGGACACTGAATCCGTATGTTCTCTTCAATCATCGTAACACGTGTGAATGTCTCTTGGACACTGAATCCGTATGTTCTCTTCAATCATCGTAACACGTGTGAATGTCTCTTGGACACTGAATCCGTATGTTCTCTTCAATCATCGTAACACGTGTGAATGTCTCTTGGACACTGAATCCGTATGTTCTCTTCAATCATCGTAACACGTGTGAATGTCTCTTGGACACTGAATCCGTATGTTCTCTTCAATCATCGTAACACGTGTGAATGTCTCTTGGACACTGAATCCGTATGTTCTCTTCAATCATCGTAACGCATGTGAATGTCTCTTGGACACTGAATCCGTATGTTCTCTTCAATCATCGTAACACGTGTGAATGTCTCTTGGACACTGAATCCGTATGTTCTCTTCAATCATCGTAACACGTGTGAATGTCTCTTGGACACTGAATCCGTATGTTCTCTTCAATCATCGTAACACGTGTGAATGTCTCTTGGACACTGAATCCGTATGTTCTCTTCAATCATCGTAACACGTGTGAATGTCTCTTGGACACTGAATCCGTATGTTCTCTTCAATCATCGTAACACGTGTGAATGTCTCTTGGACACTGAATCCGTATGTTCTCTTCAATCATCGTAACACGTGTGAATGTCTCTTGGACACTGAATCCGTATGTTCTCTTCAATCATCGTAACACGTGTGAATGTCTCTTGGACACTGAATCCGTATGTTCTCTTCAATCATCGTAACACGTGTGAATGTCTCTTGGACACTGAATCCGTATGTTCTCTTCAATCATCGTAACACGTGTGAATGTCTCTTGGACACTGAATCCGTATGTTCTCTTCAATCATCGTAACGCATGTGAATGTCTCTTGGACACTGAATCCGTATGTTCTCTTCAATCATCGTAACGCGTGTGAATGTCTCTTGGACACTGAATCCGTATGTTCTCTTCAATCATCGTAACACGTGTGAATGTCTCTTGGACACTGAATCCGTATGTTCTCTTCAATCATCGTAACACGTGTGAATGTCTCTTGGACACTGAATCCGTATGTTCTCTTCAATCATCGTAACACGTGTGAATGTCTCTTGGACACTGAATCCGTATGTTCTCTTCAATCATCGTAACGCATGTGAATGTCTCTTGGACACTGAATCCGTATGTTCTCTTCAATCATCGTAACACGTGTGAATGTCTCTTGGACACTGAATCCGTATGTTCTCTTCAATCATCGTAACACGTGTGAATGTCTCTTGGACACTGAATCCGTATGTTCTCTTCAATCATCGTAACGCATGTGAATGTCTCTTGGACACTGAATCCGTATGTTCTCTTCAATCATCGTAACACGTGTGAATGTCTCTTGGACACTGAATCCGTATGTTCTCTTCAATCATCGTAACACGTGTGTGAATGTCTCTTGGACACTGAATCCGTATGTTCTCTTCAATCATCGTAACGCGTGTGAATGTCTCTTGGACACTGAATCCGTATGTTCTCTTCAATCATCGTAACACGTGTGAATGTCTCTTGGACACTGAATCCGTATGTTCTCTTCAATCATCGTAACACGTGTGAATGTCTCTTGGACACTGAATCCGTATGTTCTCTTCAATCATCGTAACGCATGTGAATGTCTCTTGGACACTGAATCCGTATGTTCTCTTCAATCATCGTAACGCGTGTGAATGTCTCTTGGACACTGAATCCGTATGTTCTCTTCAATCATCGTAACACGTGTGAATGTCTCTTGGACACTGAATCCGTATGTTCTCTTCAATCATCGTAACACGTGTGAATGTCTCTTGGACACTGAATCCGTATGTTCTCTTCAATCATCGTAACACGTGTGAATGTCTCTTGGACACTGAATCCGTATGTTCTCTTCAATCATCGTAACGCATGTGAATGTCTCTTGGACACTGAATCCGTATGTTCTCTTCAATCATCGTAACACGTGTGAATGTCTCTTGGACACTGAATCCGTATGTTCTCTTCAATCATCGTAACACGTGTGAATGTCTCTTGGACACTGAATCCGTATGTTCTCTTCAATCATCGTAACGCATGTGAATGTCTCTTGGACACTGAATCCGTATGTTCTCTTCAATCATCGTAACACGTGTGAATGTCTCTTGGACACTGAATCCGTATGTTCTCTTCAATCATCGTAACACGTGTGAATGTCTCTTGGACACTGAATCCGTATGTTCTCTTCAATCATCGTAACGCGTGTGAATGTCTCTTGGACACTGAATCCGTATGTTCTCTTCAATCATCGTAACACGTGTGAATGTCTCTTGGACACTGAATCCGTATGTTCTCTTCAATCATCGTAACACGTGTGAATGTCTCTTGGACACTGAATCCGTATGTTCTCTTCAATCATCGTAACACGTGTGAATGTCTCTTGGACACTGAATCCGTATGTTCTCTTCAATCATCGTAACGCGTGTGAATGTCTCTTGGACACTGAATCCGTATGTTCTCTTCAATCATCGTAACACGTGGAATGTCTCTTGGACACTGAATCCGTATGTTCTCTTCAATCATCGTAACACGTGTGAATGTCTCTTGGACACTGAATCCGTATGTTCTCTTCAATCATCGTAACGCATGTGAATGTCTCTTGGACACTGAATCCGTATGTTCTCTTCAATCATCGTAACACGTGTGAATGTCTCTTGGACACTGAATCCGTATGTTCTCTTCAATCATCGTAACACGTGTGAATGTCTCTTGGACACTGAATCCGTATGTTCTCTTCAATCATCGTAACGCATGTGAATGTCTCTTGGACACTGAATCCGTATGTTCTCTTCAATCATCGTAACACGTGTGAATGTCTCTTGGACACTGAATCCGTATGTTCTCTTCAATCATCGTAACACGTGTGAATGTCTCTTGGACACTGAATCCGTATGTTCTCTTCAATCATCGTAACACGTGTGAATGTCTCTTGGACACTGAATCCGTATGTTCTCTTCAATCATCGTAACGCGTGTGAATGTCTCTTGGACACTGAATCCGTATGTTCTCTTCAATCATCGTAACACGTGTGAATGTCTCTTGGACACTGAATCCGTATGTTCTCTTCAATCATCGTAACGCGTGTGAATGTCTCTTGGACACTGAATCCGGCTCCTCTGGTCGATATCGGTAGTGCAACTGCTGCTTCAGTTGTCTGAAATTTCTTAGCTTTTATTACTTCTTCCAAATTATCAAATCCTGCTCACAGGTTTTTCTTGAAATCTTCGCACACTGCTTCAACTACTTGTGCTCCAACCTTTTCCCTAAAACGATCTTCTTTTTCTTTATGATATGTCCTGCTACTCTGGGACCTCTGCACAGATGGCTTTTGTACAGCACTCTGTTTTTCTCTCTTCTGCTTCAGCTCTTCCTGAAACGATTTCATTCGATCTTGATATGAAAATTGCTGTGGCATATACTCCTCATAATCATCATTCCTATAAGATCCACGACCTCGCCGTGAACCAAAACCTTTACGTAGATAATAAGTCTCAAAAACAAATAATTATCCACGAGATAATAGCTCTGAAAAATGTCGATATCAAAACACTTTATAATACCAGAAACCATTTAAGACCACTCAGAGTATATTCTCTTGTTCTGGTACTTGAATCCAGAACCAAAACTTAAGTTCAAAAATTTTGAATCGACGCCCATCTGAACTACTGCCAATATAATACAACATTCTTTTCTAAACAGAAAGAAACAAAAACCACGCGCAGTCTATTGCACCGATTATTCCTGCAAAGTTGTATCTGGAATATACAAAAATGAAATTGACACAACAGTTTATTCTGTTCTCTTACAAGATCAAAGAATGATTTGCTTTCTTTCGAAGTAACATTGTTACCTTCCATAGCATTCACTTACATATAATTTAATTAGTATTATGAATTTGTCAATTTCTAAGGGAAAACAATGATAATTTGCTGAAATTTAAAAACAAATTTCCATGCATGTCTCAGAAATATATCTACTGACATTTGTGCATAAACCATGGAGACACTAAATGCATAATCTCTAAGTTATTTAAAAATATATATTTTTTTCTCCCCATATATTTTGTAAAAATGTTTACTGAACTTAAAATGTATACTGTACCTTGAGAGCTCTGGAAATGTTCTCTTTATTGTTGGGAGTTCTTGAGCCTCAGGAAACTTAAGAAAATTATTCTTCCTGCGACACAACTGCCTCGACACTTCGCTGACTGCAGCATACTGTGGTTTCATGCACTCCTTCAGTGTCTGCATTCACAATGTGGAAGGCCCTGGTTACATAAATAATATAAAAATATATGCAGTATATTGAAAACCTGCACTCTAAAAAGAATTCCATTGTTATATTATTACAAACATGTGGAAACATACTAATAAGTTTAAAATATGTTACATTTACATTTCTTATTAATGAATGGAGAGCAATATTATCACCAGCTAGCAATTATGGATGAGGAAATCTATCCACCATTCAACTGAACTTAAAACATGGACAAAAAATAAGTCATCCTAACATTTAAATATTCAGTACTTCTTGGTAGTGCCCGAAATCAAGCCACTAGATTTAAAAAGAGAGAGACAAAAAGAAAGTTTACACATTCAACCCTAACAAGGTTACTCCTGCAATTAACTGTTAGCTTTTTTAAGTAGACCTAATCTTATATTTAGGTTATATATTATGAGTAAAAGCTTTAAGAATTATCAACCAAGTTTTTAAACCATCAAAAGTGCAGAGACACACAAGAATGAAAATGTATAAAATTCTCGCTAGACCCATAATCTGTTATGGCAGTGAAGCTTGGACCATCAGAACTCAGGATGATCGTCATATTACAGCCACGGAGATGAAATTTCTGCGACGAACTGCAGGTTATAGCCTTCTAGACCACCAAAGAAATTCAACAATAGCCAGAGAGTTAAACATCGTACCTATATCTGAATACCTCCAAGAATATAGAAACAATTGGCTAGCCCATATTCAGCGCATGGATCGTCACAGAATACCAAAACAAATTCTTCACTACATTCCTCGAGGCAGAAGATCTGTGGGTCGACCTTTTCGGAGATGGCGGGAGACCGTAACAGGCCACTGGGCCTAATACTTGAAAGGACGATGATGATGATGATGATGATATTATGAGTAAAAAAACAACTAAGGAGTAATTAATATACATTATGGTACCTAGATGCAATGAGAATCTGATATTCCCCTGTGGCATTTGCATGTCTACGTTGGAGGTTAGGACGTAGTGTTTTGATCAGGGCAAGTGCCTATTCTTTGGAAATTTGGAATCGTTTCCAAAATTGGTCTTCCGTGAATACTTCAAATGGATTGCTCATAGGTTGAGTCGGTCTAATATCTCTATACTCGCGGTTTGATTTCATTTTGAATTATAGCAGGAATAAATTGCTGAACAAACATGCCAATTAAAAATAAACCTACATCAAATGGAGGGATTTATATTTATAATGTTGCTTATTAATGGGTGTTCCTATTACGAAGTCAAAAGTAATGCAAATACGAGTATGTAGCATGATGAATTTTATAACTATTGGATTTTAGACCTAATAACAATAAAAAATATTTTAAAACATTTAAAAAACGATGAGAAACTGACCTGAAAGTCGTATCAAGAATTCTACGTGAAAATCCACATGTTAATACTAAGGTTAATACAAAACGATTTGGAAGAAATTAATCCACTGATACAAATAATGGAATCTTCTTCCCGCCATTCATTCCCTTGTACTGGAGCATTTTTTCTTGTATGTTTTTAAAGTGAAGCTGATGAATACTTCTTTGTGTGTGTGTGTGTGTATATATTACCAACTCGGAGCTCTATTAATTAAGTGGTTGGTGCATAAACTTCACTGCCATTTCTGAAAACACAAGCTATTATGAAAAGAGCTGGAGCTACCGATTATTCTGTAAACGATTGATTTATAATATTCGAATTTGTGCAGATTATAGACTTCTTTTAAATTTGCTTATATTCTTAACTAGGATGTATAATTTCTGATTCAATTAACTAGTATTGTTTACAACTACGTATAAAGTTACTCAGTGCTTAAAAAAATATTTACTTTACGATTGAAAATGATTCTTATAACAATATCCCTCTGTTAATTCCGCGTTCTCTGTCTTGTTCTTCTCTTATATTTTCATTAACATCTTCTTCATCCTAATTGTCTTGAAAATCAGGTTCTGTCCTCTGTAAAGCGATGTTGTGAAGTAACGCTGTTGCTAAAATTATCAGCTGGGTTGTCTCCAGCTTTGTACATAGTGTACACTACAAACAAGGGAACCTCTTCTTCCATATTCCAAATGTCCTCTCTATAACACTTTCGTTCGTCTAGACCTATGGGAAATGTTGTACCTTCTTTTTTGCTTCAAGCCATTCATGTACAACAGATGTCAGAAGGTACCTTGTACAATAAATTAAGTGGCCAATATGCATGTCATTCTCCATTATGCCCTTTTAAGCAGAATTCCTGAATATTCTGGTGTCATACGTGGAGCTTGGCCACTGAATAACAATATTTGTGAACCTAGTTTCAATAATACAAATTATGTATAAGAACGATAAGATGTATGCTAATTTATGAGTGTCATTAAACAAAAATCACATTAAGAACTGACATACATCAGTTAGCTGCTGTTAGGTTAAGGTCACAAATGCGTCATTCAACTTTTTTTTGCATGCTTGTTGTCTCCCTTATAGCTTCTGTAATTAGGTTATGATACCAGAGCCTGAATTGAAGTTATGAGATATATGGATCCTTATACGTGCCTGAGTATTAATTGAATAAAAATGCTTCCTGTTATAGAAGCGCTGAACCTCTTGTCTCCCAGGGTACTCTATTATTATATGAGTGCAGTCTATTGTACCGATTATTCCTGGGAAATTGTCTCTGGAATAGACAAAAATGGAATTGATACAACAGTTTATTCTGTTCATTAGTTTCTTACAAGATCGAAGAATAAAATCCCTTATTTCGAAGTGATATTACCTTCCATAGCTTCACCTACACATAATTTAATTAGCAGTGTTATGAATTTGTCAATTTATCATCATCATCCGGTATCATGGCAGCTGCCGCCGCCTTCCGGAAACCAAATCCCATTCCTCTCTGTCCATCCATTGATCTTCCTCCATTCCTCTAATATTCATAGCTGCTTGTACCCCTTCTATCTAAGTTTTCTTCGGTCTTCCTCTCTTCCTCCTTTCCATTGGGTTCCATTCCATAACAATTTTTGACAATCTTTGCTCTGGCATTCTTTTGACATGGCCATACCACTGCAATCTTTTCTTTTCTATAATGTCTGTGATGTCCGGCTCCTCTTGTACACCCATAATTTCCCTTATTTCTTTATTTCGTATTCTATCCATTCTAGATTTTCCAGCTGATCTTCTTAAAACATCCATTTATGTACTTAAAATTCTTTTCATTTCCCTGGTAGGAATTTGCCAGACTTCAGCACCATATGTTAAAATGCTCTGAATTATGGTTTGATATATTTGTAATTTTCTATTTTTTGTAATATTTTTGCTCCACCAAACAAAGTTTAAAGCATTTATTGCTTGTTTTGTTTGTGCGATTCTATTTTTAATTTGCACTGTGTCATCGCCTGAATGGTCTAATTTTGTTCCTAAATAAGTGCATTCAATTCCTGGTTATAGTTCTTCTCCATTGTTGAAATTTATATTTTCCATTTCTTCTCCTATACACAGGTGTCAATTTATATAGAAAAAAATAATTTGCCGAAATCCAAAAACAAAGTTCCCTGCATGTATCAGAAATATATCTACCGACATTTGTGCATAAGTCATGGGGGGAGCGGGAAGAATGTGCATTTGCACTTAGATTTCATATCTTGTATTTAAACTAAAATATACATATCTATGAGAGAGGTTTGCAGTATCTGGTGACACCAACTGCATAATCTCAAAGTTATTTGAAAAAATATATATTTTTTCCTCCCCATATACTTTGTAAATATGCGAATACGTTGGTACTGTACCTTGAGAGCTCAGCAAATTTTCTCTTTATTGCTGGGAGTTCTTGAGCCTCAGTAAACTTCAGAAAATTATTTTTCCTGCGGCACAACTGCCTCGACACTGCCCTGACTGTGCAGTATACTGTGATTTCAAAACATTTAAAAATAATGAGAAACTTACCTGAAATTTGTATCAAGAATTCTATGTGAATATCCACATGTTGATACTAAGGTTAATACAAAATGATTTGGAAGAAATAAATCCACTGATGAAAATAATGGAATCTTCTTCCTGCCATTCATTTCCTTATACTGGAGCATTTTTTCTTGTATGTTTTAAAGTGAAGCTGATGAATACTTCTTTGTGTATATATTACCAACTCGGAACTCTGTTAATTAAGTGGTTAACTTCACTGCCATTTCTGCCATTACACAAGCTATAATGAAAAGAGCTGGAGCTACCGATTGTTATGTAAACGATTAATTTGTAATTGTGGAATTTGTGCAGATTATTGTCTTCTTTTAAATTTGCGCGGAATAAACACGTTCTTATATTATTTACTGGGATGTACAATTTCTGATACTGTTTTACTACTACATACAAAGTTACACGGTACTTAAAAAATACAATACAGGGTGATTACAAATGATTGGAGCGATTTCATGATTTTATGGTAGCTGTAGTATTCGACATATTTTCACGAACTTTTACAGATACATAGAGCAACTTCCCAGGTTTTTTTTGAGATGTTACAGGTGCTCCATATGCTCCCCCTTGGTGATTCTGCAGATATCAAGTCTGTAATCAAGTTCGTCCCATACTCGACGTAACATGTCCCTATTAATTTGTTCAAAGGCATTGATTATGCGAGCTCGCAGTTCTGGTAAGTCTACTGGTAAAGGAGGCACAAACACTGAATCTTTCACATACCCCCAAACAAAAAAATCGCACGGCGTCAAATCGGGGGAGCGTGGAGGCCATGACAACAATTTCTGATCATTCTCTCCACTGCGACCGATCCATCGGTTTGGCAATCTCATGTTTAAAAATTCACGAACA
Organism: Diploptera punctata; assembly: GCA_030220185.1. Classification (NCBI taxonomy): domain Eukaryota; kingdom Metazoa; phylum Arthropoda; class Insecta; order Blattodea; family Blaberidae; genus Diploptera; species Diploptera punctata. The sequence goes on from JASPKZ010005291.1 coordinate 458,348, forward strand.
TCGTGATGGAAGTGTGGTGGAGCACCATCCTGCTGGTAGATGAAGGTCTCACTGTCGGTCGTCAGCTGCGGCATGAGCCAATTTTCCAGCATGTCCAGGTACACGTGTCCTGTAACGTTCTGCTCGCAGAAGAAAAAAGGGCCATAAACTTTGAACTGAGAAACCGCACAGAACACACTAACTTTTGGGGAGTCGCAAATGTGCTGCACAATAACGCGGGGATTTTCTGTGCCCCAGATTCGCACATTGTGTTTGTTCACTTTGCCATTCACAAAGAATGTTGCTTCGTCACTGAAGACAAGTTTCTCACAAAAAACCATCCTCATCCATAAACTGCTGCATTTGTGTACAAAATTCAAACCGACTCACTTTGTCAATGGGCGTAAGGGCTTGTAGAAATTGCAAGTGGTAAGGTTTATGCTTCAATCTTTTCCGCAAGATCTTCCAAACGGTCGGTTGTGGAATGTTCAGCTCTCTGCTCGCTTTTCGTGTTGATTTCTGTGGGCTACGTGTGAAACTCATCCGCACACTCTCAACCTTTTCTTCACTCACTGAAGGACGACCCGTTGATTTCCTTTTACAGAGGCATCCTGTAGCTTTAAATTGCGCATACCATCGCCGAATGGAGTTGGCACTCGGTGCATCTTTCTCGAACCTCGTTCTGAAGTGTCGTTGCACAGTTATCACAGATTGAGTTGAATGAAATTCAAGCACAGCATATGCTTTCTCCTCGCCTGTCGCCATCTTTGATAACTGCTGCGCTCTCTCGGTTTAAAGCTGAAACACGGCTGCGAGAGAAAACAAAAAAAAACCTTATGAGTTTTTATACATAACTTTAAAGTTCTGTGAAGATATGTCAAATAAGATCGCTACAATAAAATCATGAAATCGCTCCAATCATTTGTAATCACCGTGTATTTACTTTACCTTTGAAAATTATTTTTTATAATAATATTCCTCCAGTTGATTCCACCTACTCTGTCTTGTTCTTCACTTATATTTTCATTAACATCTTCTTCATACTAATTGTCATGAAAATCAGATTCTCTCCTCTGTAAAGCGAAGTTGTGAAGTATCGCTGTTGCTAAAATTATCAGCTGGGTTGTCTCCAGCTTTGTACTGTACATAGTGTTTACTGCAAATAAGGAAACCCCTTCTTCCATATTCCAAATGTCAACTCTGTAAAACTCCTTGCTTGTCTAGGTGTATGGGCAATGTTGTATCTTCTTTTTTCTTCAGTCCGTTCATGTACAACCGATATCAGAACCTTGTACAAGGATAGCCACTCTCCCCACTTAAGTGGACAAGATACCTGTTATTTTCCTGCATGTCCAGAATACCTGTATATTCTAGTGTCATTGGTGGAGCTTGTACACTGCACGACAATATTTGTAAGAAAGATAAGATGTATGCTAATTTATGATTGTTCATTAAACAAATATCACATAATGAATTTACATACATCATTTAGCTGATATTAGGTTAAGGTCATAAAAGCATCATTTCTCGATACTGAGTGTGAACTTAAGATCACCTTAAAAAGAAGAAAAACGTTTTTATTTCTGTTATTTCATGAAAAATTATGTTAGAATGTTTACTGAGTTTAGTCCTTTTGTTCTAGTATGAGCCAGTAATATTTTGTGGCACAATTAATATACAAAGTAAACATTTCAATTTGTTGCTTTAATTTTGGACACTAGTGTAGTTTGCCTTACCTGTTCTGAGGCATCAGGGCTTTTGCAGTAATGTTCAGGATCAAACAGAACCGTCGATGCCTGTGAAAAAGGGAAATTTACATGAGGATGGTAAATGGAACATGATTACAAAAAACTAACTGGTAACTGCAGGTAATATTCAGATATTGAGCTGTGATTTGGAGAAACATTGTCCGGGATGTCTGTTCTTTTTATATAACATTACTTGAGGTCCTGACTATCTTACATCCAAAGATAATTTAGAAAGATATAATATTTTATGAAGGAAGGAAAGAAAAACAGGAGGAGGCGAAACTGGCGTTATTGCCTGCAATGAAGGTAATAACGCCACACAGAATTATTTCAAAGTATAACACATTTCTGCCATATTTTGATATACTATTCAGCTTTAATACTAAAAATACTAGTTAAAATAACAATTTGTGAATATAATATTATCATAGACATAAAAAGAAATATCCTCATGTAACGAGCACAGGTCTAATTATGTAATGTGATTTACCTTCACTCATCTAAATGCGCACATCCATCCTCACACAGTGAACAAAGACCCGTTTTCAACACAGATTTGCCATCACAGGTCTCATGGTACCAAACTTCACATTCTGTGCACTGTATCCAACTTTTCTTACACCTTTTATCAAAATAGTAAGCTCCACAATTACCACTTTGTGCAAACTTTTGCCTTCTTTATTAGTTGTTGTGGGTTTTGAAACACCTTATGCTGATGGTGTTTCCTTATTGAAAAGATTTCTACTCAGAAGTACAGCTTTTACATTCACTGAACGTTATTCTTTAAGTTGCTAAATTTGGTAAACTACTTTGCCGCTGAGGGAGCGTTGTCCAGGGTACACCACGCGGAGGTGAGTTTACCGTTGCACCAACGTAGGAAATTCATCAACAGCCTTATTTGCTTCCAAAAGCGAGTTGCACTACAATGGATACCATCACACTGTGGGATCGTAGGAAATGAAGCTGCAGATCTTGCAAAATGAGGCCCTCAAATTCTACAAGCGCCCATAAATAAATTCCTTACCATAGATATGCCACTGCTATCCACGCCAAGGTAAAATCTGAATACCATCTGGCATTGTTAGAAAGGACCAAAGAAAGCCAATGGAGAAATCAAATTGTTTCTGAAGTACCAGATTGGCCACGAAAAGAAGCTGTCGCAAAATTTCGGATTGCAACTGGACATGACTGTCTCGCTACCCACCTTCATCGTCTGGGAATATTGAACAATCCTCTCTGTATGCTGTGTAGGACTGGTGCCAATATGGATTCTACCCACCTACTCCACTGTTCTGCACTAACAACTTCTACACTCCATCAACGCTACTGGGATGCAAGAGGGAAAATGATCTCACTGCAAACCTCCTAATCTACTTAAGATTATTCTATTTATATTTCTATAGTGTTTTTATGTTATTGTTTCTATTGTGTTTAATTATTGTAAATATGTTAATAAGGTCTGTCATTTGGGTGGATGATCTGTATTTTCAAGCGCCCTGCATTAAATAAACACACTCACTGAACGTCTTTTCGCTTCTTTTCTGATTATCTTCGGAGTTGACAAAAGCATCTGGACAGGAGGTTTTTCGGGCGTTTGGGTTTTTTGTTCAGAATGAGGTGCTATCACTTCTGGATTTGGCCTCTCGGACACACTGCTTGGAGCAAAAGCTGTGTCTGAAAAAAAAAGTCCGGATTGTATGGGTGCATGCCAGTTGCTCTAAACCCAGATGCTGCATTTCCAGGAGTTGCAGCACGATTCCAGGCTTCCGAAAAAAATTAGGAAACTGCAATTTCCCAAGACACCTTCCAGGATGGTCACGACGATAACTATCCACAGCTTGATTCCAATAAACTTTCAATGGTTTAAAGAAACTCTTGTCCAGGGGTTGGAGTTCATGACTATAGTGGGCAGGAAGGCAGAGTATTTCAATACCGAAACTTTCAGCCACGTCCAATACGGAGACATCGAGATGACATCTGTGGCCATGCAGTATTAGGAGGTATTTTCCTGGGGTACGATACGCATTGAAATGACGCAGGAATTCGCAAAACACATCTTTAGTCACGTACCCTTTCGGCGTCAAAGAATTTACTACCGCTTGGTAAGTCATCTCCAGATTCCTTTTTCCCATAAATTCCTTTATAAAGAATAATAGGTGGAATCCAAGAAGTGCCTGTTGCATTAGTACAGTGACAGTTTCACCTAGTTCTCCGTGTGTCGCCACATGAATTCTCTTGCAACCCTTCATGGCTACAACTTTTTCTTTTCCATTGAAAATTAGCTGGATCCCTGACTCATCCACGTTATAAATCTGGTGAGGTTCATATTTAGTTTTCTCATAGATGGACCCCAACAGCTTGAAGAAATGGTTCACCGTTTCTTTGTTGAAACGCATAAGCCTACCATAACTTAGATTATCTCCTTTTCGAAAAACTTTGTCGCCATTGCGTTTCAAGCATCCCTCAAACCAATTAATAGTAGATTATATACGACATAAGCAATTCAATTGGTATGGGCACGTACGACGAATGCAAGAAGAAAGATTACCCAGGAAAATATTGGAATGGTGTCCACCTGGAAGGAGGAGAGGAAGGCCTCGAAACTCGTGGATGCAGGATATAAGAACTGGAATGAGAGCAAGAGGACTGGAAGACATGGATTGGATGGAGAGACGAGTGGAGAAGAAAAATAAAACGTTAGGCACAGAAAGATGTGTAAACATTAAAATTCTGTATATAAATAATATGTATATATATTTAATTAATTTATTTATTTACGGGGTCTTTCAAAATGGTTGTAGCAATTTCAAGCGATCATAGCTCAGGAATTATTTGAGATATTAAAACGAGTATTTTCTTGTCAAATTCCCAACTCAATTTTTTTTTCTCGCCTTAGAATGTTTCCATGTGGGCTTTGTTGGTTGCTCTGCAAACATCCAGCCGAGAGTCGATTTCTGCCCAACAGCGCTGGATCATCGCAGACGTTATTGTTACAAGCATCTATTAATGTTGGAGATCTCTGATCGATTTACTGTAGACAATGTCTTTTTTAACCTATCCACATAAAAAGGTCTAGGGGTGTTAAGTCGGGGCATCTAGGAGACCTTTTTTTTATTTAGAGCCCCACCACCACCACCCCCAGAGTTACCTCGGGCATAATGCCCTTATCCCCGGGTCTGCTCTATGTCCCTATTTATATCTTATCTTTATTGAAATACATAATAAATATACAATTCGGGTATTTGAAGGGTGTAGTTGTTACATAAAATTAAAATAAAGTGTGTTTTGTTTGTTTTTATGTGTGTTAGTGTGTGCATGTGACTGTGTGTTTAGTGCTTGTTTGTGTATATGTGTATGTGTGTGTGTAGTAGTAGTAGTAGACTGATGATTTTTAACGCCTCTCTTGTCTCCGCTGGTCTTCGTCTCGTCTTAATCCCAAGACTCTTCTTGTGTACTTGGTGAGGGATTTGAAGGCTTCCTTCCCGGTCCAGAATTCTAAGGCGGGCGGCCATATTGTGTCTCACCGATCATGGCTGCTTCCTCCAGCTCCTGCCTGAAGACATTGTACTTGGTACATTGATAGAGCACGTGGACTACGTCGTCCTCTCCGGGGTTGAAACAATCACAGAGAGGTGAGTCGGCACATCCTCTTCCGTGCAGTTTGGAGCAGAACAGTCCATGACCTGAGAGGATCTGTGTGGTGTAGTGGCTGGGAGTTATCCATGTAGTCTCCATTCTTTTCTGGACTCTTGGGAAGAACTGGAATGTCTGGCGTCCATGGGGCTCCTGTTCCCATTCCAGTTGCCATTGTCGAGGAGGTGAGAGTCGATAATTCTGCGGACGGCGTCCCTTTCATCTGGTTCGGTGTATAGGTCCGGGGTAATGATCGTTTCCTCGATGTGGACGGGAAGCCCTCATCAGAGACGATGTCGTTGAATCCTCCTCTCTATGTACAAGTCTATTGGGAATACTCCAGCTATGACTGGAAGGCATGCTCTCGATACAGTGTTATAGGCTTTGATGACACGTATTAGCACGTGTCTTTGTGCCGAGGCCATTGAATAGGACCGTCGTACCAATTCACCGATCAGGGAATCTTCCATATAGAGCGTCTCGAACTTGTTGGGAAAAGTGTGGGGGCGCGCCATCTTGTTGAAGCAATGTTACGTTATTTTCAAATTGCATGCAGCTACAGTTAATACTTTTACTGCTAGAACCTTTCAAATTCGTCTTATCTTATCTGCGGCAACCCTCCGTATTAGCATAAGATTTATAACATACTTTTTTTTTGAGAAGAAATGAATATATATATATATATATATATATATATATATATTGCCTTACCTGTTCTGAGGCATCAGGGCTTTTGCAGTAATGTTCAGGATCAAACAGAACCGTTGATGCCTTTGAAAAAGGGAAATTTACGTGAAGTTAGTAATGGAACATGATTACAAAAAACAATCAGAGGAAATATACAGGGTGGACCGCTCGAATGGACCTAATTTCAATTGCTTGTTACTGGCAAACGGTTGAAGATAGAAACTTAAAACAACGTTCATATTACAGAAAAACTCACCAAGTTTTGATATCCAGATCACCACATCTCTATATGAGCCCCAGCAGTCACTGTGACGATATCAAAGCGATGAACAATTTCTTGCCAAGTACGTTGGAGTATGTCTTCTGGAATGTTCTCAATAGCCTTTATGATGCGCTCACGAAGATCACGAAGGTCTTTGACTGGGGTGGTGTAAACTTTATCTTTGACATAGCCCCAGAGAAAGAAATCCAGTGGTGTTAAATCGGGAGATCTCGGGGGCCACGCGATTGGTCCTCCCCTACCAATCCAACGGCCAGGGAAAATGTTGTCCAAAGTCGTACGAACTTCATTGGACCAGTGGGGAGGAGCACCATCTTGCTGGAAAACGATGTTAGGCTGCAGTTGTTCAATTTGTGGAAAGAAGAACTGCTCCAGCATGTCAAGATATGTGGTACCACGAACAGTTTTTCTCGGCGAAGAAAACCGGTCCAATGACCTTTATTATGTGACAAACTGCACCAAACATTCATCTTCGGACTATCACGAACATGCTCTTGAATAGCGTGAGGATTCTCCGATCCCCAGATCCGCACATTATGCCGGTTTTACCTTGCCTGACAAATGGAAAGTGGCTTCGTCCGAGAAGAAAATCTTGGTCATGAAGTCAGGATCAGCGCCGAGACGGTCCAGCATCGTATTGGCGAATTCCACTCGTTTTCGGCATGTCATTCGGCCTCCAGACGTTGCACTAACTGCACTTTATATGCGTGCAGTTTGAAGCGTTTGTGGACAATCCGTTGTAATGTCGATTTTGGTATTTGAAGTTCCCGCGAAGCTCTTCTTAATGACTTCCGGGGGCTTCGCTCAAATGCGGCTTGAACATTTGCTTACCATTTCATCGGATGCTCTGCGACCACCACCATGCTTCTTCAACACAGATCCTGTAGCTAATAATGTATCACGCCACTTCTTTATGCTTCTAGCAGTTGGAGCATCACGGTTAAACACACGCCGAAACTCCCTTTGAACTCTAATGATTGATTTAAACTCCGCATACCACAAAACAGCTTGCGCTTTCATCTGCGGAGTCGCCATTTTCACAAACAATTAAATCTAAGAACGAGAAACGTATCTTTGTGCCATCTACCGACAGGATTCGAAACTTGGTGAGTTTTTCTGTACTATGAACGTTGTTTTAAGTTTCTATCTTCAACCGTTTGCCAGTAACAAGCAATTGAAATTAGGTCCATTCGAGCGGTCCACCCTGTATAATAATCACGATTACGACGATAATGGTGATATACATTTTATAATTGGACCAAGATTTTTTAAAAGAATCGTTCAGAATTCCTCATTGTTTGTAGAGCTTCGTCATTTTATAAGATGTAACAATTTTTATTAGACTTCAATCATTGCAGCGTCTAGAAAATTTTTCTAAAAATGGGGGAAATTCAATATCAATTAAATCAAATTGCCTGTAAGTAAGAAGCACTGCATATGGAAAAGCAACCTTGATGATATGTGGCTGATTACCTTTTGAAAATGTCATGATTTGTTTTAATAATTACTTTTTTCCAAACACCCTGCATCACAAGCTCAGGTGGTAGGAATAGTGCTTCCTGAATAGTGACTCTGGTTTAAATACCGAGTAGGATTCGAAATAATTATAATGAATGTTTATTTTTATATCAGTGACGGTTTGTGAAATCAGTAGTGGGAGATCACGCTTCTCTTCTCTAGTAGGCGACTACAACCTCATTGAAATTTTGGCCTCCTCACAATTTTTCTCCACCTAGATCTATCCTGGATACAGTCTGGCCAATTTCCAATTTTTATTTCTAATATATCTTTTATAACATCATCCTGCCATCGGGCGTCCAGCTGTCCTGGTGCATATTGGTTTCCATTTGTACGAGGGTGAATCAAATATAAACCGGAATTATTGTTTACAATTTTATTGAATTAACAAAAAAAAATACAAAACCACCACCTCATTTTTCTACATAGTCTCCTGCATTTCCAACACACTTTTGCCATCGAGTTGGCAACTTTTTGACGCCGTCCTTGAAGAATGAGGGATGACGTGTAGTCAGCCACTTGCGCACGAATTCCTCTACCGCTGCATTGTCACCACACCGCCTTCCTCCCAGGCCTTCTTTCAGTGGCCCAAACAAATGGTAGTCACAGGGTGACAAATGTGGACTGTAAAGAGGATGTTCCAGAGGTGTCCAATACATTTCCGTCAGTTTTTCTTGTGTCAACCGAGCAGTGTGTTGCCTTGCATTGGCATGCAGCACAATCACATTTCGGATCGGTTTCCGGCGATGCTTGTTGCGATATGCTGCTCTTGTCTCGTCCAAAAGCCGGCAGTAGTACTCTGCATTCACTGTCCGTCGTTCATGAAGGAAATCCACTAGCAAAACTCCTTCAGAGTCCCAAAAAACAGTCGCAAGGACCATTTCCAGCAGAATGGCGTGTTTTGGTCTTAACTGGTCCAGCGGCACCTCGCTCTCGCCACTCCATGCTGGAACGTTTTGACTCTGGGGTGTAATGATGAACCCAAGTTTCGTCAGAGGTCACAATGCGATTCAGAAAATCATCTCCTTCCTCCTCGTAGCGACTCAGATGCCTCTGAGACACTTCCTGGCGCAATTTTTTTTTTCCTGACTGAGGAGCCGAGGAACCCACCTGGCAGACAATTTTCGGAATTTGAGTTTATATACCTATGTTTAAATAAGATTCCCAACTCGCATTTGAATATTATGCTAGGCCACTCTGTTGACATGTGTTTGTGTGTTCTAATGCCACCCATTGGACTTTCCTTGCTTCAGCTTCAACGGTGCGTGGATGAGTGACATTAATGTGCTTTGTTTTCAATTTACGGACCACTTTACAGACATTTCAATAGTTTTTTTACAATTGTTTCTGAATATATTACACTAAACTATTATAGGAAATATTACTATGAGTTTAAATTTAAAATAAAATTCCATCCAATGTTAATTTTATTCGTTTTTAAACATCTTAATGATGGACAAATTATATTTGAAAAGAAAAATATACGCCTAGACTGGGGTTTGAATCCAACCACTATAGTTTGTCCATCATTAAGATGTTTAAAAACGAATAATATTAACATTGAAAGAAGCACTACTGGCTTTATAAGTAATGTTTAAATTCCCAATAAAAACTCTTCTTAATAAAGAAGCGGACATTTTCAAAAATCGTAGCAACGGCTCGTAGCTTTTTGGGGTTAGGGAATTAGCTATGTATAAGTGAAAAATACGCGTTTAGATTGGAGGCCTAGGTAGCTCAGATTGAAGAGCATTGACATAGTCAAAGGTTCTGGGTTGAAACCCCAGTCTAGGCGTATAATTTTATTTTCAAATTCCATTCACCTCACCTCATCCTGTTTTCTAACTATACCGGTTTTGTAACCCTAATGGTTACATCTTTAGTATGAGCAGTTACACGACGGATGTTCTATCGTCCAGGAGCACTGCTTCATACCCCATCTATTGGTGGACTGATGAACTTCCCAATCATATCAACTTTCCTGGGAATTAACTTCATATTCATCTTTTGCAGTGAGATTGCGTAATGATACATTGTCGCACTTCACAACTTCTGTACGCCACTGTTTGTCTGAAGAGATGTTTTGCATTGTTTATTTGTACATCACCAATAAATATTGTCATAACACACACTTTTTAGAACTTGTAACCTTGAATTTACAAACTCTAGCTCTTTGTTTGTGACATGCACTTTGAAATTCATGTCTTACTGACTGAAGCAAGGCCATTCTGTCAACACTAAAACTGACTAAAGACTGAATTGCGTTACAGCGTCTATCCTCTCAACATTAAAACTGTGCAACAGAGACATTGCCACCTATCACATGACAACAACACTAAAAAGTAGGTAACAGAGACAATGCCCCCTATCAGATGACATTTGGGGCAGTACGTTGTAGGCTGTTAAAGTCACTGTAGTTCCACTTTGATTTAATTGGGCTTCGTGGTCAATAGTTGATGCCCTACCTCAGTAGCTAGTCGGTTCCTGTTTCAGGGTGAGCGCTGAGACTCCTATCTATAACGGGTTCGGAAGGAGAATTGCGTGGGAAACAGACAATCACCAATCTTTTAAATTATTTTATATTTTTATCTTTGCCAACTGAAATGCACATTGCACTGTGAAGATAAAACTTTTCTGTCCCTGGCCTTCGATATTGCACTAATGAGGACTAGGAAATGACTTATGAATTTGAGAGATTTTCCCTAAGTCCATAATCGTTGTTACAAGACATTTTAACCATATAATTTAGATCTTCCTACGAGGTGTTGAGTATAAGTATGTTAATTTGTCCTCATGAGTTTCGCATCGAAGTCAGGACCAGTTATTCCCATATATGGTCGTATACCCTAACTCTGATTTTGATTGGTTAGAATATTCAATCACATGTCTTCTAAGGGCGTAAATATTTTATTTTACACTCCCGCCTACATTTGTGATTTTATTCTCACGGCTAAGGAGCGTGTTTACCAGTTTGGACTTTCCGCGGTTGTAAATTTGGAGTTTGACGTTTCTCCCAAACATGATTTTTCAAGCTAGGCTCAGCTTAAGGATTTCAGGTCTAATTTGAGGGGTTACATGTTTGACTTCTTTTTATTTAGGTTTTCAACCGCTCCTTTGTGAAAACTATTTACCAATACGGTATTTTTTAAAATTTCTTTTTAAACTATATTCATTTCCTTCCTTGTTTAATCATTAATCATTTTCCTTAATCACTATACTAGATTAGGGCCATATCTTATTTGCTACACATTCAAACTACGCAGCCGCCAGCCATACACAAAAATGCGTCTTAATATGTTGTTATATTGCCATATTTTTTCCCAATGTTTAAAAATAAGATAATACCTCAAACCCGTAGTGTCCATATTCAAGCTAGTACCTCCAACCCAATGTGCCGAGGGTTGTACCTTAATCTTTGTGCTTGGTGCTTTAGACCGATTCTGTGATGAGGTTTACATGTTCCAAAATTGAATGAAAGTGCATGTCAGCATCCCTGTAATTAGAACAAATAAATGGACATCTGTATTGATACCCATAATCTCAGTATTACTTTCTAAGTGTTACAGTTGAAGGTGATTTATATTAAATTGATTATGAGCACAAAATACAGTTACAATACATGCTCCATTTATTTGAGTGCGAATGGTACTAAAATACGCGATACAGAATGCACAGGACAATATGTGTTTATTGATTCCTCAGCATGCCCCATTACAAAGTAATATCACCTGCTTTGTTTAAATCGTATACATCATCGACTTATATTTCATTAATCATCATCATCATCATCATAGTACATTCACGAATTTAGGCCATTTGTTGGCCTGTTTCGGCCTCAAGAGAAACACCGTCCAAAAGTCTTTTGAGTGGACGTCCTGTTCTTCTTCTTCCTGCAGGTTGATATCTTAACATTTGTTTGGGTATTCTGTTATCTTCCATTGGATGAACATGTTGTATCCATCTTGACTTATCAGAAATTTTGTTTTCTAAAGGTTCCATGTGTAATTCTTCTAAGATGTCTTCATTTTTTTGTGATCTGGTAGTGTGTATCCTGCAGTCCTCCGAAGATATCTCATTTTAGCAAATCTAAGTCTCTGTATATCCTTCTGTTTCAGCGTCCATACTTCGCTACCATACAAAAGAGTTGGAAGAGCCAGTGTTTTATACACTTTCAGTCTTGAATGCTTTTGGACTAACTGTGGCTTGAAGATAGCATTTATTAACCCTAAAATTCTTAAAAGTTTAGGTATTTTTGCATTTACATCCGTTTCTTCTTCATATGAGATATTGCATCCTAGATATGTAATATTATTCACTTGCTCCAAAATTTTATTGCCCAGTACAATTTTACTTCTGACAGGATCTACACCTTGAAATGCCATAATTTTTGTTTTTCTGTAGATATCTTTAATCCATATTCTTCTGTAATTTTGTTAAGTTCATACAGACCTTTCTGTAGATTATCTTCGGAATTTGCTATTATTATTTGGTCATCTGCAAACAACAGGGTGTTTAATTTTCTAGTTTCTGATATTCTTATTCCAAATTTATATTTTTTGTTCCAGCAACATATTACTTCATTGATATAAATTGCAAAGAGTGTTGGGGATAGGGGACAGCCTTGTGTCACACCACGATTTATAATTCCTTCTTCAGAAAATCTGTTATTTAATTTAATCTTTATATATTTCATTATTACATAACATTATATACTTTTTAACATATAAATTTTGCTATCTCATAATTTAATAACTATTTTCTATTCATAACAGTATAATTAACATTGTTACTTAATTTAAGTAATACTAAATGTAATCATACTTATTTGTTTATAAACTATATTACACATTTACATGGTCAATTTTGTAGTTTTAGAGTCTGAATGAACTTCGTAAATCCTAGTAAATGCTTAGGTACTAGTTCTTGATTTGTAACAGGCCAAGTGTTTCCATTACTTCTTATAGCATTTATTAGTGTCACTCTCTGTTGTTCTACATCTTGACATTCGTATAAATGATTTATGGTTTGTTCTGCTCTATTGCATGTGCAGGTTGGATTGTATGTTCGAAATCTGTGATGGTAGGATCTTTTTTTGTCATGTCCTGTGACTACTGCGGTAAATTCCGGTGTGATTGGCAGTTTTTGCTTTAACCTGTCTTTTATTAATGGAAAGAAAAAAAAAAGCTTCTGTTATATTTCCTTTGGTCGTTATATTCCATCTTATCTGCCATTCTTGTACTGCTGATTCTTTTAACTCCGTTTTAATGTTCGACTTTGGGATAATGCTGTTTATTAATTCAGTTTGTCTACTGATGCTTCTTTTGCGAGTTTGTCCGCCATCTCGTTCCCTGCTATTCTTACGTGGGCTTTAACCCAGCCGAAATGGACAGTATTATGAAGTTGGAAAAGTTTATTCTTCCACTGTATAAGCAGTGATATAACCACTTGCTGTGGAAAATGAAAAGAATGAGTAGAAAGACTAACGTGTTTATTAAAGTGATACCTTTATTTTTTTATAATTAGTTAATTCTCACCTTAAAGCTACATAATTATTTTATGTCTTAGAACTTTATATTTGTTGGTTTATTGTTATGATACTGTGTATATGTAATTGAGTTCACGATACCTCTGCTGGTATTAAATTTTGCAAATGTCCAGACAGACATTAAGTTTACTATACATACAAAAGTATTTTAAGCAATCAAACATTTGCAATTAACAAAATTTACAGTTAAACCCAATTTAGTCTATATTAACTGAAATAGAAATTACATTTGTTAAATTTTCCCGTGAAGCTCATATTACAGGCACTAACTATAGATTCACCGTCTGTAATGTTGATATCGCCTTTTCAGTTATAGATGCTCACTGTACACAAACAGTTTCTCTTGCCAATTCGCACATTTTATATTGTTCAATTTTGAATATATTATTGAATAAACAAGTCCCTACATACAATTTTTTAGCAACAAAGTTGGATATAAAAAAGGACAATCTATATAATTTACTTATGTAAGTTTAGGGTCCCTCTTAGTGCCGGGTGCCGAACCTGTTGGCTACCAGCGATCCGCCTATATTTGCAAATAAATAAACATGTATAACGAATTATAATTTCAAATTTATGGAAAAGAGTGCCCGTACATAAGAGAATCAATTGTAGGATCACATAAACATCGAATCTACACCGAATACAATTTACAAAAAGAAAGTAGAGAGGGAGAGAAAAGGAAAAATATTTACGAGCTAATTAAATATAATAAATCTTACGGTTCTCACCTAAACTTACTGGAGAGAAGACTTGTTGCTGAATAACTCAATCTTTATTTTCAGTAACTGTTAATCGACACTAATGTTTTCTTAACACTAACTTTAATGAAAAAAGGGTAAACCTGTCACTAAATTTAGCTTAACAGAGAAATATATATTACAATGGAATTTGAAGATTTAATAATAAATCACCTATTTTTTACACTTATGTCATGTTGCACATTTTGTATGCAACCTTTTTCACACTTTACGTACACAGTTCTGGAATTCTTCCGTTGCTGTGGCGAATGACATACATTCATTGTCTTTCTAATTTCCTAGGCAGTAACTTAATACCACATACAGAAGTGTTTGTTATATCACTGTTCGTAATAACTTCGTTGGTGGAAGTTCACGTCAAGCAAACTCGTCTCCCTAGTGCTTCCCAGACATGCTCTATAGGATTCAAATCGGGAAAGTGAGCAGACTAATCCATGCGTGCAATATCTTCCGTTTCCAGGAACTCATCAACCACCTGTGCTCTACGAGGAGGAGCATTATCATCCATCAGTAAGAAGTCTGGGCCCACAGCACCGCGAAACAACCGCACATGAGGTGCTAAGATCTCGTCACGATACCTTACAGCAGTTTAACCTTGTGTTTAACTGCTTTAAATTAAGATATATGTATTTTTTTTGTGTGAACTAAGTTATTTAAGTTTTATATGAATTTGTTTGTGTTGTTCATTCGAACATATGAAGAGTCCAGAGGAAAAAGTCCTGAGCTCTGTACTGTATGTTGGCTGTCATGAAGACTATAATGACATATTCTGCCTTTAAGTGATTGAATATGTCAATGAATGGCAATCTCAGTTTTCTGACTTAACATCGTGTGTACCACTTTCATCTTCACCAACAGAACATACTTACTTACTTACTCACTGGCACTATCGAACCCGTAGGTTCATGGCCGCACGGACATAAGCTCTCCATACATCCCTATCCTGAGCTAATGCTTTCCAATCATTCCCTGTATAATCTACTTCCCTCAAATCAGTTAATGTTGTTCTCCCACCTCATTCTTGGTCTACCAACTGGGCGTTTTCCTTCTGGCTTTCCTACAAGAAGTTTCCATGCACGTCTTTCATTCCCCATACGCGCAACATGTCCTGCCCATCGCAGTCTACGGGACTTAACTGTTCTTATTATATCTGGCTTCCTATAAAGACAATGTAGTTCATTGTTATGTAGTCTTCTCCATTCACCTGTCTGTTCATCTCTCTTTGGTCCAAAAATTTTCCTAAGAACTTTATTTTAAAATACTCGTAATCTCCTTTCCTCCCTTAAAGTAAGAGTCCATGTTTCGCACCCATATAATATAACTGGTAGAATAATAGTTTTATATATTTTCAGCTTAACGTTTTTTGAAAGGAGTTGGGACATCAAAAGTCTCTGCAATGCATAATAGCATGCATTTCCAGAATTGAGCCTATGTTTTATTTCTTTGTGCATCTCATTCCTATTTGTGATTATTGTTCCTAGGTATTTGAATTCAGCCACTTCCTCAAAATTTCCCTCATTTGTCATTAGCTGTCCATTTCCATTATATAATGTATTTCTACGTGTGACCATATATTTAGTTTCACTGATATTTACTTCCAGTCCTAATTTCTTAGTGTTACTCAATAGTGTGTGCGTGTTGGCCTTTAGTATCTCCTCGCTATCGGCCAGTAGTACTACATCATCAGCATAAACTAACAGCTTATTAATACCATTCAGTTGTAAGCCTTCCTCATTCTCTAAAGATTTAATGGCATGCTCTAGTACAAAATTAAATAGTAGAGGAGATAGTGCATCTCCTTGCTTCAACCCATTCTGGATTTCAAAAGTGTCTGAAAACTGTTTGCCTACACGCACCCTACTCGTTGAGCCATTTAGACACATTCGTATAAGTCTAACTAACTTTTTAGGAATTCCGAACTCCAGCAGGATACTATATAACTTCTCCCTCTTAATTGAATCATATGCTTTTTTGAAGTCTACATATAGTTGATGTACAGTACCATCATATTCCCATTTCTTTTCTAAAATCTGTCTTATACTAAAAATCTGATCTGTTGTAGACCTGTTTCTTCTAAATGCACAGTGATGATCTCCTAGAATGTCATCAATATAGGGAGTAAGTCTGCTTACTAATATATTTGTTAGAATTTTGTACGAAGTTGAAAGTAGTGAGATGCCCCTATAGTTGTTGCAATCAGTTTTATCTCCTTTCTTATAAATTGGTACGATAATTGATTCCTTCCATTCATCTGGAAGAGCTTCTTTTTCCCAAATCATACTAAGCAACCAGCGTATCTTGTCCATCAATTTTTCTCTCCCCCTGATTTTATCAGTTCTGCTGGGATCTCATCTGAACCTGATGCTTTATACATCTTCAATTTTTCAATTGCCATTTCAACCTCTAATGCACTTGGCTCTGCGACTAGCATTTCTGCTTGTCTGTAACTTATCCTCCTCAATGTCCTGTTCTGTATGTACATTTAATAGCTGATTAAAATAACTTTTCCATCTATTTAATATACTCTTGGAATCTGCAATCATATCCCCATTTTCATTCCGAAATATGTTTGTTCTAGCCTGAAACCCTTTCTTCTCTATACTAATTCCCTGATATAATTCTCTAATGTTCCTATTTTTTGCATTCATTTCAAGATCATTAATCTTCTCTCTCAAATATTCCCTCTTCTTACTCTTTAGTAACTTGGTGGTTTCCCGTCTAACACTACCCAATTGCTCTAAATTTACCTCATTTGGCTCGTGTAACCATTTCATTTTTGCTAGCTTTCTTTTCTTTACAATTTCGGCACATTCCTCATCAAACCATTTGTTGTTTTGCCTCTTTTTTAAACAACCAATGCTTTCTGATGCTGACAATTTAATAGTATCTCTTATAGCCTCCCATTCTTTATTTATATCAGTTTCTTCTTCGTTTGCCACATTGTCATCTGAAGATTCCAGTACTTCTAATCTATTAGCAATTTTGATTTGGTATTCTTGCCGCATTTCATCATTTTTCAAGTTTTTTAATTCATATTTTACAGAATCATCTTTAGCGTTTGTTCCTCTCATAAGCGATAGCCGTTTTCACCTTGACCAGATGATGATCTGAATTGCAGTCTGTCCCTCTAACTGATCTAATATCAATGATGCTACTGTGCCAGCGTTTATCCACTAATACATGATCTATCTGGTTCCGAGTTTCTCCATCTGGGGACGTCCAGGTGTATTTATGAATATCCTTATGCTGAAATGTGCTCTTAACAATGAGATTCTTTGATGTGGCAAATGTGACTAATCTAACCCCGTTGTCGTTACTATCTTCATGACTGAATTTGCCTATTGTTGGTTTGAATATATCTTCCCGCCCCACTTTTGCATTTAAATCTCCTAAGACAATTTTCATATGATATCGTGAAAGGCTATCAAATAAGCATTCTAATTCTTCATAGAACTCATCCTTGATCTTGTCATCTTTATCTTCTGTGGGGGCATGTACATTTACAATTATAAAATCATGTCGTTTACCCTTTAGAATTATGTATGATATCCTATCACTAACAAACTTAATATCTCGGATAGCGGATAGGATCCTCCTTCTGACCAAAAAACCTGTTCCAAATGCAGGTATTTCTGCACCCCCATAGTATAATGCAAAGCTTCCTGATTCCTGACTACCTTCTCCTGCCACCTAACTTCCTGTAAAGCGACTATATCCAAGGGCGATTTATCCAATTCCCGCGTTAATATCTCTAGTGCCCCGCTATTGTATAAAGTCCTAACATTCCATGTTCCTAGGAACATGTCCCTGTGTTTGAGCCTTTGGCATGGGTTCCCTGAAGTAGTCCCCGCCCGGAGAACCGAATGGGGGACTATTTGACTTCCGGAAACCCTCGACCCTCCGGCTTATAGCTCAGCGCCTTAACCACTACGCTACGGCGTGCCCCATTGTCTTTGAAGACATGTCAATTATATCAATCACATATTACGCGAGTGTTAAAATTTTATTTCGAGTCCCGGTAGGGTTAGAATTTTTAAACTTCCCCATAGCTTCGGTGGCACCATGACCCTGGGTTCGACTCAGCCTCTATTGGAAAGGAGTACCAGTCGCTTGTTCTGGGAGTAAATGCGGCCGTCACGCAGGGCTGACAACCCAGCTGACATGTGCCGATTGTCTAGAAAAAGTTGGAGTCTTACCGTCCTACTACCCCATAGGTCTCCTATGGCCTGTAGTGGGATCACTTTACCTTTACCTTTATGGGTTTGTTATTTGGAGGATTATAGATGCCATATATTTTGTAATAATTACTTTGTTTCCAAACATGTGCCATGACAATTTCACAGGTATTTTCAGTGTTTCCCATGTTATTTATTTATTTATTTATATACAGAATTTTAATGTTTACACATCTTTCTCTGCCTAAAGTTTTATTTTTCTTCTCCACTCATCTCTCTTCATCCAATCCATGTCCTCCAGTCCCCTTGCTCTCATTCCAGTTCTTATTTCCTGCATCCACGAGTTCGAGGCCTTCCTCTCCTCCTTCCAGGTGGACACCATTCCAATGTTTTCTTGGGCAATCTTTCTTCTTGCATTCGTCGTACGTGCCCATGCCAATTTAATTGCGTATACTGTATATAATCCACTATTGAATAACCAATGTTCATTTTTTCTCTTATGATAGTATATATTATTTTGTCTAATTTTGAACATCTTGCCATGTTATTAATTATTTTAAAATTAGATGTTAGACAATTTTTAACACCTGTTAAAGTGCCAGTCGTTATTTGTCTGTATTTTTTGGAGGAATAACATTATATCCAGGAATTTGGAATTTTGGAAAATCATATATTCCAATGTTGCATTCCATGACAGTGAAGACGTCTGCTTGCTTAGCAGCAAGTATCTTAGATACTTCAGTTTTATTTTTCTGTTATGTAAGAACACCTGCATTGCATTGTGCTATAATGTGTTTGTCATTCTTAGGAACGATTTGATGTTTGTAGTTGCGAACTCATGACTGCCATGTGATAGACTACTTGGCCGAAAGAATTTTCGTTTCCAGGGTACACCACATGCAGGCGAGTCTATCTTTGTACCCGAGTGCTATTTTCTTCAAATTTAGAATACATAGTCCAATAGTCTTTTTAAATGTGATTTCTGACTCCCATAAACCGCCTATATGAGGAGCCATGTCTGGTTTGCATTTACATTTGAAATTATGCGAAACACAAAAAATGTGAATATGATTAATCAGATCAGGAATAGGGAAAAACCCCTTTGAGTTGTGAAGCAGTTCTGACAAAATTGCTGCCATTATCATCTTGAGACGAATATCTTCAAACATGCAATAAAATAATTTGATACATTATCTGTAACAAGATCCAAGTGAATGCTGTTAGTAGAAATGAGACAAATAATACTATATCGTCGCTTAAGAAATAATACCGGCTAACTAACAAAATACAAATTTTACAAGAGAAAGAAAGAAAAGCTTTATCTGAGTACTCGTAGATTGCAACTAATTTCAAGAAAATGAAGAAAATATATTACTGATTTACGTGTTCACAATAGCGTAGCTCTTTTTCTTTACTAGACATCGTGGCGCTAGTTACGCTGTATTGAATCATCATTCATTTTAGGAATATGTCAGTTAAGCGGAATTTAAAAAAATGTTTTTTTAAGAACATTTCAAAATTAATAATTTACAGTATTAGAGTTAATTCAATAATATAATTCATGAACAAACTATTTTATTGTACTATTCATACTAAAATAATACATTATGTAATAATTATGAATAAAATCAAAATTTATTACAAAACATAGTTTGCCGATAATTTACAATATTCTTTGTAGCGATTAATATGATAGGTGGCATATAAACTAAGATACAACTCTAATATGAATGGATCTGAAACTAAAATGTTCCGAAATATACTAAATTGTTATTAAAATTAAATAAATCTATAAATAATGAAAATATAATATATTACCAATATCACTATAAAATATGTATGTGGAAAAGTAGAAATATATCCAGGTAAAAATTCCACCTATATTTGTCTAGAATAAAATACTGTAAAACGCTACCTGCTATACAAATGACAAATAATAGAATAAAGAGGTATTGTCAGAACTCTACCTACTACACAAGTTACAAATAACATAGGAACAAAAAAGGGTATTGTCAAAAGAATATAACTAATTCCAATTAGCAGTCTATACAACTAATAAGAAATATTCATTCTTTAAGAAAAGATAACATTAGTTATCTATTTAAAATATTAAAAATCTATTGACCCAATTCTTAGAAACCAATTAACGTTACTAAGCAATTCCAAGAAATGAGGATAAAGAATTACTACCTGGCTAGTACAGACAACAAAAGACATTCATTCACCTCTAGAAAATATAATCTCTTAATATTGACAGTTTACAAAGAAACTGAAAAAAATTTATGTATTAAATATCAAAGAACCAATTAACCCAGTTCTTAGAAACGTTATACATACTAGTAAATAAGATTATTGCAACATAGATATATATATTCAATTGTATGGAGTGGATTCGAGAAAAGTGGGAGGAGCCACCGCCTTTATAAGCGAGAACTTATATCAAAATACTCTCACTCTTGGTTACTCTGTGATCAGTGTTGAAACATAGTAGATCTGCAGACCGCGATCTTCGATTCAGTTAAAGCTCACTCTCAGCGACTCTGTGTTCAGTGTTGGAACATCGTAGACCTGCAGACCGCGATCTCTGATTCAGTTTAAATATTAGATTCGTCCGAGAAATAGTTAAATTTAAAGTTATAGTCCGTTAAGCATTTGGACTTTGAAAATATTTTATTCGAGCACGTGAACCTCTTAAGTATCTCATCGACTCCACTCATAGATAAAACTTTGTAACTGTATTAACAAAGGTGTATTTCTCCGTAAATAAAGAGTTTCTTGGATTTGTTAAAATTGAGTGTACATTTGTACGTTGTGCTTTTGCTTATAAAGAGTTCATAACCCCGAGATCTTTTGCCTACCACCGAGCACCGGTACATCTTTCATGTCTTACAAATAACGAATGTTGTCATAGAGTTGGTGGCAATCGTGCCGAAACCTTTTTAAGTTGCTGTAGATGTTCCTATTTTAGACTCCTTTATCTTCAGCTTTTCCAAGTAGAGCCTGGGAAATTCTTTCTCTTTCACAATCTGGGGGCGTCTAGGCAACTCCTTGAAGTCTTCAGTGAAATCCAGTTTATAAAACATGACACATTTTTTGTCATATTTCATTGACCTTAAATCAGTCAGAGTCGGGTCATTTAGTTTCCGTCCTGAGCGAATTGAATCGTACGTCAAGAGCCTTTTATCACAATAATCTGAAGAAACTGTATTGATGAAGCTTTTTCCTCGTCTTTCTTGTCGCAGTGCATATTGACTAGGAAGAGATAATAATAATAATAGCTGTATTTTACCTGGCAGAGTTAAGGCCTTGTCTGCCACTCAACCAGATTTTAAAAAAATACAAAAAAATTGTTTTACATCTAAATTACAATATACATAACGATTGCATGTTATAAATACAATACAATTAATATTTATAATGTAATTTGATTTACTCTAGATTTAACGAATTAAATATATAATATATATATATATATATATATATATATAAACGAACGAGAAAAAAATTATTAATGACATAGTATAAATTTAAATAAATAGAAAAAAATAATTATTAGACAACAGGTAACTGTATGAGCGTGACTTTTAAGTTATAAGTTTCTAAACACATCTCCCTAAAATTTTCAAACACGTCCGACAATATTAATAAATATGGAAGGTTCACCCGAATGGGTATTATTCTTTGCTATATTCTGAGATCGATTTTGTTCTTTCACGGCACTCGGTGATATGATATTGGTTACATCTCTGTCCGCACAATTCACACACACATTGGTCATTCGGGATGTGGAATGTCTTGTTCTTGCATAATTTGAGGTGGAAGCCGTGAATGGCTAGTCTTGTAATGGTGTGTCTCTGCTCCTGATTCTCTTTGGTCCAGTTGCGATCGATCATTGCAGTCGATATCTATCTCCGCTCTTTTCATTCTTCTCAGTTCTAGTAGCTTATTGCTGGCTCCGGTAGATGGTAGGCTGAGTCTCAGATCTTCTATGTAAAAAGTTTCCTTGGCCAGCTCATATGCCAGCCTTGATGGAGCATATTTTCCCACTCTGAGGGCACTCTTTAGGAACCGTACCTTGACTTTCTCAATGCGTTCTAAGTCACTGATTGTTAATTTTTCCCATATTAATTCGAGCCCATACGTGATTATTGGGGATATTGTCGTGTTGAAAAGTGTAGTGGCTGACGTTAGTGATAAGGATGCAAAGTTCTTTATTCTATACATCGCTTTCGTGGCTTCTGCTGTCCTTTCTTGTGTGTGGTATCTGAACGAGTTCCCTGTTTGTAGGGTTACGCCTAGATATCTGAATTTGTTGACTGTTGTTATAGGTTCATTGTATAGCGTCATTATGTCTTTTTTTGATGTCCGCCCTCCTTCTCTGAATGCCATCAGACAGGTCTTTTGCATATTGATGCTCAGTTGGTTTTTCATTACCCAGCTTTCTAATTCTAAAAGTGTTTCTTGTAGTTCTTCTCGGTTGGGCGATCCTAAGGCCATATCAGCTGCATACATTATTAATGTGGTTGCAGTCTTTCCTTCGAGTATCTCCACTATGGTCCGACAATATTTAAGGTGATTTTAAATACACATCTTGAGTACTCCCCCAAATTGTTTATTTTAAACTCATCCTAAACCTTTTGAGCATGGGTATAATCTTCGTCTAATATATGTTCCCCGTTCAATTTGTAAAAAAAAATGCTGTTTAGGGGTAGTGAAGTTATGTCAAGCCCGTCGTGATCGGCACAGAATCGTAAGGAAATACACCCTTTCTGCTTACGAAGTCAAATTTATCACCAAAATGATGTTTACTTTGAAAACATTTGTTTTTTGGTAGATTATTCGCCAGTTATTGCAAACTACTGGGCATAAATATAAAAGAATCGATAAGTCTCAACTCCATGTTGTGTGATTTCAAATGGGTGGAAGGGACAAATTTTGAAAATGTTATGTACTTTTCTTTTGTATTACAGATTACATTAATTCTGCTTTCGCCGTCCCCCAACTCTCTTTTATTTTAAGTGGGAATCATAACATGATAAATTGTGAATAATTACCGGAACAAAAGTTTGTCTTTTAAATAACAAATTACAGTTATTGTGTGCCGCACCTCTAAAATCCCCAGTAATGTGACAATGGTCCCTTTCTTTGCAATTGTCTTTTGTAAAATTTCCTCTTTTACAAATATGACAAATACTGTTGGTTTCGCATACTTTTTGTTGCAATGGGGTCGTTGTCTTAGTAGGTTCATTATGCTAAAAAATATATGCTCAATATTTTTACGTCATTAGGGAGCACATACATTGTTCTGCAGCATCCCGCCCTCTAAATAATTTGAGTTGGGTGTATTTATTTTCAGAGTCTTTTAAAAGGTAGCAAAAACTAAATGGCTCATGTTTTTGATAACGGCTGGTCCAGCTAGTTTGACAATTGTTTTCGCAATGCGATATCGGATGTAATATGCATTCGAAATCGGCATAAATTACAAATCTTATTTTTTGACTGCGATGAAATGTATTAAAATATACTTCGCCTTTTTCGGGCAAAACGCTCCTCACAGGCTTTACTTTACTACACATTATTAAATGATCGGATAGTCTATCCTCAGCAGATTTACCGTTGAGCGCGCTAAAATGGTTAAAACACCGTTTGCATACTTTGATGGATTTACAAAATGTTGTTAAAATGGTCTGATAAATTATTAAAAGCAGTAATAACTAAATAATGAGAATTGCCTTCATCGTCGGTCACGTATAACATCCATATGATCGGACAATTCTTTTTCACAAACTCAAACTTTTAACGGAAACACGTTTTAATCCACACACGGCTTTATCGCATTCATTACAAGTTTTTGCTCTATGGAAAGTACATTAATTGATATGTTGTTAATTTTTTCAAACTTATAAATTTATTTTATTTGAACCGGAAAATTTATGCATGACCAGTCATATTTTGATTCCAAATCGAGTCTGTTTAAATAACCTGTCATCAAATCTTTGTTCTTTTTAATAAACTCAGACAATATGCAATATTTAAAGCAGTAGGTGTCCAAATTGTTAATATTTATTAAAGATTTTGAATGTTTAAATGTCTTAGTCAATTTTACATAACCGCTACCTGACAATGGTACGTTCTGATTAATTGTAACTACACAGCTGTGCACTCGCAAGTAAAACAAACCTGATCCACCGAGGTTGCTTTCCTCAAACTCGGCATTTATTTAACAGTGTGCTTATTTACTACCACTTTTATATTCGACGCTTGAGAAATCGCTTCGTTTTTTTATTTAAAATTATGCGAAGAAGTTTATCTTTTAATGTTTTCAAATTAATACTCCACAAATAAGTTAAATTTTACCGAATTATATTTCATTAGTGCTTTTTTTATTAAGCCAACTATGTCATCGCGTAGTGTCTCCAGTACACTTTTTAAATCTCATTTACTG
This sequence comes from Diploptera punctata, assembly GCA_030220185.1. Taxonomy (NCBI): domain Eukaryota; kingdom Metazoa; phylum Arthropoda; class Insecta; order Blattodea; family Blaberidae; genus Diploptera; species Diploptera punctata. The sequence goes on from JASPKZ010005291.1 coordinate 483,116, forward strand.
AAATTTTTAACTGCGTTAGTTTCCAGTCTACTTTTAAAAGCACTTTCAATTATTGTAAATTTTTTTATTGACACTTGCTTCAAACGATGCTGTAAATGGTGGTCCATTTGTTGGTAGTATCCCTTGTTACACCCCTAAAGAACCAGGGATGGGTGATGGTCCGTATTAGCAGCTCTGAAGGACCGGGGGTGGGTGATGACTTGTGGTAAAGGTGCTTTGGCAGCCTCCACATCTTCCATCGGTGTAGTAGTAGCAGCATTTTTAAATTCAGCAGTCTGCAAAATTAAACAAAACATACATTTTGAATACATATTACTTGAAAAAATATATAACTATTACATAAACATTGTATATTAAATGAAACACTAAATTCCGTACCTTGACGTTTTTAGTGTGATATTTTCGTTGATGTTCTTGTAAATACCTATGCGACTTAAAAACTTTGCTGCATGTATTGCAAACAATTTATTTTTGCCCATGCACTTCGCTAATATGTCGAAGTAAAATATCCCTTTTTGTAAATAATCTTTTACAAGTATCGCAAAAGTGTTTTTTTTTGTATACTATATGTCTGTTTAAATCTTTCCTCCATTTAAATGATAGCACGCAATCTTCGCATAAAAACGGTCCATTTTTAATGCTGTATAAAATATACATCTTACTAATTCAAGTTCATTTTCACTTATAAATAAAATAAAATATATATGTAGCTGTTTTTAAAACCTTCAGGCGCGCCGTCTGTGAGGCTTTTTGTGAATAATTTTTGCCACGTGTTATTTTTTACACGGTAGGACGTGTGTGCAGACATCTTGCAGCTATGCTCCACGCTCTTTTTGTTTTTTAAAATACACAACACAAGCCGAGTAAAGCTACGTATTATTTTTATAATGGTCAACTTTTGAAGTTTTTTTATTCAACGCGCGTGCACGATCATTATGTAGCTAAGGCTCCACCCTCTTTGGTGTGTATGACGTCACACAAATCATGTGCTTAAACTCTTTTAATAGGCAGGCATATGCTACATAAGTCGGCAAAAAATATATGTAACATAACAGGCAGCGCTGTCTGTAGGAGGTAAAATCAATAGGTCTAATCAATCAATAACACACAAGGGTCCATCAGCCAAGAATGGGCAACGGTCAAGGACCTCCCGGAAAGTCCATAGTAATGCTGCAGGCGGCGCTCTCAGCGCATGTTATCCTTTAATAAAACCGCGACGTCAAAAATTGTACGTAATACGTTTTTGCATAAAAATCCCTCTTTAATAAGCTTTGTATGCAGAAATATGTTAATTAAGATCGTTAACCCTTTTCTTCGTAAACTTCCATTTCGTTTTTGAAAATATTTATTTCGCTGAAATTAGCACTAAAAGATCCTAGAAAAAGAGGTTTTAATGAGAAATAGACATAGTTTATGTTTTATCATTGTTTATTGAGTTGTATCAAAATGGATACATTTTGCATTAGTGCACCAAATCACCACCATATATATTCTAGTATTAAATTTTAAGAAGTTTACCTTCAAAAATTAGTATAACAAAATTTATTGCCTTAAAAAGACAACATTATAATTGTACATCTTATGTATAAAAAGAGAAAGTAATAAAAAAATGAATTGTATGTGAAACAGAAGAAAACAGTTTATTTTGTCTGTCAGACAATCGCACTCCACATTTGATACACTTCAACGTTGTCTGACAGAATCTACATCTACCCTTTATCTCATGTGCAGGTAAGTGACCAACATCATCAGAAGGTCTAGCAGCAATAGGCTTATGTATCTTAGGGGGTGGTGTCCCTTTTTCTTCTGCAGATCAAGACTTTTTCCTTCATGTAGGAGGCTTTTAGCTACATCTATCCTAAATGTTTTCAAGCCCATCCCTTTGGTCTTGATGCCATTTTCTTTGTCCATAAGTGACATTTCCCTACGGTTCAGAAGGCAGCCATTAGCAACACAAATATCCAATACCTGTGAAAATAGTGCCATATACCACCGTTGTGTTCTCATATTTGTACGATACAATGCAACAAGCATGTCAGACAATTCGACACCACATTGTAGTGTTTTACTCTTTGTGGGCACCTAACGTTAACTTTTTGTTTTACATCTTTACTGTATCTTCTTATTGTAGATACAGGATGAGCATCGGTATAGCTACTCCCAAGAATTACCTACTTATCATACCACTTTACAAGGGCTATTTATTATCGTCGTCGACAACTTAATGGAAACTTCCTCTACCTTCTTTCTTCACGGACTTTTCATTCACTCTTCATTATGCAACCTGTCAGACGATTGTTACGCATTGTGCCTAATCTAAGGATACCATATTCTAGGCGAGGAATGATATCAATTCAAGAGAAGAGAAGAAGTTTTCAAAATAGACAGTTGAATAGGGAGGATTTTGTAGTGAATTACATAATGCAAAAACAACTTTCGCTTCAAAACCAAACTTTCTTCTTCCTCCGTAAATTATATCCCACGAAATGTTTTTTCTTCGTAATAAGGAAAAAAGTCATATACAATACCTGAATTTCCAGATCGCACAATCATTTTAAATCCCCATTTCTTCGGTTTCCCGTTCATGTAATGCCGCCCCGATCCTGCTCTTGTCCCTTTATATGGTATCATCATTTCATGCATCGAGCATTTTCTTTCCTGTTCTACTTTCAGACAGTTCAATCTAACCCTTCTCCAACACAGGCCTTACTTTAAAATAACTATCATCTAACAATTCATTGTTAGCAAAAATGAAGGTAACGCCTGAGTGTTTCATACCGTCTCAGTCCCATTACTGAAGCGACCTGCTCAATTCTTGTACTTGGCGACCAAGTCTCTATATGCCAGTAATTGAATAATTCCCAAGTACAATTCTACAGCTAAAAAATTACAAACTTCTGAAAAATTTGTATTCATGCTCTTTCCAGTGTGCTGCGTAAAATACAAATTGGCATTATCTACAATACTTGAGATGACATCATTACTAAAAAAAGGTTTGAAATATTCAAGTGGCCCTTTGAGCTCCCTGGGAGTTGTGAAATCATCATCTTCAATGTCTACTTTATAGCTGGAGTCCTCTTGCCACCTTTTGCTCAATTGTTTGTAGTCAGCCTGTTTTATTATCTAAGATTGGATCGGGGTGAGCTTCCATTAGGTTTATGATTGCCTCGTCCATGCTTTCTTTGCTTAGTATTATAGCGTTTTCAGAAAGTTTGGTTTTATTTATTTGTTCTAGTGATGCTTCTAGTTCGGTTTCGTTGTTGAAGTGATATATTGTGAATTTTTCTGTTTTCGTGTTGATGTTGGAATGTCTACGAATTTTGCTTTGATTGTTAGGGTTTTGTTGATGTGTTCTAAGTCTTGTTTTACGTGTCCGGTTATGATAAATGAGGTATGTATGTTGTACAGGGATGTGGATTCTGCTGGGCTTACTCTGATATGCTTAAGTGTTTGACCTGAGGGTGTTTGTGTGTTGGATTCTACATTGCTAGTGTATGTTGTTTTCCTGGTTGTACCAGTGTCCGTTTTGGCCCGCTCGGCCATGTTGGTGTGTTTATCTGTGCATATTTGAGAATTAGTATTTAATCATTTTGCACTTTTAATATTTCACTGCACCAAATAATATAATATTACCACCTACCTTGAGATTGCAATATTAATCCATTGTGCTTGAGTATACACTGTGATGTTTTCTCTACTGTTTATACACGGATTCAAAATGGGCGCGTTATTTGTGAGTCAATATGGCGGCTTGCGTACTGGCTGCCCTGGTCGCAGTATCAACCCGGTAGTGAGAGTCAAGGTGGCCGCCTTGTTTCGCGCACTTTTTTTCTTACCAACGCTTTATTAATATATTTTGAACTACTGGACCGATTTCAACAAATTATATCTCAAATGAAACATTTTGAAAATATTAATTGATGGTATTATTTGATTTTACGTAACTTGTGATTTTACCACTTTTTAGCACTGAAACACAGAGCACATTAACTGCACACACTGGTTCGCTGCCTCCTCGATCCATGTGTGGTGTGTGTGTGTGTGTGTGATTAGAGAGTCAATACTTCCTTTTTGTGTGCCAGTCCTCCTTCCTCTCCCGAATCTAGACCCGTGAATGAACCAAGCTCTACGTCGATATACTTTACTTCACCACCGAGTCCTGAAACGCTGAGATATCGGAAGGGGACCTGACTAGGAAGTCCTTCCCTCATGACTGTTTTAGGGACTTATTATGCCCTCTTCAGCCCTTGTTAGTGTTTTTAATCTAGGTTTTGTGATTCTGAGGAAATTAATAGCATTCTGCGGTTCAGAACGATAGTCCCATGGGTAAATCCTGGGCGTGTATGCGTTGGCAAGGTCCAGATGAAGGAGACATCCATGGCATCACCGAACCAGCCGCCAGGACGCCGGCCAGCCTGCAGCAGTATTTAGTTCTTACGCGTTATTTTGGCTTTGGTATTTTGCTTTGAAGGTTAATTCGGCGTTGGAGGTTATGAGATTGAATGTGCTTTGTTTTTATTAGTATGAAATCTAGGGTAGAGGGGGGATAGTTGGCGCACATTATAAAAAATGCAATATCTCTTTTGTGCAATGGTATGTATATATTATTATTATTACTATATAATCACAATTATTTTACAAACATAAAAAATTACTTTTTAAAACAATGGCAAAATTGTTTTAATGAAAATCTGACTTAATAAAAATACATAAGTTTAACCATCTCTCCCACCCTGGTGGGTAAGATGGCGCAAAGATATTTGTGGCAGTAAGCCGTGCAGAATTACATTAAAACTTCAGTTTTGACTTTCTTATTTTTTTCTTTTCCATTCTTCCACACAAAGAGCACTTGTCTGAATATATAGAGCAAGTTTCATGAAGCCATCTCGTACATTTAATACATTTTATCTAGTCGGCTCTGGATACTGTCTCTTCATACAGCTCAAAACATTCGACACACTGATTTTCATTGTCAGAAGTGGAATCATCACTTTCTGGTATTGGAATTAATGATTCAGATGACGTCGATGAACATGTAGATATATTTCGGCGTCTACTCTGTAGTTTTTGTTTTGAGTTTTTGTTTTTCTCCTGAGAACTGGCCGAAATTCCATGAGGAAATAAGTCTGTAGCCCAATTTGTTATTAATAATAATTTTAAAAATAACTTACTGAAATCAAATTGGATCTCATTAAAAAAAAGTCAAATAATATATTGGATGGATGTATGACCAATATTATGCATTTCTCAATGGGAATACATTTTTATAAAAAATATAATTCGTAATATTTGTACTCGAAATAAAAAAAAATCATTGTATTAGTCATATATAATATTCTGTGCAGAAAGTTTATCTTGTCAATATAATACTTAGTTATGTTTTTAAAATAATAATGCATTTGAGTCAGATTACTACATTTCGTTTAGGTCTGTATGTATTTTATTGACCTATTATTTTAATTTATTTTATAATTTTAATGGTTTAATTTAATGTTTATATAAAAAATAATTTACAAATTAAAGTCATCGATAATTTATCATGAAATTTAAACAAATATTTTTGTATTTTTTATCATTTTGGCCCCACAATTTCACTTACAAATAAATCGTAACTGAAGTTAAATGGAAACTATCTTAGGTGAGAGCGGAGCATCATTTAAATGCCCAGGCGCGTCAACTCTACCACCATTCTGTGCGCCATCTCTCCTGATTCATACAAAAATGTTTTTGCATTGACTAGAGATGGAAATTTTTGTAATAAGACATTGAAGTTATGTTATTAGTAACAAGGACAAGTACCTTTGTATGTAGAGATGTCAATCTCCTTTCTAACGGTATTCAGTCCCTTTCAAACTGCACCCACAATAATCCTTTAAAAGTTTCTTCAACTTACCAAAAATATGACTCTTCACAAAAATATTTATTTCTTCTTTTTTTTTAACGTTACAAACACCACAATTTCACACGAGAACTTTCTCTTAGGACTGCACAGGCACGAATAGTGAAAAACGAGTTTTCTTATGATTTTAAGGATAAATGTTAGACTTCGCCATCTTATACACTGCGCCATCATTCCCACCTTTGCCCTATTTGTACCTGTCTATGGTTAGTGGTGTTAGTTGTTTTGTATTTTTTTATTGACTATTGTGTTATCAAGCTCAGATTTGAGATCATAAGTGTTCTTATATCGTTTCTTACGGCATCAGAGGCTAAAAATCTGCATTTCATATTGTATTGCAAAGTTGCTTCATTATTGTGGCGATAATAGCAATCGGTGCTGGTATTTTAGTGCATATCTTGGTTATTTCTTTGTCATTCGTCTGCTTTTATAAGTTGGAGTTTCTTATATGTTTATGTTATATATTTAAGTGTTGTGTTTTTTGATTGGGTTTATGTGTATTAGGATGGTTTCTCTTTTGCTTTATTTTGAGTTAGTTTGCTGATGTGGTGTAAATGTGGGCGGATTATTTGCCAGGGAGGAACCTTATTCAGATTGTGTTCCGAAAGAGATTTCTTCCAGGTTGAAATTTTGATTTCCTGCATCGGTTCTTCACCAGTCGTGCGTAACGATTGTAGTTTCTTTTTGAGTGCTGGATCTCCAAATTGTCGATATAGTTTGAGGAATTGACGTTTCATTTTTAGGTATAGGTTCAAGGTGTGATCTGGAGCATTAGGATTTATGGTTGTCTTGAGTGGAAGTTGTCGACAATTGGAGAGCCGTGTGTATTGTGGCTTCGAAGTTGAGGATGGTTTCTTCCAGCTCGTCTGTAGTTGTGATGTGTAAGCGTGGAATTATCCAGCGTGTAATTAGATGTGAGTATTCTGACCAGTCTGTATATGTTGAATGTACTCGGAAAGGAGGAGTTAGAAGGCAGGTGGTATTGTGGTTAAAGAGGGATTGGTGTATGGTCAGAGTTAAGGACACAAGGGAGAGTGGTTATGAAGGGAGAGATTTGTACATTTTTTGTAAGGGCGATGTCGAGTATATCTGAACTTAAGCCATGGATAAAGTGACGGATGAAAGTGTGCTCTCTTGGTGCTGAAATTTCAATGTGTTCTTGTTGACAGTAATTGTGTAATATTATACCTGAAGGGTTTCACACTCGACAGTTCCAGAAAGTGTGTTTGGAATTGAGGTCTCCTGCGAGTAGAAATCGCCGAGAGAGGGACGTTAGGGCGTTGAGATCATGTCGAGTGTGGAGTTTAGCTGGTGATTTATAGACTGAAGTTATGAGAATATCTGCATTGTGGGAGATGGGCAGGTAGATTCCAGTGGCTTCGAGAAATTGTAGCCTGGGCAAATCAGCTACTTGATGTCCAATGGACTTTTTAATGCAGATAGCTGTGCCACCAAGAGGAGCGTTAAGTCTATCATTACGATAGATGAAGTAATCTGAAAGTTTGAAGCGTTGATTTGGCTTAAGGTGAGTTTCATTTGAAGGGCTATGTCAATGTTGTGTGCTTTAAGTGTTATCTCCAGTTCTTGGGCTTGTGAGATTAAACCATTAGCATTAAATGCCATGACATTGAGTATGGACCGTTTGAAATTATCCATTGGTCCCGAAACATATATTAACTATTTGTGATAGAAGCTGGAGACGTTTCTGCGACGATTGCATCCGATTAAGAACAGGCTGCATCATCTGGATTATCTCCTGCATCTGTCCAGTAACAACGTTTTCACTTTTTTCGGCCGTCTGGGGTGAATCAGTGCTTTGTTGTGCGTTTTGTTTCCGCACAGGGTTTACTATATTGCTATAGGATATTTGCGGATTTATTTTCTTCGACGTGAAGGTGCGTACCGGCTTTTCAGGTGCGGATTTTTTACTTCTGAGATATGCTTGTTGCGCTGCCTCGTATTTCGGACATCCGCGATATGAGGCAGGGTGCCCTGTTTGCTGGCAATTTGCGCATTTAAGTAGTGAGATGTCAGGTCTCACTAGATCGCGTTGGGGACAATTTTTGTGACTATGCTCGAGAGAGCAAATGACAACATTGCAGCCCGCAAAGGTGTGATTGAACCGCTGACAGCGGTAGCACTGTTTCATGCCAGATTTCGGGCGATAGGATTCGACTGACACGACAGTGTATAGTAGTCTATTTAGATTGTAAATTTCTTTATTGTTTTCAGTGTTGTCGAGTTCGACAATAAAGAGTGGCATTTTCTGTGTTACAGTAATAACTATTTTGATGAGTTGTCTTACCGAGCGTACACTGTATCCTATGGAGATACATTCTGTCTTGATCTCCTCAGGAGACACTGTTGTTGGTAGACGACGAAGCGTGACTCTTATTGGCTGTTCATTTTTAGGTTGAAAAGTATAATAATGCCTGGTGCCAGCCTTTAAGTATTGAATGACAACATTATAATCCTCCATTGTCGGGCAGTAGTAGTGAATTCCTTCTGGTGTGACTATTACCCTTTGGGTAATTTTTCATGATAAATTTAACCTCTTTATTTGTTTGAAATATATTCTGATGACCTAAGACCGTGATAGGTGGGGGTCTAGTTGAGTTTATGCGTGCCCTAAGAGGCTGCTGTGTGTTTTCTGAAGTAGCGTTATATGCAGTTGTCTCTACTGTTGAGACAGTGATTGAGTTTTTTTTACTATACACTATCTCCGGTTTTTTAGTTATTTTGGGCTGAGGTTTCGTGTCAGTCGAAACCTTGGTGCGTGGTAAGGACTTTTGAGCCTCTGGAGTGGTCACTTTAGGTCGCTCTTCCTCTGACAGAATTGAAAATCTGTTGGAAGTAGCTACCTCCGAGTGCACTTTTTTCTTACAGGCATGCGGTTTGATTCTTTGTTATTAGTTGCCATTTCTGGTTCATTATTGTTTCTACGTTTTTTAGTGTCTTTCTGCGCGGCCTGACCGACACACAGTAGGTGTGTTTTTTGCGAAATCTCTTGCATATGTTCAAGCAGCCATTCGAAATATTTGGATGGCTCTTTAACGTCTCGGAATTTATTTTGGACTTCCGCCATGCATGCCTATGAGAGCTCGTAAGCGGCCACAGAACGATCCACTTCTGGGAAGATGCAGAAGAAGTTAATTTGCAAATAAATAATGTTTCTTATTTGTGAAGTAACTTGCACGTACTTCGATCCTGGCTTGAATGTTTGCTTTTCTATATAAGTTTCAAAAGCAGTAAGGTATTCTTCCCATAATGGATTCGTTCTGTATTCCAGAAGCTGCATCTCTACGTCACTTTGTTGTAGAGCCGTTGCCATATTGCTTGGTGAAGCCAAGACTTAGTCCAAGACACGGTCTACAACAATAAAAATGAAAATAAAGCACATACACTCTCTTACCTTGTGTTGTGATGATCACTATTTACACTTATTTTTTACTGATTAGCACTTTAAACCCTTTACAGGCGCACTTATGCCCTTTAGGCATACTATGTAAACTTCACTAAATGCACTGAACAACACTTGGTCCGTACTAGGATCACGGATTTTAATAACGTTATCTAATTTTTTTGTAGAACAGTCAGCCAGGGCTGATATTTCACTGCAGCGTTCTCTAAGAGGTCCGTGATGCATGACAGCACTTCCACGATGTTTCCATGTTGAAAGCTGGCTGTAGAATGAATGGTTGCGATGCTGCGTTTGGTGGTGCCTATATACACTTTTCCACACCTGCATGGTATCCTTTATATGCCTGCTGTCTGATGGGGATGGAGTTGGTCCTTTATAGGTTTGAGAAGTTTCTTGATTTTCCTTGTAGCAGGCGAGTGACTGAACAAGATTTCGAAGTGTCAACTGCCGGGCCTACAGATAACCAAGGAAACAATACTATTATTCTTTTAATAAAATTGGTCCTCAAAATTAAAAAAGGACAAAAATAACTTTTTTATCGTTTACTTGTGTTATACATAGTTTGGAGGTTCAAACAAACGAAAGATTCTTATTTTCTTTCACTATTCAGACTTATAGATAGTAATTTCTATGTCCTGATTTCAGAAGGAAATAATATGACGCGAAAATTCAAAGGAAAAAAAAATAACTTTATTCTCAAATGCTCGTAATCTTCTTTCCTCCCTTAAAGCAAGAGTCCATGTTTGGCATCCAATTAATATAACTGGCAGAATAACAGTTTTATATATTTGCACTTTAACTTTATTTTGAAAAGAGTTGGGATGACAAGAGTCCCTGTAATGAATAAAAGCAAGCATTTACAGAATTGAGCCTATGTTTAATTTCTTTGTGCACTTCATTCCTGTTTGTAATTACAGTTCCTAGATATTTGAATTCAGCCACTTCCTCAAAATTTTCCTCATTTGTCATTAGTTATCCATTTATTATACTGTTATTAATGCTAATTTTACATCTCGTATGGTCTTTCCCGTTGAATGCCATTACTTTCGATTTACCTTCAGAGAATGTTATATTAACTTTCTAAGCTACATAGATAAGAATAAAATCTACTATATTATTATTTGTAACATTTTATGCTACATAGCTCAACAAAGAACAACGCTACAATGCCTTCTTTCTGAATCAAACTATGGTAACCGTTTTAATGTTATGTAAAAGTGTGATTCAATGATTAAAATATAATGTGTATTGTAAAGAAAATATTCAAGTATTTATTTGGTGGGGCGAACTCTCCCCCCGATGTCGGATGAACCAGAATGTCCACTCGATATTGATGGAAAGCAGGATGGGCCAATCAAGGCAATATATATATATATATATATATATATATATATATATATATATATATATGGGTATTGTAAAGAAAATATTCAAGTATTTATTTGGTGGGGCGAACTCTCCCCCCGATGTCGGATGAACCAGAATGTCCACTCGATATTGATGGAAAGCAGGATGGGCCAATCAAGGCAATATATATATATATATATATATATATATGGGTATTGTAAAGAAAATATTCAAGTATTTATTTGGTGGGGCGAACTCACCCCCCGATGTCGGATGAACCAAAATGTCCACTCGATATTGATGGAAAGCAGGATGGGCCAATCAAGGCAAAAAAAAAGTGTATTGTAAAGAAAATATTAAAGTATTTATTTGGTGGGGCGAACTCTCCCCCGATGTCGGATGAACCAAAATGTCCACTCGATATTGATGGAAAGCAGGATGGGCCAATCAAGGCAAAAAAGAAATGTGTATTGTAAAGAAAATATTCAAGTATTTATTTGGTGGGGCGAACTCTCCCCCGATGTCGGATGAACAAAAATGTCCACACGATATTGATGGAAAGCAGGATGGGCCAATCAAGGCAAACAAAAAAAAAAAAAAGAAATGTGTATTGTAAAGAAAATATTCAAGTATTTATTTGGTGGGGCAAATTCTCCCCCGATGTCGGATGAACCAAAATGTCCACACGATATTGATGGAAAGCAGGATGGGCCAATCAAGGCAAAATATATATATATATATATATATATATATATATATATATGGGTATTGTAAAGAAAATATTAAAGTATTTATTTGGTGGGGCGAACTCTCCCCCGATGTCGGATGAACCAAAATGTCCACTCGATATTGATAGAAAGCAGGATGGGCCAATCAAGGCAAAAAAAAAATGTGTATTGTAAAAAAATATTCAAGTATTTGTTTGGTGGGGCGAACTCTCCCCCGATGTCGGATGAACCAAAATGTCCACACGATATTGATGGAAAGCAGGATGGACCAATCAAGGCAAACAAAAAAAATATGTGTATTGTAAAGAAAATATTCAAGTATTTATTTGGTGTTGTTTGTCGTCGTATTTCCGAGGACCTCAAATCTGTTCGCGTTAAGTATGGTACTTGTGGGTGATTCTCCAGTACTAGGTTTGGTTGTTTTACTTGGGAGAATGTACCCGTCGGTATCCATATCGGTACTTCTCTTAGCCATTTCAATTGTCCCTGGGTTGGGGATGATCCCCCGCGAATACTTATTCACGGACTCTATTGAACACTAAAAGGTCTCCTATCGGTTTAAATTCATATCCACATTTAGTATCTACACAGCCTAGTATTACACTGACAAAATATTTAACTATCCTCTTGAAATGCCTGTTGCAATCTAGGCAAGAAAGCACAGAAAAACACTCACGGTTTGTGGAGATTGATTAGTCACCATCTGGTTCCAGTGCCAGTCCTGGTCCAAATTGCTCCGCTTCACTCCTGCGTCCAGTCCCGTCTTTCCCAACGTGCTCTTGAAGAGACGAAGTCGATCGTAGTTTATGTGTTTAGTAATGAATATGTTTTCGGTTGGGAATACTGGTCCACCGGTAAGGAGTCGCCCTGTCAAACGCCGTGGGATATCGGCCGAGCTAGGGGCAGAGGGGATAGGCGCCCTACTGCCTGGGTAAAGGTACTACCAGGGTAGGCGGGTAGGTTAGGACCCTCGGCCGTCAGACCGGTTTGGCTCTTTGCCGCGCAAGGCGCGGGCTTTGGTAGCGGGAGTCACTTCTCCAGCCGGTGCTGATGAGGCGACGGTCGCTGCGAGGAACGCTGTTGCAGAGCCCCTTCTTCACCGCTGCCAGGAGATCCTTCCTCTTCCGCTGCTAGCTCAGCTCTCTGGTCCTTTTTTTTTTTAACCAAGATATTAGTTTGTGATTCGTTGTTTGTGTTACTGGAATCCCAAGTTAGGTCTTGTATAACTTGCAGGTATTTGTCTTGGGGCAGGAGAGGTGATTATAGGGTATACTGGACTAGGATGAGATGAAACTACAGGGGGATCAGGTTCCTCGTTCAGCATTAATCCCTCTTCTACATCTGGCTTACTTGAAGGCTGCTTCATATGTAGTAACCATGAGGTCGCATTGTTCCACACACAAGCCAAGAGTTTCGCACTGAGACCAAATGTTTTATACAGCATAGTTCCATTAATGATCGAGTTTAACAACAGTTTGAAAGCCCTGATGATGATATATAACCATACAAATCCAGATGCGTAAGTTCCGAACTCGGAGAACACGCCCCACATGTCTCGAAACACGTTACGTGTTATCGCTGTTAGGTCACCATCATGGAGGAGGTTGTGAATTCCTTCCCCCTGGCGCTCCACATGTTGTCCGCTGTAACCACGACTGATGATATCTGTAATTGGTATCCGTTCGGATTGAAACATCAGATTCTTCTCCATACTATCGATATCATGTAATGTGTATAGTCCCCTTGAAACTAAACTGGAGTGATATAATTCCATTTGATATCTTCATTTGGGTACAACTGGTCAGGCAAAAAAGTCCCTGACATACGGCCTCCATAAACATTGTACCAACCATTCTCAAGATAGAACCATACAGGCATTAATTGTAGACATTCCACTTCATTCCCTTTCCTCTTTAAGACTCCTGTTTTAGGTCCTGGAAACAAACTACTGTTCTTGTATGACACAGGCAAATCTGAATAGCACCGTTCTGTTCCTCTAACCGTCACTGGAACAGGCACACAATCCAGAATGTAGGCAACTTCACCCCGACGGACAGCTGTATGCCCTTTCTCACCAGTGAGTGTGTGGGCAAACTCTTCCTCGTAGATGAAAGCTAATGACAGTACGTTAAGGAGACCTTGGCGTTTGATTGGACATGTTTGCTCCCTGAAATGCCTGTATAGTGACATTATTTGTGACTTGATATGTCGTTCTACATACACAAATTTAGAGTTCACATACGTAGTGAGGCTAACCTCTAAGGGATCTAATGTAGATGAAGGAAGGAAGTACTTAGGCTGATCATTCCCTATCAGGATAACCATCAGACGAGGGTGTTCAGTAGTGTACCCATGTTGCATGCAGATGAGAGAGGCTGCGGACAACTCTAGAGCAAATGCCTGCTGATCACTTTCTACAATTATAGAACGTTTATAAGATTCTTGTAACGCCTCTACCATTAGGGTCCCAGGTCTCATACAAAACGAAATAATCACTAGGTGAGCATCTGTCGTGTCCCGAGTGCGTCCAGTAAGTGTTCCCATAAAGAATGTCTATTGCTTCACCTCTATTATATGAAGCAGATTCGCCACTTGGAAGCATGATAATTGTTTTGGAGATCAACTCTGGTGTACCCATCTTTTAAAGTGATAGTAGCAGCCACCTGTACGATAACATCTGTGTATTCATTACCATTTGAGGTTTAACTGTATGCTATTCACTTCGTTTATTTTATTATTCGATATGTGGTGATTTTAATTTAACTACCTTACAGCTGCTATCCATGGAGATCTTTCCTACTAATGTAAAATTATTGTACTGTGTTGTGTTAGAACGGAGGTCTCGAATAGTATGTGAATCATCCCATGCGTAGGTGAGGCTGTCATGAATCCTATTACAGCTATCCCTTGATGTGGATAACTAACCCTCCTTAATGCCCCCTGGTAAAGCTGATAAATGGGAATGCATTCCACAGTGGAATATAGTCTGTATGTAACTGATGGAACATTTTCTGTAATATACCTTGTCCACCGTCTTTTTCTGTACGAGTTGTAATTGTACTTTGCTCGTGTTAACATTTTCTGACACCTGACGACATGGATCTATTCCATTCAGTGCGACAGCTCTAAGTTTGACATCCTTGTGATGGCAATCATAACCAAGTAAAGCTATTGTATTCGGCAAGTATATTAGTATTAGCAAAGGTAGGAACCTTCCCGGGAAAACCAAAACCATTTTAATGCAAGTGCTTATTGTTCCTGCTGCTGTGTATGCTGACTTTATATAGAGGGAATTGGATTCCCTCTGAAGATTGCATTTGGTCTAATCTGAATGAATGTAAGCCATGAACTTCTAGGTCCATGCCTGCGATATAGGCGCCTGCCGATTTAGGTACATCTAGGATGACAAAGTGTTTGTTTTTTTGTGCATTTTACCTAGAATGAATTCCACATATTGGTCTTCTAGGTATGCACAAAGATGAGCAAAGTCTTTAACTGTTGATAAAGTTACTTTGGTGTTCTCATTAACTAGTTGTGCTGTGAAACTCGGTGGAGCGAAATGTCAAATAAAGTTTCGGTTTAATAAGACCATTTTTTTTTTTGCTATTAGGTTTTATTGTAATGTCAGGTATTTTTCCCTTCATTTGTAGGTGTGCGGCACCTATTTCGGCGTATCTGTATGATTTATGTGTATGGGCAATGATCATATTCATGATTAGAAGCGTTTTTGTGATCTAGTGAATCTGCATATTGGCTTCTAGAGTAGTTCTTACACTAGGCGTGCGTGATCGATTATTGCTCATACAATCTAACTTTCTCCAACAGAGGCCTTACTTTGAAATAACTATCATAATCCATCAATTCATTGTTTGCAAAATGAATGTCTGAGTGTTTCATACCGTCTCAGTCCCATTACCGATGCGACCTGCTCAATTCTTGTACTTGGCGACCAATAGTCTCTATATGCCGGTAATTGAATAATTCCTAAGTGCAGTTACAGCTAAAAAATCACAAATTGCTACAAGTGCCTCTCGAAGATGGCATAAGGATTTTCATGATCCCACACATGACTGTTCTTTCAGTTCAGAACCAGCCCAGTCGTATTAAATGTTGCCTCATCAATGAATAAGACCGAGGAAAAGAAGTGCGGTGGCTGTAACAAAGCCCAATTACAAAATTGTACCCGTTGAGAAAAGTCCACTGGCTGTAAGGCTTGTACTTTTCGCAGATGAAAGGGACAGAACTGGTCTTCGTGCAGGACTTCCCATCACTTTGATGGTTCGTGCCCATTACACGTGGAACAGCACGAGTACTATTAGAAGGATCATGTTCCACCCAACGAAGAACATTTTCTTCGAACTCTGTTTACCTTCAACGACCCATGCTACCGCAAACGCCTATCAACAGATTCGAAGGTTGTTCGGCGAGGATGGCGTCTATTCGGATACCGCTCCGCGTACATGGCAGGAGCTCTTGCACAATTACATTGTGCTGCACCATATATCAGATGCATTTCGGCAAGATTTCTTCGGAATGGTAGGAAGCATTGTCCATAACAATAATACTGTTGGGATGAATGTTTGGTAGTAATTGATTAATAAACCAGTTCTGAAAAACAGTGCTATCCATTTCTTCGTGGTAATCCTTAGTTGATTTTGATTTGAATGTGAGGAGGGCGTTAGGAATGAAACCAGTAGAACATCCGGCGTGTAATATGATGAAGCGTTGACCTTTACCTATTGGAGTTTTTTTTAGGGGAAATCAATGTCATCGTCTTGGGGCTTCCAAATTTTGCTCTTTGTATGGTTTACATTAACCCAAGTTTCATCCAGGTAAATAACAGCGCGACCAATAGCCCGCAGTTTTATAATTGTTCTTAAAGATTTAAATCTTTTTGAGATAACGTACGGCCTTTCCATTAAGAATTTCCTTCCTTGTATATTTTTAACAAATCGAAAGTTGATTTTTCTAAGAATTTCTCTCAAACTCCATACACTTCCACTGAATAACTTATCTTTAATTAGGGCAGTTCGCATATCGTTCAAACTAGGAATGCAATCTGATCTGTGTAAAGAATATATACCACGTCTTATAGCAGCTGCAGAGAATGAATCTATTCTTTTCTTTGGGGTACTGTTAGGGCGCTTCTTCCCCTGGGGTCCGTAGAACACTGTCACTTGCTAGGGCCTCTTTCTGTTTTTTTTTTTAATTCTACTAACACTGCGAGAAGATACACCAGTAGCCGCTGCAGTTCTTTCTATAACACTTGACACATATTGTTGGTTTTCCGCACTTCAATGCCTCATATTCCTCAGTGAAAAAATTAGGTACTTAAATAATGATCTCCATACCGTCTGACTTTACGGCCTTCCCGCGTGTACCAACACTGCGAACCATTATTATTACAAATACAAGCACAATACTCAATACAATATTTAAAGTTACAGCTAAACTTTTAACTCAGAAACCATTTTGTTAAATTTTAAATTGTACACTAATATAATATCTCACTTACTCTCACAAACTACAAACGAACTCTGAACCAGTCGCCACTGACAAAATTTACGCGAACAAAAGGGACTGGACGGAAGTGGGGGTGGAGTTTTTCTAGCATTCCTAAGTAATTTTACAAGGGTAGCCCATTGTGTTTTGCGAAGGGTGGAAGAACAGGTATGGGAACAGTTCTCTCTATATATAGACAAGTATAGCAGAAATCATGCCAATTAGTTCTCCTGCACTATAAGAAACACACATTTTAACCTCCGAATGTATTACTCCGCGCAGCACGTGTAAAAGTAAATGTGGCCTCCATCTGCTGTTTGTTACAAGCTGGTAAAGTAATGCACAATAACCGTTTTAATATTTAATGTTGCAAGTTGTATTAACTAGTGTATTTTGATCTATTATTAATTTTTAAATGTATTTATTGACTAATGTATTTTAGATGCTATTTCAATATGTATGGGGTCTAAGTGTCTCTTTTACTTAGCTGAATATTTGTTAGCACCTGGTCCGTCATCATGTCCAAAATGGCTGCCTGGTGCTGCTTCAAGGTTCTTTGTGAAGTAGCCAATATGGCTGCCATGCGTTGTATCCATTTGCACTGATTCTATTTTCCACGTGTTCACAATATTTTATGTTGATGTTATTAAAAAGTCTGCTATATTTGGGTTCTTTGGGTTTTATTTTAATAGTTTATTTGCACTTTAGTTCTATTTTATGCACTTTGAGTGCAGATGTGTCCTGATATTATTTTTGCCTCCACGTGGTGCCACGTGCTTGCATGTGGTAAGGTCTTTATTTTGTCTATTATTTGAACAAAAAATGCGTGTTAGAGGTGATTTTAATGTCTATTTGAATATTTAATGACTTTACGCTATCCATATTTAGCCTTTTGAGGCCCGATGAACTCTGGTTACTTTTTTTAATGCACATGGTCTGCATATTCTACGTTTCTTTATTTTACTGATTATATTATTATTAGTCAATTTTTGTTTGTGTACATATTTATGGGGAAAATGTACACTTGATTTTAGGATTTGGACGTGAGTTCTTGGATGCAAATCTTATTTTTTGTCTATTATTACAACACATGATTTAGAGGTTATATGCAGTACTTACAGTTTACTGGTTGTTTTATGGTTTTTAATTACACTGTTCACTGTTTAATATTAAGTTAAGCACACGAAATATTAATATTATTATTATGAATTGGCTTTAGTATTATTTTCACACGTTTGACACTTTTTATATCGGAGCTAAGTGCACATGTCCATCTCGTATCATTGCACACACCTAGCTCCTGTTCTGTGTGAACTCCCGTTACCTCGGTTTCAAGAGAGGGAGCAATATGTTCATCTGACACTTTGGGCCTGTTTAAAGGGAATATCCCAGTCTTCGAGAAGCTGTTGCTCACTGTTGTGGCCTGAAATGCTGCACGATAAGCTACAGCTAGGAACTCGTTGAAGTTGTATCGGTCAGGTTTCTGACTGGGTTGTGAACTATGAATTTTGACAGTTCTTTCCTCCAGTGTTCCTTCAGTGGTCTGTAAACTTCGTCATCGAGTGATTGAAGAAGGTGCGTCGTGTGTAACAAAGATGTCACAGTTTGGTATCACTATCTTCTGCCAAGGATAAGACGTCTGGGGTGACATGACTGGCATTTGACTCCATGAATAAGACCACGGGTTTTGGGGGTGGTATGGACTCAATAAAATGCTGGAACCATTCCAGAAAAAGATTAGAATTGATCCAGCCTTTAGGAGAGAGGCGAATCAAAGAAGCCATCTAAGTCTCAGCCAGCCTGTCGTTCATCCTGACACCCTTAAAATTATCATTGGCGAGATGTCCTGTCCGGAGGCACTGATGCAACATAATAAAGTGGTATTTTTGCCCTTCTCTCCAAAACACATTTCTTACCCACACGGCACACGATTTTACCACTTCTTAAAACATAGCTTAACCCTGTCTCGTCACAGTTCCATAGGCGCGATGGTTTGTCAGCGATGCCGAGGCTGTTCAACAAAGAAGTCCTTGACTGTCATATTCAAAGATATATTTTCTGGAGTTCTTAGAGCAAAATCGTATCTTTGTTTAAATCTTTCCCACCAATACAAACCAGCCATTTTCGTTTCACGATTGGATGATTCCCATATTCCAGCAGCTTCAACGACCTAGAGGGTAACCATTCTTACCTCGTTCATGTTAAGGCCATGTTCTTGCATGGTCGTGACGTAATGTACAATTTTAGTATCTAACTCGACAGGCATTACGAAAAGTTTCCTCATTTTTTAAACATTAGCACTTCAAGGATTGTCTAAAAATTCATTTGTATAGTCTTTGAATGTGCTCCACGGGATTTCATATTGTTCCTAGGCTTTCTAAAATAGTTAAATCATTAGCTTGGCCTACGATTTCTTCATTTCTGAAATTGGGCTGATTCTGTAGTGTATGTAACCAAAGCATGAAGATTTAATGGAGAAATCTGGGCATGTTGAATTATATTTATTAATGCAAATTTTACAATCATTGCATATTAGCTGACACATATAGTCTGGATTATTTTCCTGGATAGTATAATATTTTTTTTCCCTTCAATTGCTTTCACTATCCATTCCTTCTCTTCTTTATTGAGCATTATATTAGTAGGTGTATTAATATTTAAGCTTTATGCCTTCTTATTTCTTCAATTTTGGTTGTTAATTTGTCCGTGTTTAATGAAACTAATATATCAAACATTTATCCCTTACATAATTCATGAGTGAGAAAATATGTGGCAAGTCGTTTATTTTTCTTCCCTCCTATGCATTCTCTCCAGGTGCATATTAGTATTCAATCCCACATGTAATCTGTAGCAATAGGCCCAACTGTGCACATTCTTAAAGCATGTACCTTGAAAGTATTTACAAAATCCATGCAGTTCTGGATTTGAATTCGAGTATGTTACAAAATTGTTTAACATGCTTTCAAACTTGAAGCTATCATATTCTTGCAAGCACAGTCAGAGCCTTTCGTAAATATATTTTTTTTCTTCGAAGTTTTTTTTTTCAGTTTTTATTTATATTTTTTCTCCAAGCATTTTGAATATGCCAAGAGTCTGGAGGCTCCATTATTTTCATCCATGCATTATAAAATGCCTCAGCCATATCTGACATAAATACCTTTCGCTTAATCAATCTGTTGTGCTCCTTAATTTTACTGAAAAATAAAGATAGAAATCTTCATTTGATTTATTAGACAGCATAAAATAGGGTGTCCTTAATACTCTCAATTCATTTGGAGGCATGTACAAAAAATAAAGGAAAAACCTGGGACATTTAAAAAAAGGTGGGACATTAACAAAATATAAAGGAAGTTTGAGAAATTTTACGAAACAAATTATATAAATTGCACATATAAGTTATGCCTACTTTTATTGTAGTAATATAATGTACGGTTAAAAACTATAATATAGTTACCTTGTAGGTCCGTCTGCTCAACTTAAGTTATTTTAAAACTCTGTAGGCCTTTCGGGACTAGTCCCATCATCAGCAGAATGTATTAGGTCCGTTCTTGTTGACCCTTGTTGAAGCACTGACTTGGTTGTGAGAATTTTGTACAGAGGATTGTGTGGATTAGTTGTGTATTCATTAAGAATCAGGTTGTTGTTGATTTATCTTAGGATTGCGATTTCCTCTAGTATATTTATTCTCGTTGGAATGTTTTCTCTATGTAAGCCTACTATTGTGAGGGTGTTATCGATGTTATGCATATGGTGTCCAGCTTGAATTACATGTTTTGCGTAGCTTGATTTTCCTCCATTGTAAATGACATCTCTGAAATTTTCCTTGAATCTAATGTTGAAGCTTCTGTTAGTTTTCCCAATGTAGAATTTATTACAGTCTGTACATATTAATTTGTAGATGCCTTTATTGTCGAATTCATCTATTTCTTCGATGTTATTGTTTATTAAATTGTTTAATTTGTTGTCGGTTCTGTAGGATATATTAATATTCTTATCGAGCTTTTTTATTGTGTTGGCCAATTTTAATGTTTCTTTACCAGTGTACGTGAGAGTTATCCATTTCTTGTTGTTGTCATTGGATTCTATTTCAAGTTTGGTTATGTTGGTAATGTTGTTTTTTCTTTTTTGTTTGTTTGTAATTCTATTTATATTTGTTTGTTGTAGCCGTTAATTTTTGTCATGTGTTTGATGTAATTTAATTTTTTATTATAATTGTCTTTATTTAGAGGGAGTTTTAACATCCTATTTATTAGGCTTTTGAATGTACTTATTTTATGTTGAAAAGGATGTCTCGATTTATTGTTTATGGCTAGTGCGTTGCTTGTCGGTTTTCGGTAAATGCCAATTTCTATTTTGTTGTTGGTGAAGTTTTTTGTTAGTGTTAGGTCCAAATAGTTTATACTGTTGTTGATTTCTGTTTCATCAGTAAAAATGGTTTTGTCATGCATGTTATTTAAATCTTGAGAGATTTCTTTGTCTTTTCTATTTTCGCTGTCATAAATAATTAATACGTCGTGTACATATCTTGTGAATAATTTTATGTTGAATTTAGTAGTTAGTTCTTTGATGTGTGTATTTTCTAATTCTTGTAAGAATATTTCTGCTAGGATTCCCGAAGTGGGGCTTCCCATGGGGATTCCGTCTTCTTGGACGAAGAGTTCGTTGTTGAATTGGAAGTAATTCTGTTGCATTAATGTTTTTATGGGGTTACTTAGTTGGTTGATGTAGTGTTGTTTAACGACGGGTGGTGGCCTAATGCTGTATGGTGAGCGTTTACGTCTGAGAGGAGTATGGATTTATTGAGTGAAGATAGGTACGTAAGGAGAGGTATTGGGATGGTCTCCTGGTGGAAGATACAGCGTACTTATGTATATCGGCCAGTTTGGGATTTCGACTTTGATGGTTAGAGCTTCATGGTTGTTTATATGATTTGGCAATTGATGGTTAGAGCTTCATGGTTGTTTATATGATTTGGCAATTGTATTTCTATTGCTGGAAGATGTTTTTTGTATAAGATGGCTACTCCGCCGCCTTGTCTGTGGCCTATCTTTCCTGAGGACGTTGAAGTCTGGATAATGTAGTTTATCTGACGGTTTTAGGAATGTCTCATTCAGGGTGATGATGTCTGGGTTTGTGTCGAATATTAAGGCGTCCAGCTCCGTTGTACTTGTGTATACTCCGCGTATATTGATGTGAATTATGTTTAGCTCCTTTTGGATGTGTCCCATAATTAAACTTCACTGATTAACCGTTGGTCTGTGGGGTTTTGTGGTAGTGAATCTGAGTGCAACAAGTTTCTGGCTTCTCTTTTCATTACGTCCTTTGCATCGTTTATTAGGATTTCTATGGTGTTTTGTCTCATTGGAAGCATTTGGACTCGTTTATTCCAAAGTTTTTGGCCGTGTTGTTTGCAGAGCCCATTACTTCTTTTGCTTGAGTTTGAACTTTGCGTGCGTTTATTAGTGTGGTTGTAAATTTAATCATCTGGTCGATGAGTAGATTTACTCTGGCGTCTGTGTAGCTCTAGAGTTTTTTGAATGTGACCTCCATAGCTTTGGCTAGTGAAGCCTCTATCCTCTCCTCAAGGGACATTGTGTTTACTGCATTATTGAAGTTTTCTTCGACTTCTTGTGTGGGATTACTTGGTTGTGGAAGTTTTGGGGTTTGCCAGACGGATTGTCCTAGTTCTGGGAAGTTTTCACTGCTCGGTCTTGGCGGAGATTGTTGTATTTGTCTGGGTAGTACCATTGGGCGTGTTTCTATTGCTGCGGAAGATCTTGGGTATAGTCTGCATTTGACTTGTCCTGTATAGTGATCTGCATAATATTTCCGTTCCAGGGATGGTTGCATGTTCCTGATCTGCCTCCGCACTGAAAGCATATCTGTGAATTTCTACATGTGTTTGGAGTGTGGCAGTATTGAGCATACCTTCTGCAAGGAAAGTGTCTTGCTTCTTGGCGTGGTGCTTCTACTCTATAGCGTCTGCCCAGAATTGAGATGCCGTTGAATATTGCGTTTTTTACTACTTGGCTGTCGAACAAAATGTGGATCATATGTGTTTTTTCTCCATTTCCTGCTTTGATTCGCATTATTTTCCTAAATTTTATGTTGTGTTATTTAAGTTCAGATTCGAATTTTGGGATCTATATATCCGGATGGACTCCTCGTATTACCGCGTTCCAATCTTGGGTGATGCCATTTGTTGTTTGTGTAGATCTTACTGGTCTGTATACTTCGAAGGAAGCGAATTCTCCAAAGGTAGCTGGAGGTGTGTTGCTAAGGAATTTCAGTGTATTTTCCTTTAGGTTGTACCTGATTGTGGTTTATGTTGTATAGAATAGTGTTGATCATCAGGAATGGGGATTTGGAATTTGTTGCATTGGTTTTTAATGTAGATTGGATTTCCTCCTTGAACTGTGTGGTTTAAGATTTCCATGCAGTTAGTTGCTGTGGTATTCTTGGTTATCTGTTTTGCTATCATTTGTGGATGGTCTTTCTTCTGTTGTGTTTCTCTGAGTTGCAGGTTGTGTGGTTTCTCATTGTTGACTTGTTCGTTTTGCATGGTGTTTTTTTTTCTTGTGTTTGTGATTTCGTACTGTCTGAAAGTCTTCCTCGTCTCTTTCGCTGTCGGTGTCTGATTTTTGGGCATGGTCAGAGTGTTACCGCGGAGATGGGTCCTTATATTTCGCCCTAAGGAGAGGGTTGCCTCTTCCGCCAATTACAACATTTGAAAGCTTGTTCCATCTTGTTGTTCTTCCCGTTAAGGTCTTCGTTCGTATCCCTGGGCAGGGGCTCTCGATATACCCCTAGAGACTGGCTCTGACAGGACTTAGTCACTAATACAGGGTGCGGCAGCATAACTTCCTTTTTTTAAAACTTAATAAAATGCATTGTATGAATCAGAAAATTTTTATTCGTTTTTTATAATATAGGCACATACATAAAGTTTTGTTTTACTCAGTTTTGAAGATCAAATCAGGTAGGTGACGTCCCCCATTCTCCATACACTGAGTAAACCGATTTCTGGCGTTTGTCATGACTCCTGCCAGCATAGCAGGCGTTATGTTGGCAATTTCTTCCTGGATGCTGGTCTTCAAATCTTGTAGGGTCCTTGGACGGTTCACATAAACACGGGATTTCAAATAACCCCATAGAAAAAAATCACAAGGGGTCAAATCGGGAGAGCGGGCCGGCCACTTCAAATCGCCCCTAATTGAGATAAGGCGCTCTGGGAAGTGTTCCCTCAAAACAGTCATCGATGCTCTTGAAGTGTGTGCCGTTGCACCGTCTTGTTGGAACCAAGTGTCCCCTAAGTCCAACTCATCTAGCCGTGGGAAAAAAAATTCCTGTAACATGTTTACATACCGGTCCGAATTCACTGTCACTGTGACTTCATTTTCCTCAAAGAACCAGGGACCAATAATTCCACTTGAGGAAATTGCACACCACACTGTGACTTTAGGTGAATGCAAAGGCCTTTGATGCAATTGTCGAGGATTGGTGTCAGCCCAGTAGCGCATGTTTTTGTTTGTTGACGGATCCACACAAATGAAATGGGCTTCATCACTAAAAAAACAATAGCGTCCTCAGGAACGACTTCCAGAAGAACCTCACACGCGTTCCTCCGAGAATTGAAGTCACGTTCAGAAAGTTCCTGCACAATTGCCATCTTGTATGGATGGAAATGAAGATCATCATGAAGTATTCTCCTTACAGAACGATCGGAAAGTCCAAGGGCAGACGCATGTTTGCGCGCAGAACGCCGTGGTGATCGCAACATTGAAGCTCTCACTACCTCAATGTTCTCAGGTGATCTAATCGGCCGAGGGACTCCAGTTCTTCGTCTTGTCGCACTTGCAGTTTGTCTGAACGTAGTGACCCACGTAACAATTGATGTCCGGGACAGGGGCCAACGGGGCTAAATTAAAGCGATTCCGAAAGGCGCGCCGGGTTGCGATCACAGAACAACCGCTCGAAAAGTAGGCCTCAATGGCAAACGCACGCTCCTCACTGTTCCAACGCATGATGGCGACTGAACTGTGTCAGGACAAAACTTTATAGTCCCCCCTCTCGAACGAGACCACTAGCGCTCCGCTACGACATCAACCGACTAAATGGCGCACATTTTAAAAAAGGAAGTTATGGTGCCGCACCCGGTATGACTACCAGACAACTGCGAGATGTTAGTTACTCGTAGTGATTTGTTCATGACTACAATAGCAGCCATAACACCTCCGTGTTTAATTACCCGTGCGGTGGCGGGCATATGGGAGGATGCCGTTCCAGCTGTATGGTTCCTGTATGCATACAATATCTAGATGTTTTTCCGTAATTAAACGTTTAATCTCAGCTAATACCATCGCACTTCTTTGCGCGTTGATCTGCGCAATACTGATAACTTTTCGTCCGCTGCTATCGTTTACTGGATGTCTAACACTTCCAGAATTAGGACTTGATCTTGTGTTAGAAGGAAAACTAGCCATAGTCAGTCTTCGAAATCAATCTCTCCAACATAATTTTATGCGTCGGGCAATCTGCCGACTTGGCGTGCGCCGTTTCTTCCTACTCGTACACGGTATGCAAACCGCCAGTTGATTTGCCTTTTCGCAGTCTTTTTTCTCGTGGTCATGTTCCCCACAGTGGGAACATACCGAGTTTTTATTACAGTGTTTGGCAACGTGGCCTAGGTCCTGGCATTTAAGACAGCGAGCCACCACAATGTAATCTTTGATGTTACTGCAGAGGAAGCTTATATATAGTCTTCCCTGCGCTAGAATCTCTTTCCGCATTCTCGCTGAAACGTCCTGTCTTGAACCGTGGTTTGACTTCTGCTTTGAATTCTTCTAGAGTAATTTTTTCGACCATATTCTGCTCGTGGATAGTCTCGAGCAG
This sequence comes from Diploptera punctata, assembly GCA_030220185.1. NCBI lineage: Eukaryota > Metazoa > Arthropoda > Insecta > Blattodea > Blaberidae > Diploptera > Diploptera punctata. Next base: position 508,905 of record JASPKZ010005291.1, read on the forward strand.
TTCATCGTTATTTAATCCGCTGTCTACATCATAGTTGATCTTCAGCGGATTTCTCTTTCTGGGCTTTTCCACTGTTACAATACAGGGTGGACCGCTCGAATGGACCTAATTTCAATTGCTTGTTACTGGCAAACGGTTGAAGATAGAAACTTAAAACAACGTTCATATTACAGAAAAACTCACCAAGTTTTGATATCCAGATCACCACATCTCTATATGAGCCCCAGCAGTCACTGTGACGATATCAAAGCGATGAACAATTTCTTGCCAAGTACGTTGGAGTATGTCTTCTGGAATGTTCTCAATAGCCTCTATGATGCGCTCACGAAGATCACGAAGGTCTTTGACTGGGGTGGTGTAAACTTTATCTTTGACATAGCCCCAGAGAAAGAAATCCAGTGGTGTTAAATCGGAGATCTCGGGGGCCACGCGATTGGTCCTCCCCTACCAATCCAACGGCCAGGGAAAATGTCCAAAGTCGTACGAACTTCATTGGACCAGTGGGGAGGAGCACCATCTTGCTGGAAAACGATGTTAGGCTGCAGTTGTTCAATTTGTGGAAGAAGAACTGCTCCAGCATGTCAAGATATGTGGTACCACGAACAGTTTTCTCGGCGAAGAAAAACGGTCCAATGACCTTATTATGTGACAAACTGCACCAAACATTCATCTTCGGACTATCACGAACATGCTCTTGAATAGCGTGAGGATTCTCCGATCCCCAGATCCGCACATTATGCCGGTTTACCTTGCCTGACAAATGGAAAGTGGCTTCGTCCGAGAAGAAAATCTTGGTCATGAAGTCAGGATCAGCGCCGAGACGGTCCAGCATCGTATTGGCGAATTCCACTCGTTTCGGCATGTCATTCGGCTCCAGACGTTGCACTAACTGCACTTTATATGCGTGCAGTTTGAGGCGTTTGTGGACAATCCGTTGTAATGTCGATTTTGGTATTTGAAGTTCCCGCGAAGCTCTTCTTAATGACTTCCGGGGGCTTCGCTCAAATGCGGCTTGAACATTTGCTACCATTTCATCGGATGCTCTGCGACCACCACCATGCTTCTTCAACACAGATCCTGTAGCTAATAATGTATCACGCCACTTCTTTATGCTTCTAGCAGTTGGAGCATCACGGTTAAACACACGCCGGAACTCCCTTTGAACTCTAATGATTGATTTAAACTCCGCATACCACAAAACAGCTTGCGCTTTCATCTGCGGAGTCGCCATTTTCACAAACAATTAAATCTAAGAACGAGAAACGTATCTTTGTGCCATCTACCGACAGGATTCGAAACTTGGTGAGTTTTTCTGTACTATGAACGTTGTTTTAAGTTTCTATCTTCAACCGTTTGCCAGTAACAAGCAATTGAAATTAGGTCCATTCGAGCGTTCCACCCTGTATGTTTTGATGTTTGTTTTAATTATTTCTTAGGCTGTTATGAGCTAAAAAAGCTTTATATATGAATAGGTGGACAGTCCTACGTCTGAATCACTCAGTGGCGGACAGCCCTTCGGTCCCTCTTTAAGGGAGGAACCCCGGGTTCCAAGACTCAGTCCATTTGTCCCGGTTAATTTTGATTGATGTAAATTGGTTCATTTCTTTTGCAGCGTGTTCTGGGTTCTGTTAATTTCGTTATTTTGATTTCGAAAGGTTTTGCGTGAGCGAATTGAACCAATATACATTTCCGGAGTGTGTTCCGGATGGGGTTGTGGTTTTTTGATTTTGTTGTTTGTTTTTCGAAAGGTTGCATTGTGTAGCATGGCATTTTTAAGTAGCATGCAAGTATCCCATGTCGTTTATGGGAGCAGTGTTCAGATTCTCCGGGTAGGAGGTTTGATTGCGGGGAGTGCACTTTTATTATTTACTGCCGCTGCGGCGGACTTTTTGGTCTATTTCAGCATTTGCTCTAGAATCAAGGGAAACCGCAGAAAACCTTGATTAAAATAGTCGGTCCCGGGACCTTGCCAAGTTTGGCTTATGTTGCAGGCCTAGGGTATAAAGAAGCACAACACCAACTACTATTTATTGAACAAAAAATATACAGAGTTTTATGCACTGATTACAATACATTTTTTTTTTCATTTTATCAAAAGTTCATTTTTTGGATTTTTTCAAAAGTTTATTATATATAATTTTGATTTCAAACACTATGCACTCTGTTGTTCATGATTGACATCTCTTGGAGTTGGATTCCAGGATGATGTTGGTTTAGAGTCGATCCATTTGATGTAGCTTGGCTGCATCTTGTTGACTATCCCTTCTGCAACAGAAAGACACTTTTTAAGCTTCCAAATGATTATACACTACGGTTAATGTCCTATCCTTGTCGAGTTTTAATAGCTTGGTTGTCATGATTGTGTCCTTGGTTTGTTTGTGGGTTAGGGAGCGTGTGTTATCGCCAAGGGACGTTTGTGCCTGTCATACGTGATGCCGTATGAGCCTAGTCCTGCCACGTGTGGGTTCTTATGGTTTTGGCATTGGTCGTATAGGTTATGCGACGTTCTTTTAATAAATTCCCTTATTGTTTCCATTCGTGTTTCCCTATGGAGGACTTCAATAGGGGTTACTCGTGGTAGTTTGGTAATCATATACAGGATTTTATTTTGTAATCTCTGTAATTTCTGTAAGTGTGTTTCTGCCGCATATCCCCACACTGGGCACGCGTACGTGATGGTTGATCTAATAATTGATTTGTATATTGTGAGTCCGGTTCTCACATCGATTTTACTGTTCCGGTTTAATATTGGGTACAGGGTGCGTAGCTTTCCGATTGCCTTCCCCCTTATCCAGTTGATGTGCCTGTTGAATAGTAATTTTTTGTCTAGTAACACACCAAGATATTTTGCTTCATCTTTCCAACTAATTGGTTATCCGAAGAGATGAAGTTCAGGGGGCATTGTGTGGAAGTGTTTCCTCCGTTTGGAGTAGAGCACGGCTTGGCATTTGTCAATATTGATTGATAATCGCCATTTTCTTAGCCATTCTTCCACTAGATTCAGGTTTTCTTGTACCTGTCTGGCTGCTTGTACAGGCTGTGCTGATTGCCCTGTTATTAGAGTGTCATCTGCGAATATGTGCAAGTGACTGTTATGTTGTTTATTGTGGTGAGGGATGTCGTTTATATAAAGATTGAATAGCGTTGGTCCCAGGATGCTTCCTTGGGGTACTCCACTATTTCTGTTTATTGGTTGGGAGCAATGCCCTTGGACTATTATTTCGCTTGTCCTTCCTTCAAGGTAATTAGCTAGAAGTTGGACAAGCCCTTTATTGAGGCCGTATTCTATTAGTTTGCGGATGAGGCCTTCGTGCCAGACTCTATCAAAAGCATTTTTGATGTCCAGATATAGTCCGACCGTGGCTCGCCGTTCGTTAAATCCTCTTGTTATTTGCTCGGTGTGTCTTATGAGTTGTGCGATTGTACTGTGGTGGCTACGAAAGCCGAACTGTTCGTCTCTAAGGAGCCCTAGTTCTGAGATTTGAGCTTTCAGCCTTTTGTTAATAATTTTTTCTGCTACTTTGCCCATCGTATTTAATAGTGTTATGGGTCTGTAGCTGTCTAGATGTTTGGGGTTCTTTCCGTCTTTGGGAAAAAGGAGAATTCTGCCTTTTTTCCATGCCATTGGGAATGATCTTTGTTCTATTATTGCATTGATTATCTTTGTGAGATATTTGATTCCAGACGGTGGTAGGAATTGTAGTATTAGATTTGTGATTCCGTCTGGGCCTGGCGCTTTACTACTTGCGAGGTGTTGGATTTGCCAGTATACCTCGTTTGGTACTGCTCTCCTAACTGTTTGGTCAGTATTTTGGTTTCTGTAGGCGCGTACCAGTAACTCCGTGTCCCTTATGAAAGTAGGATAGGTCCTATCATTGTTGGGTTCGAAGATTCCCTGCAAATGACTCGCAAATGCAGTTGATTTCTCTTCAGGAGTTAGTGCCTGCCCCGTGTTAGTGATGAGTGGAGGGATTATTAGTGGTTTGTGCATGATTTTCTTGGTGATATTCCAAGTTGTATGCATGTTCCTTGTGCCTAGGTTGGCTATGGTATCATTCCAAGTTTTGGAAATATGATCCTGGAGTGCTGCTTGGATTTCATGCCGTAGCCGGTTCATAGTTTGTATATGGTCCGGATTATCATGATGCCTTTGCCACATTTTCCGAGCATCGTTCCTCTGTCTTATGAGGCGTCGGATTGCTTCTGGAATGTATGGGCATGAGTATTTGGCTGTTTTTTGGGTATGTGGGCTTCCATGGCGTTTTGTATTATAGTGGTTAGGTTATTTTCGCTGTTATTTATGTCTTGTACGGAGTTAATGGGCTTTTCTTCGATGTTGTAATTTATGTAGTTTTGAAGTGCCGGCCAATTTGCGTTCTTGTGATCTAGGAACGTTCTTTTCTCCCACCGTCGGGAGTGGCCGCTTAGTTTGAGTACTACTGGTAGGTGATCTGAGCATAGATCATTTAGAACCATTGTAGTGACTTTACTAGTTATGTTCTTGGCAAGTGCAATGTCCAAGATGTCCGGTTCATGATTTATGTTGTTTGAGATGTGGGTGGGTTGGTTGGGGCTTATTATTTCGAAGTTAATCGTGTGATTCATGAATAGGTCCCTGAGCTTTACCCCATTTGGATTTGAGGATCGACATTTCCAGTCTGTGTGTTTGGCGTTGAAGTCGCCAGCCAGAATCACAGAGTTAGAGATTTGGAGCAGCTGGGAAATGTCATCCATATCTATGTCGCCTGGCGGGTTGTATACTGATACTATTGTTACCGGGCGTTCCTGTATGTTGAGGGATATGGCCGTCGCCTCTGTTCTATTGAGAGGCTGTAGGTCCACTGGGTTATGTTTCACCGAGTTGTGGATAAGGATTGCTACTCCTCCGCCTCTTCTCCCATCCACTCTGTCTGAGCGGTAGGTAGTAAAATTGCGGGTGGCGAATTTGTCCCTTGGTGATAGAAATGTTTCGGATATTAGGGCCACTGGTATCTTGTTGTTATGCAGTAGATACAGTAGCTCCTGTTTCTTTTCTTTTACGCTTTGGGCGTTCCAGAAAAGCGAATGAATGTTGTGGTTATTTAGTGATGTCCTTTGAAGATGCCCTAACATGGTCAGGGCAACTTCCTGGAGCGTGTGCCACTTGGGATCCGTCCTGAGTATCATGTACCCTTCATATAGGGCATCAAGCAGGGGTGAGATTCCTGGCTCAGGAGTGGATTCGCCATGTTGCGTGTTCGTTCTTCGATATGTGTGTTCTGGTATGTGGTATTTCTCCTGTTGGGTTTGTGGTATTCTTTGGAGTTTGGTGTAGTATGAGTTATGCTGCCGTCCATCATACTCCAGCCCCCCAAACTACAGCTGCCGCTGTCTGAGTTGCTCAGCCTCAACTCTGAACTGCTGCTGATGTTCTTTGAGCTGCTTTGCCTCGGCTTGTATATGCGCCTGCCACTCAGCCAGCTGCCGCTGCTGGTTCATTAGGGTCCGCTGTTGCTGACGGAGCTCAGCTTGTTGTTTCTGAATGTGTTGTTTGATGAGAATCAGTTCCTCGTGTTCCGTGTTTCCCGGAGGCCGTCTTCTACGAGGGGGTGAGCGGGGTTGCATGGGTGACTCTGGCCTTTTTGGTGTGGTTTGGTAAGCCCTGGTTTGTCCATGGTTGCCTCCCTCCATTGGGCTGTCACTGTCATTCCCGCTCCCTACTCTCCCCCTGTTCTGTACGTGTCCTCGGGTGGGTGTCTGCGGTGTATTGGTGTCTGGCGTGTGCTCCCTTCCTCTTTGCGATGCCTCCCTTGCAAGCCGTCGCGGTGGTCTCTGTGCCCGCTGTTGCTTTGGGGGTTCCTGCATGCGCCTTTCGGAAGGGTGCCCTGCCTGTGGCTGTCTACCTACATTGTGTATTTGTGCTGTGGTGACAACCTGACTGTAGGTCTGTGTATTTGGGGAGCGTTGTGGGTGAGTCGTGTTTGGCTGCACCTCGTGGGATTGCTTCTCTTGACCATTATTTTGTATTCTCATCAGCTGCCTGCGGATTCTGCACAGTGACGAATCTGCCGGATGTGGTCCGTTGCAGTTCGCACACCGTCTCAGAGCCCCTGTGGGCAGCCTGCATTCTCTGGAGGGATGTTCTCCGGCACAGAGTCTGCAGCAAGGCTGAGCAAGGCATGTTGCGGCACTATGTAGGAACGTTTGACAGTTCCTACATTGAAGCGGTCCTCTGGTTCTTTCCTGTTCTATTTTTATTCGGTACCGGAGAAGAGTTTCCGTTTTATAAATGCTTTTGTGAGAAGCATCATTGGGGAGCGTTATTCCAAATAGTGGGTATGGGTAACCATTTTTTGCAGTTATGTTTAATACTTTTTTTGGGTTGTAGCCTCTTTCCTTAAGGGCTTGGTCTACTGCTCTTGCTCCTATATCTCCTGGAATGCCCCGGATGACCAAGTTGGTGGTTCTTTCCATTTCAGATAGTATGTGGTGAGGTGCGCCTCTGTCTGCTAGTAGTTTTGTCAGGTTTGTGTAGTCCCTATAAGTGGACATGTGTACTGATGTGTGACCATCCTTTGTTAAATGACAAACAAATGCTAGAGGATTGTAATGACGGTTGAATTCATTACCTAGTTTCTGCAATTCAGGATGGAACTCTTTGTGTATGATGATCGCTGGTATGTTCCTTCTTTCCTGTGTCATGTAAGTGTTAGGTGTGTGTCCCGATTGACCCGCGGTGGATGGAGTTGGTTGGGACTGAGCTTGACTGTCTGGATAGTTCCTGATTTCATCCAGATTGTTTGGTGATGACTGATTCCTCTTCCGATTTTTCTTTTTTCTTACTACTGGTATGAATTCCCCTTCAGCGATGCCTTCCGAGTCCGTACTTGCATTTGATTGCAAAAGGTCTTCGGGCCGCTGTTGGCTATGAGCTAGCATGCCAGATGGGTCTATGTTAATGGGAGTTGAGTCTCCATTGGCTGGGGAAGCTAATGAGGCTTCGCCGTTTGTCCTTGTTGAGTCCATCTCACCTTGGGCCACCGTGTGTGTATTGTGTGTGTTGTCAGGGGCTTCCATACTTTCCATGCTGTCTGCATGTGTGGAGGTGTTCCCCTGTGGAGTGGTGGGTGGAGTGAACTCCCGTACTGCTAGCTTGGGGACTGGCAAGCTTGTTCTCGAGTCTCAGAAGTTACAATCGCAGTTTGCTTTTCTGCTTCTTAAGACTAAGTGATTACTCATTTTACATTTGTTATGCTCTGTCTTTCAGTTTTGTCTTAATTCTAGTCTATTATAGAGATGATTATATGGGACTATTGCTAATAAGCTTACATTGTATTAAATGCTATGCTTTTGTTAATTACTTATTTAATATATATTTTTATTATTAATCTAAGTATTCTAATTTATTGTTAATCTACATATAAATATTCTAATTATGGATTACTATTCTGAGTTATTATTGTTAGTTACAATTACTTTTATATTTGGGTGATCTAAAGTGAAGCCGAGCCTGAGTAAGTTATCCTGCAGTTGGGTAGATGGCACTAAATAGGGTCGAGCCCTGGGATTGATTTTGTTAGCTACTTATTTACGAGTTAATATTTGATTACTATTAAACTAGATATTTTATGTGTTAATGCTCAGTTACGATTACTTATATATTAGGGTGACCCAAAGTGAAGCCCAGCCTGCTTTATGTGAGTGACATTAGAGTCGAGCCCTAATAATGATTGTTAATTAGTTGTCTTATATTTAGTATTAATCTAAGTATTGTAGATGTGTATTATTATTTAATTACTATTAGTCTAGATATTCTAAGTCTGTATTATTGTTAATTACAATTATTTATATAATAGGGGACCTAAAGTGGAATCGAGCCTGAGTTTAGGTGAGTGACATTAAATAGAGTCAAGCCCTGATAAATGATTGTTAATTAGTTGTCTTATATTTAGTATTGATCTAGTATGCTAGATGTGTATTATTATTTAATTAGTATTAATCTATATATTCTAAGTCTGTATTATTGTTAATTACAATTATTTATATAATAGGGGCCTAAGGTAAAGCCGAGCGTCAGTTTAGGTGAGTGACATTAAATAGAGTCGAGCCCTGATAAATGATTGTTAATTAGTTGTCTTATATTTAGTATTAATCTAAGTATTACTTAGTTGTGTTATTTAGTATTAATGTAAGTATTCTATACGTGTATTATTATTTAATTACTATTAATCTAGATATTAGTCTGTATTATTGTTAATTACAATTATTTATATAATAGGGGACCTAAAGTGGAGCCGAGCCTGAGTTTAGGTGAGTGACATTAAATAGAGTCGAGCCCTGATAAATGATTAATGAAAGCCTCAGAATTAGTGCAGTAAAGCACGGACCGCCTCGAAAATATTTGGACTTTGTGAAAATTTTTGAGGCGATGGACTCTAATATTTTCCTAGTGATGGGTGACCGTTCGTGAATTGGGTCACTTATTTTTAAGATTTTTGCGAATGTATATATTTTTTTGTAAATATTTTGATTTAATACTCTTAAATATAATTAAATGTATGTTTTGATATGTATTGTAGTAATTTCTTTGGCTATTTTGAGCATAAAAAGCTTTCAAAATCAAAGTGAATTGTTCGGCGACCTGCATAAGCGGGTGGTGAACAACTCTTCGATCCACTTTAGAGTGGATCCCGGGTTCCAAGACAATTTGTCCATTTGCCCCAGATAGATATGTTTTAATGTTGCCTGTTATTGCATGTGCATTTAATTGGCTGTAGATCAGTTTGCAACAAGCGCTATAATTGCATTCGGAGATGTGATTTGGGGAGTTGATCTGAAGGTAAGAGCCTCAAGGAAGTCGGTTTATCCTTTAATTTTGTGGAAATTCGATTATTGTGAATTAAATTTATTTGATTTAAATGCGACTGCGGCGGACTTTTTGTTGTCTATTTCAGCATTTGCTCTTGTACCAGGGGAAACCGCAGAAGACCCTGTTCGAAATAGTTGGTCCCGGACCTAGTCAAATTTGACTGTTGTTGTTCGAAAGGTGGCCATAAGAAGCGGAGCGGCAACTACACTTTATTTCCAAAAAGATATACAATACATTATGTTGACATTTGTTGTTTACAATTTTGTTTGAAGTTATACAAAAATATATTATTTCTTTGTAATTGTTGAAAATGTTTTTTATATTGGTTTCACGTTTCACTTTTTCTTAGTTGATCTTCTGTGTTGCCAACGTTGTGCTTGCTTGGAGCTTGTTTGCTGCATTTCTGTCCCCGTTTTGGTTGTTTCCTGTAACCTAGAAAGAATTTTTTAGGCAGGAATATTCTTTCTTAGTTTTATTACTTATTTCTATTACTTAATGACTATTGTTACTTAATTCTATTATGTAATAAGCTTACTAGAGAGGATTCAATTAGGATTTAATATAGCCAGAGGGCGTTTGTGGATATCATGGTCGGTATTGTATGTTCCGAGATTTACCACTAGTGGGTTAGTATGTCCCTGGCATGAGTCGTAAAATTTATTAGCTGCGATTCTAATATATTCTGAAATGGTATCCATATTTGTTTCTTTGTGCAGTGTTCGCACTGGGGGGACGCGAGGTAATTTTGTTACTGTATATAATACCTTATTTTGGAATGCTTGTAGTTTCTGAATGTGCTTTTTTGCAGCATGTCCCCATATAGGACAGGCATATGCCAGGATGGGCCTGAGTAATGTTTTATATATCGTAAGTCCTGTTCTCGTTTCTAGCCGGCTCTTTCGATTTATGATTGGATGTAGATCCTTCAGTTTGCCGTGAGCTTTTCCTCTGGCGTATTCAATCTGTTTTTTAAATAGGAGTTTCCTATCGAGCCATACACCTAGATATTTGGCTTCATTTTTCCAACTGATTGGTTGGTTGAAGAGCGTCAAGGCTGGTGGCAGTGTGCGGGAATGCTAGGTGCGTTTGGAATATATTACTGCTTGGCATTTATTGATGTTTAGATTTAATCGTCATTTGTTGAGCCATGTTTCCAATTGCTTTAAGTTTTCCTGGACATATCTGGCTGCTATTAGTGACTTGGTAGATTGACCTGTAATTAGGGTGTCGTCTGCAAAGATGTGAAGATAGCTGTTTTGATGCTTGCTATCATGTGGGATATCATTGATAAATATGTTAAAAAGAGTGGGGCCCAGGATACTTCCCTGTGGTACTCCACTCTTTATGTCAATCAATCTAGAGGATTGGTCTTGTATTTGTACATGGGATTTGGGACCTTTTAGGTAATTCCCAATAAGTAGTATCAGTCCTTGGCTAAGACCGTATTGAATGAGTTTCCTTATTAAGCCGGCATGCCAGACTTTATCAAAGGCATTTTTTATGTCCAAATACAGACCAACCGTGGCTTTTCCCTCATTAAAACCTCTCGTGATTTGCTCCGTGTGGCGCATGAGTTGCGCTACTGTGCTGTGTTTATTGCGGAAGCCAAATTTGTTCGTTTTTAAATATTTCCATATTGGAAATTTCTTGTTTCAGCCTCTTCGCAATGATGTTTTCAGCTAATTTGCCCATAGTGTTTAATAACGTTATGGGTCTATAACTGTCGGGTGTTGAAAGGTTTTTACCAGGCTTGGGGAAAAGTAATATTTTGCCAATTTTCCAGTTAGTTGGAAATACTTTTAATTGCATAATTGCATTTATTATGTTAGTCAGGTATTCGATTCCTGACTGTGGCAATCTTTGCAGGATGATATTTTGTATGCCGTGTGGGCCTAGTGCTTTTGTACTCTTTAGGTGACGTATTTGCCATGCTACTTCTTGTGGAATAGCTTTTCTTACATGTTGCTCAATTTTATATCCCAGGTACGTTCTGGCCATTAATTCCGTTTCTTGGACGAAGGTGTCATTAGTCCTTCCGTCGTTGGCTGTGAATGCGCCTTCTAGATAGTCGGCGAAAGCCTTTGTTTTATCTGCTTGGGATATAGCTAATCCATTGGGGTTATTTAGAGGGGGAATTTTTATCTGTTTATGCATGATTTTCTTGGTTAAATTCCAAGTATTTTTCGTGCAGGTAGTGTTTCGGATACCGACTGTGGTGTTCCACTTTCTTGTTATGTGTTGCTGAAAGGCTGTTTTTATTTGATGACGCAGCCTATTCATAGTTGTTCTGTGTTGCTGGTTATCGTGATGTCTTTACCACTGTATCCTGACATCATTTCGCTTACGGATTAAGCGCTTAATAGTATCCGGAACGTGGGGCATGTACAGGGCAAGTCAAAATGTTGTGCAGGTTTTCAGAAATTTATTATGTGAAATGTAATGAACATATAATATTGTGAGACATATTGTATGAAAGGTAAACTCTCAAAGTTTTTTTTAAATATTCACAGATGTTCTATGTGAGCGCCTTTTGTTACACGACAGATGTCAAGCCGATATTCAATCTCCTGCCAAACTTTCTGTAGCAGTCCGCGGTCGATATCAGCAATGGCTGCTGTGATGCGGGCACGCAGTTCATGCAGTGTTGTTGGAAGTGGTGGTACGTAAACATGATCCTTTACAAGACCCCACATGAAGAAATCACACGGGGTTAGATGGTTGGTGAACGAGGTGGCCAATGAATGAGTTGTTGATCACCCTGAGATGCACACGGGCCTATCCAGCGTTGTGGTAAAGCCGTATTCAAATGGTCTCGAACACTGCCATGGTAATGTGGAGGGGCACCATCCAACTGCAGAATGAAATCTGGACTATCCGCTTCAAGCTGCGGAAGGAGCCATTGTTGTAGCATATCAAGGAAAACATGTCCGTTCACAGTACGTTCATGAAAGAAAAAGGGCCCATAAACCTTTGCATGGGAAATGGCACAAAAGACATTCACTTTCGGAGAATCGCGTTGATGTTCCAGAGTTGCATGGGGTTACCAGTTCCCCAAATCCTTACATTGTGTCTTCACTTTTCCTGAAAGGTGGAAAGTCGCTTCATCACTGTAAACTACCCTCTCATGGAACTCATTCTCTTCCATTAATGCGAGAAAATCAACCACAGAAGGACGCTCGCAAAGCATAATCGGCGGGTTTTAAGGCTTGAACCAGTTGCAAGTGGTAGGGTTTCATCTGTAAACGTTTTTCCGGAGATCCGCCATACAGTTTTTTTGGTGTGGTAGTTGAAGTTCTGTCGCTCCCAGGTAGGTGGATTTCTGTGGAATCCGCACGAAGCATGTGCGAACGCGTTCGACTGTCTCTCATCACTCGTCGACGGACGGCCAGTCGATTTTCGTTTACAGATACAGCCTGAATCCCTAAATTGTGTGTACCACTTACGAATGGATCTCCCATCCGGCGGGTCTTTATCGTATCTGGTACGGAAATGTCGTTGAACACTAGTCACCAGAGTTGTTACATGGTCAATCAAGCACACAGAAAGGACTCTGATCCCAGTCAACGCCCCATTTTTTTCCTTTATGCTCTGCTGTGAACATCTTTGCGGGTGAACGCGGAACTTTAGAAGTGGACAACTAAACTTTGAGAGTTTACCTTTCATACAATATGTCTCACGATATTATATGTTCATTACATTTCACATAATACATTTCTGAAAACCTGCACAACATTTTGACTTGCCCTGTATATGTAATGGCTTTCTGGGGATGTGTTTGTCCATAGCGTTTTGTATTGTTGTAGTGATTGTTCCGACAGATCTATTTAGGTCTGCTTCCGATGTGATTTCGCTAATGACGAGGTTGTTTTTTATTGTTTTTTGGAATTCATCCCAATTTGCATTTTTGTAGTCCAGGGACGTGCGTTTTCATTATGTGTGGCATTTCCTTCAAGGGTTATAACAACTGGTAGATGATCTGAATTTAATTCATTTAATGAATTTAGTGTTATTTTGTTTCTTACTGTTTTTGTGAGGGCTATGTCCAATATGTCAGGTTGGTGGTTTGGATGGTCCGGGATGTAGGTAGGTGATTGGGGACTATGGATTTCAAAGTTGATCCTATGGCTATAGTAGAGTTCCCTTAGTTTCTTGCCGTTTTCGTTGTTAGTTCGACAGTTCCATTCGACAGAATATGTTTGGCATTGAAATCTCCTGCCAGTATTATGGAATTGGAGATTTGTAATGGGGTTTCTATGTCTTGGGTGTCTATGTCTTGTGGTGGGTTATACACCGAGACTAAGGTGACTGGCTGATTATTGATGTGAAGTTTTAATGCTACCGCTTCAAGTCTATTTAGCGGAGGTAGGTTAACTCGTGAATGTTTAATGGATTTATGAATTAGTATTGCCACACCGCCCCCTGCCCTGTCTGCTCTATCTGCGCGATAGGGAAATGAAGTTTCGAGTGGTGAACTTGTCCTCAGGTTTGAGGTATGTTTCTGTTATTAGGGCTACTGGAATTTTCTGCTTTGTAGCAGATAGAGTAGTTCTTGTTTTTTGTTATAGACGCTGTGTGCGTTCCAAAATAAGATATGAGTTTTCTTAACGTAAGATGAATTGGGCATAATTTTGGGAAATTTTAAATTTTAATTTCCGAATATTCAATTTAGTTTTGTTTTGGTTTTATATTTTTAATTTATGCTGTTTATTTAATTAATTATTCGCGGTTATAAGCTCCTAGTAGGTGGCCAATCATCCGCATTAGCACCTCTGGGAGTGTGTGCCATTCTGGATCCTCTCTTAGCAAGTTATATCCTTCTCTTAGCATCGAGGAATCTGCAAATAAGTGGATTTGGATCCTTGTGTTGCAGTACATGTCTGGCTTGGTCAGCATGTTTACTAAATGTTAGCGTTCGTTCATTTCGCAATTGTTCTGGTTTTTGCGAGTATGCGTTTTTGAGTGTTTGTACGTCGTGTGCTTTTTGTAGCTGTTGTTGCTGTTTACATAGATTTTCTGCTTCAGCGTTGAGTTGGGCTTGGAACTTTGCTAGTTGCTGTTGTTGACGTTACAGTACTTGTTGTCGCAGTGTTATTTGCTGTTTTTGCAGCTGTTGTTTTATGTGTACTAGTTCGGTTGGGTGATTGTTGATCCCTTCATCTCGGTCCTCTCTTGTTGCGTGTCTCCTTTGAGTCATTCTTAGTCTCTTTCCGGGTTTTTGGACCTGTGTTCGTTCTCCATTATTTCAGATTCATTTTCAGAAGTGAGTGGCTCAAGAGATCCGGCAATTGATCTTATTTCAGTGTTGAAGTCTTGTGCAGGAGTGTTCGCTACTTGTTGCCATTGTTCGGTTGCTATAGTCCGTGAGGGCTAAAGTGTCTAGAATATTTTAGAAAGGGAAAGAGAGTACTCACCATCTTCTTTCTCACTCATGCACATATCTCTTCACGGTGACAGCGGTAGGGCAGAAACTCCCTGCAGTGAACATAGATCAGTGGTGCCATTCCCTTCTAAAGATTCTTCCTGGCAAGTTTCTATGTCTTCATTTTCATCGTCGTCGGTATCGTCTAAATTTATTTCAAACCTATCACTGATTTCGTCCATTAAACCGTCTGCCTGCCAATATGACTCTTCAATCTTTTCAGTGTGTTCACACGCTCTTCTCCAATTTTCTGTAGTCACTTTTAACAGAGCACTCTGAAATAACGCATTCACGTCTCTACTTTTAAATGTTGTGTTTTGTTTAGCAACATCATTTTTTACTTGAGCCCATATTAACTTGATTGCGTTTAAGTCACGATACGGAGGAAGTCTTACTACTGTGTGGGAGTGCATAGCCGCAATATTATCAATTTCAAATGTTCTAAAATTATCTTTCTTAATCTTAATCAAATCGTATAATACAGGTTTTGTTCATTATGGGTCAAATTCAATATTTTTATTATGAAGCCAGGACTGCATTTCAGATTTGGGTGTTGATGAAATTGGTGATTTCTTCGGAATGGTAGGAAGCATTGTCCATAACAATAATACTGTTGGGAGGAATGTTTGGTAGTAATTGATTAATAAACCAGTTCTTAAAAACAGTGCTATCCATTTCTTCGTGGTAATCCTTAGTTGATTTTGATTTGAATGTGAGGAGGGCGTTAGGAATGAAACCAGTAGAACATCCGGCGTGTAATATGATGAACCGTTGACCTTTACCTATTGGAGTTTTTAAGGGGAAATCAATGTCATCGTCTTGGGGCTTCCAAATTTTGCTCTTTGTATGGTTTACATTAACCCAAGTTTCATCCAGGTAAATAACCGCGAGACCAATAGCCCGCAGTTCCCTAATTGTTCTTAAAAATTTAAATCTTTTTGAGACAACGTACGGCCTTTCCATTAAGAATTTCCTTCCTTGTATATTTTTAACAAATCGAAAGTTGATTTTTCTAAGAATTTCTCTCAAACTCCATACACTTCCACTGAATAACTTATCTTTAATTAGGGCAGTTCGCGTATCGTTCAAACTAGGAATGCAATCTGATCTGTATAAAGAATATATTACACGTCTTATAGCAGCTGCAGAGAATGAAGAACGTTCTGCAAACGCTTGCTTTGTTGGTGTTGTCCCACTGAATTTGCCAGCTGGCAAGAGTTTTCTTTCGCTGTTCCGTAGTGATTGTTGTCATAGGGATTTTATTATACTCTATGATTAGGTTACTCTGCGCTGCTGCTTCCTTAGCTAGTTTATCAGCCATCTCGTTTCCTTCGATGCCAATGTGAGCCTTGACCCATCCGAAGTGTATTGTCCAGTTTGCTATTGTGAGTTCCCGAAGTATTTGTCTGATTTTTTCAATCAATGGGCAATGTATGAGTTTGATGTTTATTGAATATAGTGTCACTTTACCATCAGTGTGGATGGCTACAGTTTTGTTATTGTCGTTGCAAGCAGGTAGGAACTATATATTTTCCAGTGCTTTTAGGATGGCGATTTTTTCTGCTTGGTTGTTTGAGCAATTGCTGTTCTAGTCTGTACTTATATTGTTTAATTAGAGTATTATCTCTGTAGATGGCTATTCCATATCCTACTTTTTCTTCTATTTTGCTACCATGTGTATATATATTTTATAGGAATATCTTACTTGTTCATTTGTTTCACTTATATTCGTTTACTCTGCCGGATGAGTCCAGTTCTTGATGGGATTGATAGTTCGCATTCATGTTGAAATTGAACATAGCTAAGTTTGACCTTGTAGAGTTCCACCTTTTCACTAATTACATATTGTATAGGCAGGACCCCAGCCATTACACAAGATGCTTCATACGAAAGTGTTCTGTAAGCTTTTGCAATCTTTATATTTATCAATCTTTGTACTCTTTCCACCTTGTTGAGGTTTTTTCTATTACGAATAGCCTCTTCCCAGACAGGCACCCCATACGTTAACATTGGAATCAGAGTTCCTTCGTAGATAGTTTTCAGCGATTTGTATCCCAATCCCCAATACAGTTTCGCTGAGCTGCTCAACATGTTTATTAGGGTAGTGGCTCTTTCAGATATAATTTCTACGTGAGTTTTTTCTCCTGTAGGGGTAGATTCTGAGTATATTTTTTGAGTCCGTCAGCTGATATTTACTTAGCAAATTCATCTATTTCGATGGAGGAATGGACTCCACGGACGACAACATTGTAGTCTGGTTTGAATGTGCTTTGTGTTGTGGGTTTTTTATTTGGTGTGATGTAGAGGGCTGAATCTCCAAAGTCTTTAGGTTCTAATTTAGCCATGAAAAGATTCCGGTCGTTTTCAGTTTTGAAGTTTGTTGTTTTTGATTGGAATCCATGGTAGTTCTGAGGTTGGGGAATGTTTACGTTGTTTGTTTGTGTTAGGTTTTTAATTGATAGTGGATCATTATTTTTTGTGCTGTTTAAGATTTTGATTGGGAAGATGGTATTATTAGGGGCGTGTTATTATTAGTGATGGTGGGGGCGGCTGCTGATGGCGGGTTAGTTCTTGTGTGTTTGCCATTCGTCGGGTTTATGTACATTTGTGTGTGTGTGTGAAGGGAACCTGTTCTGTTGGCAGCGCGTAGACGGCGAAGCATTACTCTTATTGGCTGTTCATGTTTTGGTTGGAATGTATAGTATTGTCTAGTTCCAGCCTTTAGGTATTGTATAACTGCATTCTAGTCTGGTATTGTCGGGCAGTAGTAGCGAATTCCTTCCGGTAAAACTATTACTTTAGGGTCATTCTTCATTACAAATTTAACCTCTTTGTTGGTCTGAAAAATATTTTCATGCCCTATGATTGTAATAGGTGGAGGTCTACTAGAGTTTATTCGCGCCCTGGGAGGCTCCTGCGTGTTTTCTGAGGTAGTATAGCCATAGCAATGGTTCGTGAGTAATGAAAATTTGTAATGGGAGCTTAGATGCGAGTCTTGTACTTACCAGATGTAGATCTCAGCCAGTAGGAAGTGTCACCACACGTCATTGCTAACTCCCTCGCTAGCGAATATCAAAATATGTACAGTCACTGCTAAACATTTGTGAAAGTTCACAATAAAAATTAATTAATATACGGCCATATTAATCCGTGGAGGAAGTACATTCACTATATATACCCTATATATGGTTTATATCAGTCTGTTAAAGTTTTAAATACCACTGTTACAGCCCGTCTCCTGTCAAGTGGCAGCATGATATAAAATATAGGCCGAGTACAATAAATGAGACGGGCTTAACATTAAAACAAGGTCAGGATTTACCTAATGTTGCAAGGGATAGCAAAAACTAAGGAATCAGAGGCATTCACATAAATAAAGTGAATATTTTAACAATAATGCTATATTTAAAAGAAACAGATTAAAACAATAATTAAAACAAGATAAACAAGAACCACCATAGAAATTAGTTAAAGAGTTAAACATTATTCTATCTTTAAATTTACTACATTAAACCAATTGCCTCAATTGAATACTTAATGAACCTGAGCAAATAATAAACTATCTTTAATAAGTTAAATGTCTTTGACCGACTAAGTTAGAAAACTGAGTTTATTCCAGCAAACAAAATGTATAAGACATATATTATTTATGTTAAGTCAAAATAAAGAAGCAGACTTACAAATGATTATTATAGGTGACATCCAAGTAGAGCTGGTTACAACTGCGTACGGGCTAGAGATCGCTAGCCACCGACGAGATGATTTAGGGGTTGAAACCCCTAGCTTGTATATACTTAAAGTGGGTCGCTTTCACCTTACGTGGAAGCGGTGGCAAGAAATCCTTTCGTGCCAATACGTGATTGGTACACGTACATCGGATAGGCATTTATAATTAAATAATTGTCTAAAAAGCCCTAATAATTATAATATCAAATATTTATAGGGGAATAATCAATTTTTAATACCCTTTTGATAACTATAATTTCCGGCTATCACAATATCAATTTTGAGTCTAATAAACAAAGAAAAACCTCTAAATTTTGGGGCATAACAACCACTAAATGCACTTTAGTACTCATGCAACTCTTCAACACCTGACATATTATCTCCATATTCCGTTTGGTCAGTTTAATATTCACTCTCCTCATCGCTGCTTTCCATTCCATTGTCTTCAATTATAATTTTTTTCAATTCTTTCTTCCATGATTCCATCTTTCTCCCAGTACTCGTGTTCGTTCTCTTCCACTTTATTACACACATTTTCCCATTCCTTTTTACCAATTTCTTTAAATCTTTCCCGGCACAACATTTCAACATCTTTAATTTTGAAAGTAACATTTTTACTACCGACCCACTGTTTTACATCACCCCGAATTAATTCAATGGGATTTAAATCAGGATGATAAGGTGGAAGTCTCAACACTGTATGGTTATTTTCAGCTAATATAGTGTCGATAACGTAGGTTTTATGTGTTGGTTTTTTCTAAGATTAAATCATATAAGTGTGTTTTAGTGCTATTTTCATCAAAATGAATATTATGTTGAATTAACCAGGCTTGCATATCTTTTTTTAAGGAATTTGATGTTGGGACTTTATTTAATTGTGTGTTATGGTACGAAGCGTTGTCAACAACTAAGACAGAGTTTGGGAGGTAAATTTGGAATCAACATGGTACGTAACCATTTAATATAGTTTTCTGTATTCATTTGTTCATGGAAGTCTCCTGTTTTTAGCACCGACCTGTAAATGAGGAGAGCATTTGGTATAAAACCAAACCTTCCACCAGCATGCACAATTATAAGACGTTCCCCTTTAGAAACGGGAGCCATCAAACCTGAGCCACTGTCGTCAGACCAACCTTTCGGACTAGTGTGACTACTGTGTATATATGTTTCGTCTTCATACACTATTGGCCTTCCCTCATCTCTATATTTTTTAATGCATGTAAGATATGTCTCTCGAAGGGAACGAATATTATGGTTTTCAATTGAAACACTTCGGTTAGTTCTGGTTTTTTTCCAGCGAAAACCCAAGTTCCTTATTACTGCTCTAAGACTACTGGCTCCACCACTAAATTCAATTTTTTCTTTTAACTTCTCCAATAATTTTGTAATTGTTGGTGCAGTCTTTTCTTCTTCGTAAAAATTATATATAGTGCGCCGAATTACACATTTATTAAAGTCATCAATGTCAGTTATTCTTTTTGGGACATCGTGTTTCTTTCCAGGGGTGCCAAAAGAAGATCCTTCCTCTTCGTGTTTTCTTCTTTCTTGTAAAATTCTGTGAACAGAACTGCGCTACACACCTGTGGCTTTAGAAACTCTTTCTTGAATTTTCTTCACTTGTTTATAATACACGGGTGAAAATCGCTCCTTTTCTTTTGCTTCCTCTTTCATGTAGTCATGAACATTCACAATAATTTCCCCACTTTGACTGTGAAGAGTTTTTCCTTGTAATTTTGAAATCATAGGAGGCTTTGTGTAAATTAAAAAAAAAATCAAAATTGTTCACTAATTAACTAAATACACATTCACACTACACTATAATTTTAAAACTACTGGCAGCAAAGGTACAAATTATTATATATAAAAAATACGGTTTAAAATATAAAATCTACACGTCTGTTTCTCACTATAATTCACTCTGGACTATACGTGTTTTTGTAAGAGGAGCTGTTTGGTTGCACGCGTGGCAGCAGCGAAATCACAGCTCAGCAGTCTGGATAGCTTCTCCGACTGGACTGACCTTCAAGGACATTCCTCTAAATCCATTGCATCGGTATATATGAGCGACCTAAGAAGCTGATGCCTGCGCTCAGAATGTGGCTGGTTTCTTCCCTGGAGTTGAAGAAGATCCTCAGCATGTGAGTTTTTTCTCCTGTAGGGGTAGATTCTGAGTATATTTTTTGAGTCCGTCAGCTGTTATTTACTTAGCAAATTCATCTATTTCGATGGAGGAATGGACTCCACGGACGACAACATTGTAGTCTGGTTTGAATGTGCTTTGTGTTGTGGGTTTTTTATTTGGTGTGATGTAGAGGGCTGAATCTCCAAAGTCTTTAGGTTCTAATTTAGCCATGAAAAGATTCCGGTCGTTTTCAGTTTTGAAGTTTGTTGTTTTTGATTGGAATCCATGGTAGTTCTGAGGTTGGGGAATGTTTACGTTGTTTGTTTGTGTTAGGTTTTTAATTGATAGTGGATCATTATTTTTTGTGCTGTTTAAGATTTTGATTGGGAAGATGGTATTATTAGGGGCGTGTTATTATTAGTGATGGTGGGGGCGGCTGCTGATGGCGGGTTAGTTCTTGTGTGTTTGCCATTCGTCGGGTTTATGTACATTTGTGTTTATGTGTGAAGGGAACCTGTTCTGTTGGCAGCGCGTAGACGGCGAAGCATTACTCTTATTGGCTGTTCATGTTTTGGTTGGAATGTATAGTATTGTCTAGTTCCAGCCTTTAGGTATTGTATAACTGTATTCTAGTCTGGTATTGTCGGGCAGTAGTAGCGAATTCCTTCCGGTAAAACTATTACTTTAGGGTCATTCTTCATTACAAATTTAACCTCTTTGTTGGTCTGAAAAATATTTTCATGCCCTATGATTGTAATAGGTGGAGGTCTACTAGAGTTTATTCGCGCCCTGGGAGGCTCCTGCGTGTTTTCTGAGGTAGTATTATTGGGTGTGATTTTCTCTACTGATGAGACAGTGATCGAGTTTTTACTACTATACACTATCTCTGGTTTCTTAGTTATTTTAGGCTGAGGTTTCGTGTCAGTCGAAACCTTGGTGCGTGGTAAGGATATTGGAGCCTCTGGAGTGGTCACTGCAGGTCGCTCTTCCTCCGACAGAATTGAAAATCTGTTGGAAGTAGCTACCTCCGAGTGCACTTGTTCTCGCACAGACCTGCGGTTTGATTCTTTGCTACTAATTGTCATATCTGGTTCATTATTTCTTCGTTTTTTGGTATATTTTTTCGTGGCCTGACCGACACACAGTAAGTGTGTTTTCTGTGAAATGTCTTTCATATGATCAAGAAGCCATTCAAAATATTTGGATGCCTCTTTAGCGTCTTGGAATTTATTTTGAACTTCCTTTATGCATTCCTGTGAGAGCTCGTAAGCGGCTACAGAACGGTCCACTTCTGGGAAGGTGCAAAAGAAATTTATTTGCAAATAAATAATGTTTCTTATTTGCGAAGTTACTTCCACGTACTTCGATCCCCGCTTGAATTTTTGTTTTTCTATTATTTTTCAAATGCGGTAAGATATTCCTCCCATAATGGGTTCGTTCTGTATTCCAGAAGCTCCATCTCTACGTCATCGTGTTGTAGAGCCGTTGCCATATTGCTTGGTGAGGCCAAGACTTAGTCCAGGACACGGTCTACAACAGTAAAACGAAAATATAGCACATACACTCTCTTACCTTGGGTGGTGATGAGCACTATTTCCACTGATTTTACAATATTTTGCACAATAAACCGCTTACAGGCGCACTTATGCCATTTAGGCACACTATAAAAAATTCACTATAGGCACTGAAAGGCACCAACAGTCAGCGAGGGCTGATTTTTCACTGCGGCGTTCTCTAAGAGGTCCGTGTTGCAGGACAGCACTTCCACGATGTTTGCTGTTGAAGTCGTCCCCTCTAACAGATAGTTAGGAGAGACATGTGATAGCATCTAGGTCGTGTCTCGTTAGTAGTCTGGTTGGAGATTTATAAATTGACGCAATATAAATGGTTTCCCGGTTTGAAATGAGCAGAAATATGGCTGTGGCTTCTATAAATTGTAGCCGAGAGGTGTTGGGGCCACTCTATGGCCAATGGACTGTTTAATGCAAATAGCAGTGCCTCCAAGGGGATCGTTTAATCGGTCGTTTCTGTAGGTGTGATAATTCGGAATTTTGAATTTGTCCCGTGGCTTTAAGTGCGTTTCATTTAACAGCAGAATGTCTATCTCTCTCTTGTATGATAGTGATTAACTCTTTAACCTGCTTGGCGTTAAACGCCACGACATTGAGGTAGCTTCCATTATTGAACCTAGCCATTGCAGGGATAACATACAAATACTAGGCTGGTAATGGACGAGAATCTCTCTGCTGGCGATTTTATAGTAGCCAGTAAGGGCTCTATATTTTTTAGAAATTCATGTCCATTTCCAGACAAGGGGATTTGGGGGAGTGAACTGGTCTGCTCCTGAGCAGCGCTTTCAACTACCGGTTGTGAAGGACCAGCCATTTGGCTGTAGGATATTTGTTGGTTTACCTGTTTCGAGTTGAAGGTTCTTGGTTTTAGATTGTTACTGGATGAAGCCAGTTTAGGTTCTGGCTTCTTTAAGAATGTAGCTTTAGCTGCTACGTAGGATGGGCATTCTCGGTATGATGCTGGATGTCCTGTATCGCCGCGGTTTGCGCATTTAAGCTTAGATCTATCCGTGAGAGCCTCAGCTTTCACAGGACAGTTCTTGTGGTTGTGTGTACCAGCACATACTACGCACCGCGGCGTCAGGCTGCATCCAACAAAGGTGTGATTAAACTTCTGGCAGTTAATGCACTGCTTGAGGCCAGATATTGGTCTGTAGGGCTCAACTGCGACCACTGTGTAACACAGACGCTCAAGGTTGTATATTTCCCTGCCTATGTCATTGTTTCCACTTCTAAAATGAATGGTGGGCGGGGAATTTGCTTTTCATTGTCTTTGCGACTCATTTGTTTTACTGATTTTACTGGATATTCAAGTTCATTTAATTCGGATTGAATTTCTGTTATGGGAGTGTTGGCTGGTAGTCGTTTTAATACTACGCGAGGTGGCAGATCTTTCATTACGTATGTGTAATGTTCTTTTCCGGTAGCTTTGAAGTATTCTTTTAAGAGTTTGTGGTCTGCCACTGTTCTTGCATAGTAGCGCACACCTTCTTTAGTGTTGACTACTCTCGGCTCTTGTGATAGTTTCTTAGAAGCTGTGAGCTCGCGGTTCATTTTAAATAGGTCTGAATGACCTATTACTGTAATTGGAGGAGGGCGCGTTTCTTTTTTAACAGTCTGCACTGCAGAGGCCTGCTCTATTTCAGAATGTAGTGTATTGTCTGTATTTTGAGCGTTTACGGTCGAAGTGGAGCCCTATTTTCCCTAGATGGTCCAGGCAACAGAAAAATTCTAGAAGAGTTCGTGTTTTTTCTTTCCATCCTTGATTGTGTATTCAAATAAAAATAAAAAACAGGACCATTAACAAAATAAAAAAAACTCCTCCGACAGGCCTACAAGTCCCTTAGCCTACCAGCTGTCTGCTGGCCTCACATCCACGTGTGTCAATCACAGAGGTAGATGATAATCAGAACAAAATACTACACATAATAGAAATATACGCCACTCTTATAATAATAATAATAATCATACTTTATTTTAGCTGGCAGAGTTAAGGCTTTCTCTTCCACTCAACCAGCGAATAGTAAAATTATAGAAAAACGACAGATTTATTACAATTTTAAGATATTATTAAAATATAGACTAAACAAAAGACAAAGGTGATGTGATTTAATTCTAGCTAATACCAACAAAAAAAATGGAATATAATAAAATTAGAATAATATAAAATAAATTAAAGTAAGTGAAACTTCCTAGATGATTTACAACATGCTGAATATAGTCGTTATGCAGTTAATATTTTCATTGTGTCGAACTTAAGATATCAGTTAATTTGGATTTGAATAATAATACTGATTGACAGACCCTGATATCACTGAGAAGTGAGTTCCATACTCTAGTCATATACAGAGTGTCCCAAATTGTATATACTTTTTGAAACGTTATTTCTCAGCAACGAAATGAGAGAGAAATACAATTTTTGTTGGGTATGATCCACAGGGCACTGAAAAAGCATAGCAACACGTTCATTGATCTTCACGTCTTTATAAACAACAATGGCGGCGAGATTATCATTCGATGAACGTAAGTGGATGCTGAAGTGTTATTGGAAAGTGGAGAATGTTGTGGTAGTGCACCAACGTTGGATGGTTGAATAGGGACACCACCACCAACAGTACTCACGGTATCACTCGAATGTCTCTTTCTTCCGCACCATCTTGCACCGTTCCATCGTCTTCAAACTTGTCTGGGATCCTTGTTATTGTTACCCTTATTGCTGGAGGTGTCACAAGGATAATAAACCCAACTGGAGCTTTAATAAATTTTATAATGTTATCATCTATACTATGGGAACATTTTAACATTCCCTCCATCCCGTTCAGCCTAATAATTTACAATTATTGATAATCGCAAATTAGATATATTCCAACTTAAATTCAACCATCCAACGTCGTTGCACTTTCCAATAACACTTCAGTATCCACTTACATTCAACGAATGATCTCGCCGCCATTGTTCTTTATAAATACGTGAAAATCCACAGAGTATCATAGAAGAAAGTGGACAAATTTCGCGTACATGCCATAAGCGGGGCTAGTATAGAACAACTAACGACATCAATGGTCAAGTGCAAGAAAAATGTATATATTCTTCTAACTTACAGGTTAGAGCGGGCGAGATAGTTCATAGTCATCATCGCTATCACAATTGGTACCACTGGAACTGACTTCACAATTATCACTATCGCTATAACTTCCTGATCCCAGATTTACTATAATGCTGTCTATAACGTCAGACACAATTCCATCATTTTCCCAATATTTAGTTTCTTCATCTACTTTCTTACAATAACCATTCCAGTCCTCATCGGTAATTGTTTCTATGGCTTCCTCGGTCAATTCTTTGAGTTTCTGAAAATTCAGATTACTTTATGTGTTTCTCTTCCGTACTAATTTTTTTTTTATCTTAGCCCAAGCAGTTCAATAGCACTTAGGTCACACATGTCTGATGGCAGTCTTACCGGTGTGTACCCTAAGCTTGAAATCAAATTATCTATTCTGAAAATCTTCTCTCTGGTACAATGAACTTGTACGACAAGGAAAATATCCCCCTTTCTCAGCTGTTCATTACAATTAATATTCCTTTTTCTCAGGAAATTAATCATCTTGTTTTGTTGAATATTTTGTCTCAACTTTTTCTGCTAGTGTCAAATGATATAGCGCATTGTCTAAAATTATGACATGATGGGGTATTAGGCAAAAACATTTCTCTCATCCCTTCTTTAAAATTATGTTGGTTCATCTGTCCATGATAGTCGCCGCTCGTGCTTCCTGCCTTGTAGAGGAGTTTTGCCCCATTGACGAACCCATTCTTACTTCCTGCGTGTAAAAGGATGAGGCGGTTACCTGCAGTGTAGTCTTCAGGTACGCCGAAAACGTCAACGGACTGCCAGCATTTATTCACAGTAATATTACTATCCAGCCAGGTTCATCTTGGTAGAATATTTCTTTGCTCGATTCACGTTAATACTTAATTTTGACTAGAAATTCATGACGCCACTGAACAATGAATGGTTTTTCAATTAAAATTTGTCTTTTGCTTCTGCATTTTCGCCATTTGAACGCAATACTTTTGAGAACTCTTATTAAAGATTTTGCACCCCATGGAAAGTGTAGTCTTTGTTTTACACTCTCGAGTAGGTTGTTAGCTGTGGGAACTATTTTCTCTGTTTTATAAAATTCTTGAACTGTATTTCTAATAGCACATTTATCATAATCATCCAGATTAATTTATCTATCATTTAATCGAGTATTTCTTTTTTTCCCACGTGTAGATAGTTTACCGTGCCCGCCTTGCTCTTTAAATTCCTTTACCTCCTTCCTAATTTTTATAATGGAATTTTCAGATTTTCCACAATAATCCGCTGTTCTTTTTGTCGCCTCCTTTAGTGGAAACCTGAGAGAATTTTGTTTTGACTGCCCATCACATTTTTCAGCAATGTTACGGATCATCTGACGGCATCCTCTATGGATCACAAAACTTCTTTTCCGAGAACCCGAACGTGATGTACTTTCGGCCATTCTTATCACCACTATCACATAAAATATTCACTATTTTTACACAACTGGTTAATACGCAGGACTAACCCAATGTTATTTTTACTGCTGCACTATAAGGTGGGGATTGATTTTTGAAAATTAAAAGTGCGTGCGGTAGTATTTTTTGCTTGTTTTGGTTGTTTGCTTCTCAGGTAGGCCTGATTGGCCTCCTCATACTAGGGGCATTTACTGTATGAAGCAGGATGACCTATTTCTCCGCAATTCGCGCACTTTAGAAGAGAGGAATCAGACCGTGCTTCTTCGCGAACTGGACAGTTTTTATGGCTGTGCTCTTTGCCACAGATTACGCATTTGGGAGTTAGTTTATAACCAGCAAAAATGTGGTTGAATTTCTGGCACTGGAAGCATTGCTTTAGGCCAGAGCGAGGACGATATGGCTGAAAGGAGACAACAGTACTGTACACTTTATCAAGATGGTAAATTTGTTTGGACTTTTCATTGTTTGCGAGTTCGATTACATATAGTGGGAATTTGTGGATAGAACCATCCTTGTTTTTCTTTGTAATTTGTTTGACACTACGGACTTCGTATTCTAATTCCACTGGTTCACTTTTAATGTCATCGATATCGACATTGGAGAGAAGCCTTTTCAACATTACCCTCAGGGGTTGATCTGTTTTATATTGGAAGGTACAATATTGCCTTCCAGTTGAGTCAAAATATCGCGTTACAGTACTGTGGTCTTCTTTGGTGGTAGTGTAGTACCTGAGACCTTCGTTAGTGTTGACAACATTTTTATGTCATTTAATATGAGAGTTTTGAGAGTTCTGTAAATTTTAACGAGATCGGCATGGCCTATGAGTGTGATTGGTGGTGGCCTAGGACTTCTTTTTGGGTTGGAAATGGCATTAGGTTTGGCATTTGAAGGTCCAGATACTGGTGACTCTTCGTGTGAGTTGTCTGTATGTGCATTACATGTGGATGGACCATTGTCCACATAGATTGTCTGTATTTGGTTCTGCGTTATTTGTGTAGTTATGTTTGCGAATGGTTCACCCTACCTTGTTTATGCATTGGCTTTCCCTTACCTGACACACTGCGTGTAGAGGAAACCGAGTTCATCTCTTCATTAGCAAGAATTGCGAATTTGTTGGACAATTCGAGCTGAAGGATGTCCTCACTGGCTGTTGTTTGCCGTGGCATTTTAGATTGTCATTGTTTGTGTATTTTTTCTTTTATTGCTATTTTTGCTTTCGTTAATGGTCGGATAGTCTTGCTTTATCCGCGGTTTCCTTTACTTTCACATTTTTGTTTAGGCATTCATTTTGAATGTCTTTAAACGTGTCCTGAACTATATTAGTGACTGTCTCTAGATAGTAGCTCAGGTCACGTGTTGCAACTTTAATCTCGTCTATTTGGTTCCTGCAATCCAGGGCAATTTCTTTAGTCAGCGAGGAACCAGCGAATTGGGGGAAGCTATCAAGGAAGTTCATGATAATTATAAGTCCTCGAATTTCAGAGGCTCTTTGCAAATGAGGTGACTTCATTAAGATTATAAGGTCCTCGAATTCCTTGAGTACCTCGGTTCTATTTCATGCACTTTGGGGACAGATGGGTCCTGATATCAATTTGCTACCACGTGGTGCCACGTACTCTTACGTGATGAATCTAATTTTACATTCGTATTTTTCGTGAAAGTTTGGCGGAATGATGTTATTTAAATGATATTAGTTATAACTATTGGGGTCACTTGTTTATGACTGTTTTAAGTAGATGGGCCCAGATATTGTTTTAGTGGCTCGAGACTCCACGTGCTCACACGTGATGAGTTCTTCATTTTATTCAGTTTTAACACTAATTTTAAATGTACTTGTAGTTTTGTTGAGCTATTGATGTAGTTTATGGTTTGTATTCACTACGAGGGGCCTGGAAATAATTCGTCGCCACGTGGTGCCAAGTGCTTTTACAAAATGTATCTATCATTTTACTTTCGAATCTTTCGTGAACGTTTGGTGGAATAATGTTATTTACAATCTAATTATTAGTTTTAACTACTGGGGTCACTTGTTTATGACTGTTTTAAGTGGATGGATCCCGATATTGTTTTAGTGGCTCGAGGCGTCACGTGATGAATTCCATTTTATTCAGTTTTAACACTACTTTAACACTAATATAGTACTAATAAATGTACTTAGTTTTGTTGAGGTATTGATGTAGTTAACCCATTGGAGAGTTTTAACGAGTCTCCCTCGTGAGCAGGTAGAAATCAAAACAGCTCCACACGACCTACACTCGTGTTATAACCTCCACTGTAAGAAGTTAGGTTTTTAGTGGTTTAAATTTTCGGTTCACCATCAGTAAAATTTGTTGTTCGTTTATGTAAAGTAAAATGTATAGGCCTAGTGTATTGTATAGTTTATTTTAGTTATTATTTATAGAATAGTAGACTATAGTTGTAGGCATTTATTACGGTAAAATATAAGTGAATATTTGTTAAACTTCATAGTTGTAAATTTAATTTTTTTGCAATATGTCCGCAAATAGGAGACAACGTATTGCTATTGAGAAACTAAGTGAAGTAGTGAATGAAATGTTATGTGACAGTGATTGTAGTGAATTATCATGGAACGAAGATTCGAACGATGAAATAATATACAGTCACAACGTAACTGCGTGCTACTGATGGCAGGAATACTAGGTGAGTTTCGTCCAGTTTTTATCTATAGTATTTTATAATTTACAGGTCGATATATAACTAAGATAATAATTAGAGAATATACGAAGAACTTTTCCTGATTTTATAATGTATAGGTCTATGCTTATTTATATTTCATATATTTATTTGTATTATGTACAGTATTTTATTGCGTTTGTTATTTTTTTCCGGTCTTGTTTGAACATATGATTTATGTTTACTTTCAAGGCAATGTCCGAGAACTGTTACAAAAAGATGGTTTTTCAATTCTTTGTCAACTTTCACAGCCTTAAAAATAACAAAACATAACGGTTTACAATGCACAAAAGAGGGTAGCAGGCAGGCCACATTCCTTTGCCAGGGACCAACCTAGCGTTTAGCGTAAGTGGGTTGTAATGATCGAAGAAGGGTCCCAGGTCCCTCATACAAAACGAAATAATCACTAGGGGAGCATCTGTCGTGTCCTGAGTGCGTCCAGTAAGTGTTCCCATAAAGAATGTCTATTGCCTGACCTCTATTATATGAAGCAGATTCGCCACTTGGAAGCATGATATTGTTTTGGAGATCAACTCTGGTGTACCCATCTTTTAAAGTGATAGTAGCAGCCACCTGTACGATAACATCTGTGTATTCATTACCATCTGAGATGTATACGCCACCCTTACAGCTGCTATCCATGGAGATCTTTCCTACTAATGTAAAAGCATTGTACTGTGTTGTGTTAGAACGGAGGTCTCGAATAGTATGTGAATCATCCCATGCGTAGGTGCGCTGTCATGAATCCTATTACAGCTATCCCTTGATGTGGATAACTAACCCTCCTTAATGCCCCCTGGTAAAGCTGATAAATGGGAATGCATTCCACAGTGGAATATAGTCTGTATGTAACTGATGGAACATTTTCTGTAATATACCTTGTCCGCCGTCTTTTTCTGTACGAGTTGTAATTGTACTTTGCTCGTGTTAACATTTTCTGACACCTGACGACATGGATCTATTCCATTCAGTGCGACAGCTCTAAGTTTGACATCCTTGTGATGGAAATCATAACCAAGTAAAGCTATTGTATTCGGCAAGTATATTAGTATTAGCAAAGGTAGGAACCTTCCCGGGAAAACCAAAACCATTTTAATACAAGTGCTTATTGTTCCTGCTGCTAAAAATGTAGTTGCTAACAATTTATACTGCCAGGAGGTCCTCTTGGATCATAGATGGGTCCACTGAGGGCTCTAAGCCTTTTATGACAATTTTGACTTTGCCTTTCTGGCTGTTGTTTCCTCCCTCACGATGAGGAATTTTACGCTGCAGCAGCAGCTGTTTGTAGTCTTTATAGACTTGCATTGAAGCAAGCCTGACCCTGATGCCGAGTCTAGTAACTTCGCAAGTGAATGCGCTAGTCTCGTTTCTGAACTCCTCGTTCACAGCTGCTAATAACGGTGAGTGTACCCGTCGAATCAGCAGGGAAGGGGGTTTTACGCTTAGGCGCTGGTTTTCTGACTCTGGTCCACCGGGGGTCCCTCCTATAGCGTGATGAGTCCTCCGGTGGAAGACAGACGATCAGGCCGGAACCTGGTTTACCGACAGCCGCTGCTGTCGTATTTTGAGCCGAGCATTTGGTGCTTTTACGCGTTCTAGCCGCGATTGGGGGTGTCGCTGTGGGAGCGCCTACTGTTTTTTCACGCTTTGGCATGTTGAGAGGTCCTTTTCGGTTGGGAATACTGGTCCACCGGTAAGGAGTTGCCCTGTCAAACGCCGTGGGATATCGGCCGAGCTAGGGGCAGAGGGGATAGGCGGCCTACTGCCTGGGTAAAGGTACTACCAGGGTAGGCGGGCAGGTTAGGACCCTCGGCCGTCAGACCGGTTGGCTCTTTGCCGCGCAAGGCGCGGGCTTTGGTAGCGGGAGTCACTTCTCCAGCCGGTGCTGATGAGGCGACGGTCGCTGCGAGGAACGCTGCTGCAGAGCCCCTTCCTCTACCGCTGCTAGCTCAGCTCTCTGGTCTCTCTCTCTCTCTCTCTTTTTTTTAAACCAAGATATTAGTTTGTGATTCATTGTTTGTGTTACTGGAATCCCAAGTTAGGTCCTGTATAACTTGCTGGTATTTGTCTTGGGGCAGGAGAGGTGATTATAGGGTATACTGGACTAGGACGAGATGAAACTACAGGGGGATCAGGTTCCTCGTTCAGCATTAATCCCTCTTCTACATCTGGCTTACTTGAAGGCTGCTTCATATGTAGTAACCATGAGGTCGCATTGTTCCACACACAAGCCAAGAGTTTCGCACTGAGACCAAATGTTTTATACAGCATAGTTCCATTGATGATCGAGTTTAACAACAGTTTGAAAGCTCTGATGATGATATATAACCCTACAAATCCAGATGCGTAAGTTCCGAACTCGGAGAACACGCCCCACATGTCTCGAAACACGTTACGTGTTATCGCTGTTAGGTCACCATCATGGAGGAGGTTGTGAATTCCTTCCCCCTGGCGCTCCACATGTTGTCCGCTGTAACCACGACTGATGATATCTGTAATTGCTATCCGTTCGGATTGAAACATCAGATTCTTCTCCATACTATCGATATCATGTAATGTGTATAGTCCCCTTGAAACTAAACTGGAGTGATATAATTCCATTTGATATCTTCATTTGGGTACAACTGGTCAGGCAAAAAAGTCCCTGACATACGGCCTCCATAAACATTGTACCAACCATTCTCAAGATAGAACCATACAGGCATTAATTGTAGACATTCCACTTCATTCCCTTTCCTCTTTAAGACTCCTGTTTTAGGTCCTGGAAACAAACTACTGTTCTTGTATGACAAAGGCAAATCTGAATAGCACCGTTCTGTTCCTCTAACCGTCACTGGAACAGGCACACAATCCAGAATGTAGGCAACTTCACCCCGACGGACAGCTGTATGCCCTTTCTCACCAGTGAGTGTGTGGGCAAACTCTTCCTCGTTGATGAAAGCTAATGACAGTACGTTAAGGAGACCTTGGCGTTTGATTCGACATGTTTGCTCCCTGAAATGCCTGTATAGTGACATTATTTGTGACTTGATATGTCGTTCTACATACACAAATTTAGAGTTCACATACGTAGTGAGGCTAACCTCTAAGGGATCTAATGTAGATGAAGGAAGGAAGTACTTAGGCTGATCATTCCCTATCAAGATAACCATCAGACGAGGGTGTTCAGTAGTGTACCCATGTTGCATGCAGATGAGAGTGGCTGCGGACAACTCTAGAGCAAATGCCTGCTGATCACTTTCTACAATTATAGAACGTTTATAAGATTCTTGTAACGCCTCTACCATTAGGTTCCCAGGTCCCTCATACAAAACGAAATAATCACTAGGGGAGCATCTGTCGTGTCCTGAGTGCGTCCAGTAAGTGTTCCCATAAAGAATTTCTATTGCCTGACCTCTATTATATGAAGCAGATTCGCCACTTGGAAGCATGATATTGTTTTGGAGATCAACTCTGGTGTACCCATCTTTTAAAGTGATAGTAGCAGCCACCTGTACGATAACATCTGTGTATTCATTACCATCTGAGATGTATTCGCCACCCTTACAGCTGCTATCCATGGAGATCTTTCCTACTAATGTAAAAGCATTGTACTGTGTTGTGTTAGAACGGAGGTCTCGAATAGTATGTGAATCATCCCATGCGTAGGTGCGCTGTCATGAATCCTATTACAGCTATCCCTTGATGTGGATAACTAACCCTCCTTAATGCCCCCTGGTAAAGCTGATAAATGGGAATGCATTCCACAGTGGAATATAGTCTGTATGTAACTGATGGAACATTTTCTGTAATATACCTTGTCCACCGTCTTTTTCTGTACGAGTTGTAATTGAACGGGTGAGTGGAAAAAGGATAACATTCCAACTTCCTAGTTTGTGGGAAAACAAAAAAAATAAGTTTACAGAAAAAGCTAAGAGTGCTATCGGAAAATTTACTATTAGTGAATTGTAGAGCTAATCATTAAGTGTTCGCTCAAAAAATCTCATAGTTAAATACTTACTTGTTTAGTAATTATTAATTATTAAATCTGTTGGAATAGTATCCTTTTTCCACTCAATGTTTTGTCAATCGATAAAAATAATTAACTATTATGTTTTTTGTGTCATAAAATGTTTTAATAGTAAAAAAAAACACTTTAAACTGTTTTTACTTTACACAATGCTGACCATGATACGAGTCTTCATTCATCCTTATCACTGTCTGCTGTATTTGAAGTTGGATACTTAAGGATATCTTCATAGAATGACTTGTACTCATCAGGTATGTAGTGCGTGACTTTTGAGATGTCTTGTATCTTTTTGATGTTGATTCCAAGTTTCCCAGTATATGCTGCAGTAGTAGGAAGTTCCACATAATCTTGTTTTTTCAACCTGAAAGTTCCATGGTGCAGACCATCAATGTATTCGGAAGCCTCGACACAGCCTTTCATCTTCTGAGTAAATACAAGTTGTCTGTACTTACTGATGTTGAATGTCAAATTTTTATTTTCAATATCTTTACATGTTTTAATGAAATCCAGAAGACAGCTGCATACTTCATTAGGACCCCTTAGAGCTTCACCCTCTGTGTACGTATAGAAAATTGAAGTACCACGGCCAATATCATGAATATTAAATACATAGTACCAAAGTTTACGGAGATAAAACATTTCTTGTACAGGAATGAAAGGGAGAGGCATGTTTTGCATGAAGTCAAACGCAATAGCCATGACATCATTTCTTTCCTTGCAGATATTCTTGACATTCTCCATCTTACTGTAAAATTTCTTTGCTCGCCTCTTATGAACTAGTAGCTCGGCAACAGCAGCCCTTTTTGCCAGACTTTATTTTTGTCTTTAAGTCTTCACAGGTTGAGCAAACGTCTACTTGTGGCCACCTACCAAATCGGTACCCGTAGTTGTCATTGAAATGTTTCAAGTAGTACTCATATTTTATGACTCCCTTCAGATCAGGATGTTTTTTAATGAAGAGACCATGCATTTTTGAAACTGTCAAACTTGAATCCAAATATGTGACTGGAAGAGATGAGTAATGTGATTCTTTTTTAGGAAATGAGGATATATGATCATCTATTTTTATGACAATGTGTGCATCAAGTGTATTCCCCCGATTTTGGCTCTTCCCTCTCATATCAACCGGTGACTGATTAGTTGCAACAAGCTTGGTTAGGCGTTGGACTACTTTGCTGGAGATTGCATGCAAACTTATGTAAGCATTTCGACAAACTTCGACTCTGCTTGTCCCTTTAATGGCAAAGTACTTGAAAGACGACAAGTTTTGTTTGGAATTCTTTGTTAATGGACGGTGTCGAGCAACATCATATCTTTCTATCAGCCCCATAAGAAATGTATCCTTTTCATTTTTAGGACGACCATTGTATATATTATCAATTATTGAACCCTTCTCCTCAACACTGAAGTTTCCCATACACTTTTTACGGCAGTTACAATCTGGACCAGTTGTTTTAGCTTCAACTAATAAACCTTTACATGAAACAAATTCCTTGCCTTTCTGCCTAGCAAGTTTCTCTTTCTCTTTACATTGTAACTCTTTATTAGCCTTACCTCTCTTTCGTTCAGGTTCATATTCTTCCTCGGAGTCACACATACTTTAGGACACAATACCCTGTCTTACAACAGAACTACAAAATAATGTAAAATATAAAATAAAAGCAATGACAATAATAATTATTGTCATTGCTTTTATTCAGAGAACTGTGATATGCAACTTTATACAGTGAGTAATATAACAACAATGAACTCCAGGTTATTAATTTTGTTACTGACAATAATGCCAACTTCATGAATACACAATATTGAGTAGAAAAAAGATAATATTCCTGGAATGTTATCCTTTATCCACTCAACTAAAATTTCAATGCTGGTTTTAACAATATATAATACTGGAATATAACCCTTTTTACACTCATTGGATAGCTTAAGCAAAGATCTACAAAATGGCTATTTCAGTTTAATTTCTCAAATTTTTGGAATGTTATCCTTTTTCCACTCACCCGTTCAATTGTACTTTGCTCGTGTTAACATTTTCTGACACCTGACGACATGGATCTATTCCATTCAGTGCGACAGCTCTAAGTTTGACATCTTTGTGATGGAAATCATAACCAAGTAAAGCTATTGTATTCGGCAAGTATATTAGTATTAGCAAATGTAGGAACCTTCCCGGGAAAACCAAAACCATTTTAATACAAGTGCTAATAGGTGTGCTGGTCCTAGCCATTATTATTGTGTTTTGTACTTATTGTGTGTGACCCACGAACTTCTAGATCAGGGGTCCAGGTAATGCTTAGGCATCCTGAATTTGTGTTTATTATTTTTGTTGTAGGTGCCAAGCTTATTGATTGGGGGATTTGGGTTCTGGGCCGCTTTTTTTTACATTTTTGGGCTAAGGATTTTAGCACATCTAAGACAGGTTTCACTTTCAATGTAGTATGAATGGTAGTGTTACGAGTGCGAAAGGGAAACTTCCCAATTGTGCGTAAGCATCTATTCTGGAGAACCTGTAAGCTTTTTAAGTTACTGACCGACAGTGTGAACCAGGCCGGTGCCGCATAGGTAATTAATGAACGCATATACGCATTGTATATCGCAATCTTCGCAGGAATGTGCAAATGTTCATTTTTTAACAGGAGTCTGAGTTGGGAGAGTCTTTTGTAGAACTTCCTATGGATTTCTTTGGTGTGAGGAGTCCAACTCAGTCTTTTTTCATATGAGACTCCCAGATATCGCACAGTGGGCTGATAGTTAATGGGAGTTCCTTTGTACTCCAGCTTTTCTACATGATCAAGTTTGTATTTTTGTGAGAAAATGATTGCTTGAGTTTTGTTGCTACCTATTTTTATTTTCCATTTATCAGCCCAGTCCTCGATATATTTGAGGTGTCTCTGCACTTTCCTGCTTGTTATCTTGGGATGTTTACCTTTGGCGTAGATTGCGATATCATCAGCGTATACTGCTAGTTGGGTCTGGGGACTTCTGGGAACGTCTGCTGTGTATATACAGGGTGGACCGCTCGAATGGACCTAATTTCAATTGCTTGTTACTGGCAAACGGTTGAAGATAGAAACTTAAAACAACGTTCATATTACAGAAAAACTCACCAAGTTTTGATATCCAGATCACCACATCTCTATATGAGCCCCAGCAGTCACTGTGACGATATCAAAGCGACGAACAATTTCTTGCCAAGTACGTTGGAGTATGTCTTCTGGAATGTTCTCAATAGCCTCTATGATGCGCTCACGAAGATCACGAAGGTCTTTGACTGGGGTGGTGTAAACTTTATCTTTGACATAGCCCCAGAGAAAGAAATCCAGTGGTGTTAAATCGGGAGATCTCGGGGGCCACGCGATTGGTCCTCCCCTACCAATCCAACGGCCAGGGAAAATGTTGTCCAAAGTCGTACGAACTTCATTGGACCAGTGGGGGAGGAGCACCATCTTGCTGGAAAACGATGTTAGGCTGCAGTTGTTCAATTTGTGGAAAGAAGAACTGCTCCAGCATGTCAAGATATGTGGTACCACGAACAGTTTTCTCGGCGAAGAAAAAACGGTCCAATGACCTTATTATGTGACAAACTGCACCAAACATTCATCTTCGGACTATCACGAACATGCTCTTGAATAGCGTGAGGATTCTCCGATCCCCAGATCCGCACATTATGCCGGTTTACCTTGCCTGACAAATGGAAAGTGGCTTCGTCCGAGAAGAAAATCTTGGTCATGAAGTCAGGATCAGCGCCGAGACGGTCCAGCATCGTATTGGCGAATTCCACTCGTTTCGGCATGTCATTCGGCTCCAGACGTTGCACTAACTGCACTTTATATGCGTGCAGTTTGAGGCGTTTGTGGACAATCCGTTGTAATGTCGATTTTGGTATTTGAAGTTCCCGCGAAGCTCTTCTTAATGATTTCCGGGGCTTCGCTCAAATGCGGCTTGAACATTTGCTACCATTTCATCGGATGCTCTGCGACCACCACCATGCTTCTTCAACACAGATCCTGTAGCTAATAATATCACGCCACTTCTTTATGCTTCTAGCAGTTGGAGCATCACGGTTAAACACACGCCGGAACTCCCTTTGAACTCTAATGATTGATTTAAACTCCGCATACCACAAAACAGCTTGCGCTTTCATCTGCGGAGTCGCCATTTTCACAAACAATTAAATCTAAGAACGAGAAACGTATCTTTGTGCCATCTACCGACAGGATTCGAAACTTGGTGAGTTTTTCTGTACTATGAACGTTGTTTTAAGTTTCTATCTTCAACCGTTTGCCAGTAACAAGCAATTGAAATTAGGTCCATTCGAGCGGTCTACCCTGTATTGTAGAGTGTCGGTGACAAGACGGAGCCTTGAGGCACCCCCGCTTCCATGACTCTTGAGGAAGAGAGGGTTCCTCCTTCAGTGACAACAAATTTTCTGTTTTTTAGGTTGTCTGAAATGATTCTTAACATCCCTATAGGGTACCCAAAGTTTTTTCATTTTAACCAGTAGGCCAGCATGCCACGTCGAATTGTACGCTTTTTCCACATCCAGAAAGATGGCAATAGTGTTTTGTTTACTGTTAAATCCGGTTGAAATGAATTCGGTAAGTCGAGTAAGCTGGAGTGTTGTCGATCGACCTGGCATGAAGCCGAACTGTTCTTCGGGAATGATGTTGTTCTCTTTGAGAGTTTTTAATATTCTTTTTAGGAGAAAACGCTCGTAAAGTTTCCCTAGGCAGCTGAGGAGGCTAATGGGACGTCGGTTACTAGTGAAGAGAGGATCTTTCCCATCTTTAGGGATGGTTATTATTTTAGCCTTCTTCCAGCTAGTGGGGAAAGATCTGAGGCGCATTGCCTCGTTGAATAGGAACATTAAGTACTTTAGAGCGTTAGGAGGGATGTGTCGAATCATTTCATTTGTCACACCGTCCAGACCAGGGGCTTTCCTGCGTGGTGATTTTTTGATGGCCCTAGTGGCCTCTGATCTGGATATGGGTGGAATTTGTTCTAGGTCCTGTTGTCTACTTATCCGTCTTGCCTCTCTTTCAACTTCGCGTTCCCAGTCTATATCAAAATCTACAGATTCGTGTGATCTGAAAGTTAATTCCAAGGTGTCGGCGATGGCCTGAGCCTTCTCGTAAGGTTCGAACTTCAGACCATCTGGTCCATGTACAGGGGTATTTTTGAACGAGGTTCCATTCGTCAGTCTTCTGGAAGTGGGCCATATGTTCTTTTGCTCAATAGCCTCGTCGACACTCTCTTGGAATTTTTTGATTTTGAAGTCCCTTAATAGTCTGTGAATTCGGTTTGTGAGGAAATTGAGAATCCGTATATCGTCTGCCCTGCGAAACTTTTGCCACCGTTTCCTGACCACTCTCTTCTGTCTTACTAATGTTTCTATTTCAGGAATATTACCAGGGTACCGTGGTTCCCTGGTGAAGGTCGTATTGTCTTGAAATGAGGATACTAGAGTATTTGCGAATGCGTCAATTTCAGTTTCTAATTCAGCGGGATTAAGTATCCTTTCTGTGTCTAAAAACAAGGTGATGTTCGATAAGTCATGCGTAAAGGATCCCCAATTAGTTGAGGTTGAGCTATTATATGGGTGTTATTTTTATGCTTTCCTCTAGGACTAGTACGACAGGAGAGTGATCAGAATTCAATTCATTAAGTGTAGAGACTTCTACCACCGTTCTATTTGTTTTAACCAGAAATATGTCCAGCACATCGGGGGACGCATTCATTCTTGAAGGGAAATGGGTAGGTTCTAAGGGTCCTAGCACATCGTATTCATTTGCCTCTGCGTGTTGTTGTAGAGTTCTGCCTTTCGGCGATACCAGCCTCGAGTTCCAGAACACGTGTTTGGCGTTGAAATCGCCACCGATTATGAAGTTACGTCTGAACCGGGTTACAATATCTAGGTCCGATGCTAGTAGTGACTTACTAGGAGGCTGATACGCCGAGCAGATCAAGGTCTCTGTGTTATTTATTTGCAGAATAATAGCCGTAGCCTGCATGTTTTCTAATTGGGGCAGAGGCGCCTGAACATGGCCAATGGTGGACCGAATGACCACTCCTGTTCCCCCATGTGCTGGGTTTGGACCAGGAGTTAAATATATTCTGTACCCAGGTATTTTCCAATTGAACCAGGTAGGTTTTCCTGTCTCCTGCACTAACAGGACGTCAATTTGGTCTCTAATAATGAATTCCTCTACATTCGTGTAGTCGGCACTAATGCCATTAATGTTAATGCTGACGATTCTTAGGTTTTTAAAATCCATTTTGGGTGTCTAGCAGTTCCATTACGCCACTGCATAGGGCAGTGATCCTCCCGAAAGTATCTGTCTGACTCTTTACATCTCTAATAATGTTTTTTATTTTAGTTAAATAGAATTTAATCGATCCTGAAGATAGCCAGGACAGAAGGTCTTTGAGATCATTGAAGTCATTGTTACTAGGAGCGGGCACGTTCTCAGGTGGGCTGCGATTGGTCAGGCTTGGGAACACAGTTACCCCCCGTCTCTAATTGGGAGACTCGGAAAGTCTTCAGACGTGAAAGTTGGCTTGGAATTCTGCCTTTTTAGCCTGTTTTCTCTAACTTTTAGGGCCGCGCTGCAGCCTCTGTTTGTAGTATGTGTTATCTGTGTGTGTGTAGTTTTTACATGTATACATGTGTTGTTATGTTTGCCTTCCGATTATTGGCGTTGAAGTATGTGCTTAGGTCTTTTGTGTTTATCGTTTGTTGGATCGTACAATCCCAATCTAGCCACCAGTGGGTTTTCGTGATCTTGTATTCCAGCATAACATTTTTCTGCTTGATTTCTAATGAATTCTTTGATGGTTTGTATTCTGCATTCTGTATGGAGAATTTGAATACGTGTGAAATGTGGCAATTTTGTGATAAGTCTAAGACATTTGTTTTGATAGATTTGTAATTCTTTAATATGCATGTGTGCTGCTTGGCCCCAGACTGGGCATGCATATGTAATTATTGGTCTGATTTGATTTGTATATAGTGATTCCAATCCATGGATCCAATGTGGATTTTCTGTTTATGAATGGATATAGTAACCGTAAAATTCCATATGCTTTGTTTCGTATTTGATGTGTATGAGTTTTGAAAAGTAATTTTTGGTCCAATGTGACTCCTAGATATTTGACTTCTGTTTGCCAATTTATTTTATGGCCGTTTACAGTAAGTTGCGGTACCACTTGTCGAAGGTGGCGTCGTCTTTTAGAATAAATTATTGCTTGGCATTTGTCTGGATTTATTTGTATGCGCCATTTTTGCAGCCATGGCTCTATGAGCATTATGGTGCGTTGTACTTGGCGTGATGCATATACTGGGTTATTCGATTGACCTGTTATTAAGGCATCATCTGCAAATATGTGTAGATGACAGTTGTTGTATTTTCCTAAATAAGGAATGTCATTTATATATACATTAAATAGTGTAGGGCCAATTATGCTGCCTTGTGCTACACCACTTAGTATATGTCTTGTAGTGGAAATTGTTTTATTGTGTATGTTATGATATGTTCTGTTTTTTAAGTAATTATTAATTAAGTGTATTAATTTATCGTCTACATTATAATCGATTAATTTTCTAATTAGCCCTGTATGCCAGACTTTATCGAATGCTTGTTTTATGTCTAGATACAAGCCCACGGTGGTGCGATTTTCGTTGTACCCCCGTGTGATATTTTCTATGTGTCTCATTAACTGCATTGTAGTACTATGTGAGCGCCGAAAGCCACATTGTTCGTTTCTAATAACTTGTAACTGACTTAAGTTATGTTTTAGTCGTTTATTAATTATTTTTTCTGCGAGTTTACTCATTGTATTGAGTAATGATATTGGTCTGTAGTTGGCCACTTTTCGCTTATTCTTGCCCGGTTTAGGGAAAAGTAGTATACGTGCTTCTTTCCATTCTCTAGGATAGTAACTCGTATTAAGTATGGCGTTTATTATATTTACTAGTATACGGATGGCCTTATCAGGCAGTTGTCTAGGTACAATGTTCTGTATACCGTCTGGTCCGGGTGCCTTTTTATCTTTTAAGTGTTTTATTTGCCACTTAAGTTCATGGATATTTGTCGGTCTAATTTTGGTAGTTGGATCTTGTCTTAAGAAATTTCTTACTAGATCCTTTGTTTCATTGGTGAATTAAATGTTTTGACAGGCATTTGGTGTGAATGTTTCTTGTAGGTAATCTGCAAATGCTGTCGTTTTCTCCCCGTCTGTTACAGCGGGGCCATTTTGAGTTTCTAGTGTTGGTATGGGAGTGTTTATATTTGTTATTTTTCATACCTGATTCATGTTTTTTGTGTCCAGGCCTGAAAGGGCATTGTTCCATGTCTCTGCGACATGGTCTTTGATTGCCATTTCGACTCTGTATCTTAGGTGATTCATTTCCCTTTTATAATTTGCGTCATTGGGATGTCTTGCCCTATTTCTTTGCCTAATGAGGCCTTTGATGTAGGGCGTTAGGTATTGAGGTTGTGTGTTAATGTGTTTTTAGGTATATTATGTTCTATGGCTTCCTGTATGTTTACTGTTAGTGTATTTACTATCATATCAATGTCATCGGGCGAGTTTATATCTGCTGGTTGTATGTTGTTTTCTATTTCTTCCCTTAATTTTTGCCAATTGGCAAGTTTGTAGTTTAGGGATGGTTTCTCTGCTATGTGTGTTGTGTGTCCTGTTAAGCTAATAAGCACTGGCATGTGGTCTGAGTTTAGCTTATTGAGAACTTGTATATTCGCATTTAGGTTGATGTTTTTTAGCAATGCAATGTCCAGGATATCTGGGTGTTGATTTGCTTGCTGTGGAATACGAGTGGGCGTATCTGGGGACAGTATTCTAAAAGTG
Source organism: Diploptera punctata (assembly GCA_030220185.1). NCBI lineage: Eukaryota > Metazoa > Arthropoda > Insecta > Blattodea > Blaberidae > Diploptera > Diploptera punctata. Next base: position 550,698 of record JASPKZ010005291.1, read on the forward strand.
TCCTGATTTGTGTACAGATTAAAAAGTTTACGACCTGCCTCGTTTTCATTGACGCAGTTCCACGTTTGATGTTTGGAATTTAAATCTCCTGCTATTATGACCGAGTTATTTATTGCCAGCAGTTGATTTATATCATCTACATCTATGTTCCCAGGCGGGTTATATGTAGATATAATTGCAATTGGTTTCCTATCTATATTGAGACGAACACATGTGGCCTCTAGGCGTGTGAGGTATGGAGTTATGTTAGAGTGTTGGACTGATCTGTGTATCAGCACTGCAGTACCACCAGCTCTTGCGTCCACTCTGTCATTTCTATATATTGTGTAATCTCTTATTTTGAATTTATCATTCGGTTTTAAATGTGTTTCGTTTATCAGTGCTATTGGAACTCTGCTGTTATGAAGCAGTTGTTGCAGCTGTTTTTTTTTATTTTTGACTCCTTGGGCATTCCAAGCGAGTATTTTTGTTATATGAGTTTTATTTTGCGGATTGAATTTTAATCGGAAGGGGTGGGCGTTTCGTTTTAACGGGGCATTCCCAGGTAGTGACCAATGAAGGTACTGATCGCCCTGGTAAATGCCTCTGGTCCTGGATGGCTACTGTAGCTTTCATAGGCTGCCTGTACTGCATCCAGAATTCTTAAAAATGTTTGATTTTGAGTTGTTGATCGTAGGCATCTAATGATCATTGCCACTAGACCATTTTGGTCTCCTTCCCCACTGTTGCGTGGGGGTGGGGGCTGATCATGTGATGTCTCTCTGGGCTGGTGGTTGCCATGTGCCTGTGTTTCTGTGTTATCGTCTGCCCGTCGATTTCTATGATTCTGAGTAGCAGCTGTAGGCCTTTCCTCATTACGATAGAGCATCTCGGTTTCCCGCTGCATCGCACGCAATGTCGAGTGTGCCCTGACCTGCTCCTCAGTCCTCTGTTCTCGACGGGTGTGGTCTCTGTGTTGTGACTCTGTATCCGATGAGCTATTGTCATCGTTTACAGAGTCGGCTGTGTTGTGGCGTCGTTTTTGACGTCTGCGTTTTCGCTTTTGTGTGTTTTCGTGTTCTTCCTTTGCTGTATGTATTGTGGCCCGTGTTAGTATAGTTTTATATGTTGGGCCTTGTGATAGTGTCATTTGTGTTAGCGATTGTTCGCTTCCTCTTGCCACAGTAGGTGTTTTATTACCCCCTGTCGCAATTGGTAGCCTCGCTGCTGCCTCCCTACTGGAGGTTGGCTGCTGCATGACAGTTGCTTTTGTGTTATGTGTTTGCTTTGCAGTTGTCACCCTTGATCTGGGTGGCTGCTGCACAGCAGGTGTTGATATGTTAGGTTGCTGCCTCCCTTACTGTGGGTGGCTGCTGCCTAGCAGTCGTGTTAGTTGATGTGTTATGTGGCCGCTGTTTCCGTCCTCTTGGCTTGTGCTGCTTCATAACAGCCTCAAACGCCGGGCATCCCTTGTAGTCTGCGCAATGTTCTCCATTGCACAAGCAACATAGGGGTGCAGCATCTAGTGGCTGTCTGCAGAGGCGTGTCAGGTGATTACCTGCACTGCGTCTGCAGCGGGGAGAGGCTATGCACGTCTCTATGGTGTGTGTGTAGTCTTGACACCTAGTACACTGTGGTATACGTGCTATAGTCCTATATGGCTCTACTCGCACGGTATAATAGCAGAGTTTCTCCAATCCAAAGATTTTTTCTGGATCGGAGTTGTAGCCTAAAGTGACTTTAAATAGTGGATAGGGAGCTCCAAATGCAGATCTCATATTTGCGACGTTTAAGACGTCGAAGTCTACATCGTCGAAATCGCAAAGGCTGTTTTTTACTTCCTCTGCTGATACCGTACTGGGAATTCCCCGTATTACTATATTGAGTTTCTTTACTGGTCCTTTGAGGACCCAGTGATTTACTTGTCGTCTATTAAGCAAGTCTATTAGGTTGTGCCAGTCTTGAGGACGGCACAGCTGCACACAAGTATGGCCTCCTTTGGCCAATCTCGCTGTTAGGGCAAATGGTTTGTATGTTTCATTATAGTGTCTATTTATTTGATTCATGTTCGGAGTGTCCTTATGAATCATGATTGGTGGTAGTGCATTTTGAGTCTGTAACATGTAATGGTTGGGGCCGGGGCCGTGTTGTGGACGGACGTTTGGCGAGTTCCTGCCTGAGCCAGAGTCCGTATCAGATGATGGTCTCTCTCTAGGTATTCTTGGAGTCCTAGGTATTGTACCTGTACCAGGACTCCTGCTTTGAGGGAGTGGAACTGGAATTGTTGCATCCTGTTCCTGATTATTTATTGTTTGGCCTTTTGGTGTTGAAACCTGAGGCGTTGCTGTATTGCTTAGTCTATTTATTTGATCAACATCCTCAGTGGCTGAAGGCCTTAGGTTTGAGGGTCTGGGAGTTGAAACATTATTGGCTGATGGCCTTGCAAGTACTTCATTGCTGGCTGAGGGCCTATTATCGCACGAATCTTCGTGGATATTTTCATTACTACGTGAAAGGGAGACTCCCTCTAGCCTTGGGGTCTCATCCTGTACAGGAGAGTCCTGACTGAGAGGCGAGAAAGTCGCCGATGGGCTCGAGGCACGATCCTCGTCAGTGAAGTCCGTCACTGCTGGTGTTGGAGTTACAGCACGTGCTTGCTCCATTTCTTTATTGTATTGTGTTTTATTTCTATTTTTGTATGATGACCTAGTTGTTCTTATGTTTGGAGTTTTCGGCTCACCACTTGTTGGAAACATTGCGTTTGACCCCTGGGGGATCAACTGTTCTTACCATGTTGAATAGTTTCCTGTGAAAGGTCTCTTTCTGTAGCTTAGTATTAACTTATGTATCTAATTTTAGATGCTAAAAACTAATATTACTTCTATTTATTATGGCTAAAACTTAATTCTAATTGTTATAATATGTCCTGTTCACACCTAAACCTAAACAGTTTACACTAGGCACGTGGGCCTGGTTTTCACTTCCCGGACTATGGTGGGCCTCTAGTCCACGGCGTTAGGACTTTGAGGCCATTAGGCCCTGGGCGGGCCTCCTACATTGACTTTGTGGCCGCTTGTTTATGTTACGTCACACGTGAAGGTAGTAGAAATAATATCTTATTTTATTAGATTCTATTTAATTAAACTACCACTAACATTGTCTTACATACTAATGCATAATTAATAAAATAATCCGGTAGACTTAAAACATTTCACTATACTACATTCTTACATGAAGCCCAGTCATATGGCAAGAAACACGTATATGGATGGTCTTACTTTTTTTAATGCACAATTACACAAATTTTAAATTGGCCGCCTTTCAAGATGGCCGCCTTGTCTGCAGTAGTACACTTGGTATCTAGTATTCGCTGGAATATAAGATGGCGCCCGTGCACACGTAACCTAGCTTTGTTAGCTTCGCGCCATTAATGAAAATGATGCTAAGCTAATAACTTTCTTAATATTTCACTTACATATTTGTTTTATACAGGTGTTTCAAAAGTCTCGATTCATTTTACTGATACACTCATTTATTAAGGATCATACCTACATATACCAGTCTCTAACATTGTTTACAAGAAACATCAATACAATTCAACATGCTCCCCCTGCATGTCTAGACACAACCCCCATCTTTCAACTGTAGCCCTGAAGACTCGCTCCAGCACGGCTGGCGTAATGCGTGCCACAGCAGCGAAGATGCGCTGTCTGAGGTGTTCGATGCTCTGGATTTTTACCCTGTACACCTCCGCCTTGATAAATCCCCAAGCAAAAAAGTCTAATGGCGTCAGGTCCGGGGATCGTGGAGCCCACATCCTTACGGACCCCCGTCCTATCCAGCGCCCTGGAAACTCTTCATGAAGGTAGTCACGTACAATGCGAGCAAAATGCGGAGGTGCACCATCTTGTTGAAACGTCTTCCAACTGGGGCTGAAGGAACTGTTGCAACATGTCCAGATATGTTGTTCCTGTAATGGTATTCTCCATGAACATGAAGGGCCCATAAACTTTGTTTTTGGTCAACCCCAACCAGACGTTAATCTTTGGAGTGTTCCGCTCCCATTCCTGTGTTGCATGCGGCTGTTCGTCTGCCCATATGCGACTGTTATGTCTGTTGACATGTCCACAGGTGTGGAAGATGGCTTCATCACTAAACAACACGTGATCCATCAGGTTCTCACCTTCCACCTGGAGTAGGAGGTCATCACACATTGCCTCACGTGCTGCATAATCTTGTGCCTCAAGTTTCTGTACGACTTGCACTTGATATGCACGTTTCTTTAGCCTGTAACGCAGCACTCTCCAGACAGTTGTGTGGGCAACCTCTGAGACGACGCGTGGATGCACGAGGACTCCGTTCCACAGCTTCACGCAATTGTTGCACAGTTACTTCAGGGGTGGTGGGTCGTCCTGATCGTCGCTCATCGAGGATACTGCCTGTTCGAAGGAATTTGTTAAGCAGCAGCCGAATGTTTGTTTGGGTAGGTGCGGCTTTCTGAAAACGTGCCTGGAACCGTTCTTGCACCTGAACATACGTAAGTCCTCTAAGTTTCAAGGATACGATGGCGATTCTTTCTTCCTTAGAGAACATATTTCAAAATATCTGCAACAGAAATGCACCAGACATCAGTAACGCGAAAATGAATCGAGACTTTTGAAACACTCTGTATATCAAATTAAACAGAAATTAAAACTCTACAATTTGGAATAAGTGAAATTACTGTACTTACGGTTTTTACCACTTTATCCCTGCCATATGACGGAGTACATATAACGCACGTCCACTACTGTTCACTGCCACCTCGACTCTCTTCTGGTCTCCCTAATGCTAAAGACAGAGAGAATAATGTGTTGTGTGTCAGAATACCGGTTCAGATGAACCTTGATTCCGTCAAATCTTTGTTGAAGACCTGGGTTGTTGTTCGAAGGCCCAATCGCCTGCCTTCGTATGAGTTGAGCAGAATTTGGCTAGACATGGCGAACCTCTAGTTCAACTTCATGTCTACTGGTGGCAGGACTCCTTGGTCTGTGAAGAGATCTTGAGCTGTTAGAATAGGTGAATATCTCAGGGAAGGTAGGAACTTAAGGTGGAAAGGAACTGGATGGTTTTTTGAAGGATCGAGGGGTCTTGGAGGATTTTGGTGAGGAGAGACAGAAGTGTTTGGATGCTAGAGGGTGGTATTTCTGTGGTGTCTTGGGTGGGGAGGGCTGGGAACTCGAGTGGATCTAGGTGCACTTGGTGTTGGGTGTTGGGGACTGGAGGTCTTACCGGAGGCGGTGTTGTCCTAGTAGCTGCAGAGTCAGTCTTCGGCTTCATATACTTCTGGTATGCAGGACATTGTCGGTAGCTGGCTGCGTGATGTTCATTGCAGTTTGTGCATGTTGCCTCGGTCTGGGTGCACTCTGACATTCGGTGGGACCCGGCGCAGCGTACGCATCTGGTGCTCCTGTAGCAGTACTTGGCTATGTGCCCGAAACCTTGGCATTTGTAGCACTGAGTGCCACCAGTCGGCTTTTTGTATGCTTCAATCTTGACCCTGACCTGGAAGAGGTAATTGAGGCGTTCCAAATGCGGCTTGATTTCTTCTTCTGACTTCGTCGAGTATACTATCCATATCGGTAGCGGTTGACGTGACCTCTCCTGAGGGTTGAATGTGTTCTGATAGCTTTTAGTGAGTTGTCTGACTTGTTTGACGGGGAATTCTTGATCCTCCAATTCCTTGAAGACGTCTGTCCCAGAGAAGTTGACCGGTAGTCCTTTAAGGGTGAACTTAAATTCTTATGGTTGGTCGTACCCATGAGTGTAGAAATGAAATTGAAGGCTTTGGAGTTTGCAGATCAACTGCCTGTGAGCTTTGGCTGTCTTTGGATAGGCAGTCAGTTGCTTGTTGGTGTATCTGAATTGTACTGATTCCCCCTGGTCTGCCCCACTCAATAGCTCCAGTTTGTAAGGAGTGATCTTGTTGTTGGGCCCACCATTGTCTATCACAATGGGTGGTATCGGCGGTGAGTCCTCAGGTAGAGGGTCGAACCGGTTGCTGAGCTTGACCGGCGGCGATTGCCCGGGAGTGCGGCTCGGCAGTGGTCTCTTCGCAGGCTTCTTCGGAAGAATGAATCCATCGGTGTCTTCAGCCATGTCTTCACTCCACATGGTCTCTGATGATCGATGGATCGATGATCCTAAAAAAATGTAGTTGCTAACAGTTTATACTGCCAGGAGGCAGCGAGGGGTGGCTAGCAGAAGGCTGGCCAATCAGGCGCTGGGAGCTGAGCAGCGGGCGTGGTTCTGGCCGATCCTCTAGTCGACTGACGTCTGCGCAGCAAGTATGAGAAGTTAACACCACTGGTGCGTTCCAGAGGATTCCATGGCGATTTTTCTTGTCGGCGAAATACTATTTAAGGGTGATCTCTTCAGAACGACGAGAGGCTGTTGAATGATGATGTCTAGTACATCTGGTAAGTGCCCCTGATAGAGATAGTGAGTAGGCTGACCCGGACCAATCACGTCATAGAGTTCATTAAGTGAGTGAGTCAGTAAAATACGACCTCTAGCATTTGTGGTACGAGAGTTCCAAGCAATATTTTTGCATTGAAATCTCCACCAAAAATGAAGTCAGAGTGCCTAGTGAGTGAGTCTAGTTCTTGTAGTTGTAGGTTAAGTCGTGGAGGGATGTTAACAGCGCCTGTAGTGGTAGTAGTGTGATTGCAGTATAGTTGAAAGACAGTTAGTTGGATGTCAGTGAGACCTTGTATGGTGATCGGAGAATGCTGGATGGTAGACTGAACTGTCACCGCCGTTCCTCCGTGATTTCTGGGTCCTTGGGTTTTGTAAATGTCATAGTTGGGAATTCGCCAGATGGTCTGATCTGAAAGTTTGGTTTCTGAAATGAGTGAGTACTATGTCAATATTAAGTATTTGCAGTAGTGAGTCTAATTCCAGTCGTTCTTTGGCTATGTCATTGGCATTCCATTGTAGAAGTAGTAGTGAGTTAATAGAGTAATTTGATCTAAGGCCCGTGGCTTGTAAGAGTGTTTAGAAGTGGCATATTGTTTAGTATTGTTTGATTTTCAAGTATTTTCTTTATTAATTCTATAAGTGTATGTATTGTGTTGTTGTTTAGTGTAGTGGCTGGAGTTGTGGAAGGGGCGGGGGGTGCTGTAGGTTGTGGTCTAGCCCATGGTGCTGGAGTGGATGGGATTATTGGTCTGAGTGCTGGAAATTCGATTTTTGCTTTGGAGAAATGTGTGTTGTTATGTGGTCTAAGTATTTTTTATATTCAGGACATTCCCTGTAACTAGCAGCGTGGTTTCCCTTACAGTTTACGCATTTTATTTCATTTATTGTACAATCCTGGACTTTATGTGGGCCGGAGCATTTGACACATTTATAATTTCTATTGTAGTAGGTAGCAAGATGTCCAAAGTTTTGGCATTTGTAGCATTGGGTTGCTCCTGTTATTGCCTTGTAAGTTTCTAGTTTAACAGAGATGTGGAAGAGGGACGTGAGTTGTCCTAAGTTTTATTTCGATATCTGGTACTTTTTTAAATGTTAGGATCCAGATAGGCAAAGGGGTTTTGTATCTTTCACCATTATTGTAAGTGTTTTTTCTAGTTGTCTCACATTTTGAATTGGAAAGTTTTCTTCTTTTTGTTGGATATCCACCATGACTTCAGTGGCAGTAATGTTAGTTGGCAGTCATTTTATAGTCCATGAGGGATAAAGTGTCTAGAATATTTTAGAAAGAGAGTACTCACCATCTTCTTTCTCATTCATACGCATATCTCTTCACGGTGACAGCGGTAGGGTAGACACTCCCTGCAGTGAACATAGATCTTCTGAAGATTCTTACTGGCAAGTTTCTATGTCTTCATTTTCATCGTCGTCGGTATCGTCTAAATTTATTTCAAACCGATCACTAATTTCGTACATTAAACCGTCTGCCTGCGATATGACTCTTCAATCTTTTCAGTGTGTTTACACGCTCTTCTCCAATTTTCTGCAGTTACTTTTAACAGAGCACTCTGAACCAGTCGCCACTGACAAAAATTACCTGACACAAAAGTGACATGACGGAAGTGGGGGGGGGAGTTTTTCTAGCATTCCTAAGTAATTTTACAAGGGTAGCCCATTGTGTTTAGCGAAGGGTGGAAGAACAGTTCTCTGGACAAGGATAGCAGAAATCATGCCAACTTAGTCCTTTCACACTATAGTGTTGCTTTGTAAGTGGGTTCTGAACTGTAGGCATAGGTAGGCATAGGTGTGTTATTGTATGTTGTTTATATTGAGTTTGTTTATTACATGTTGGTATGCTTCATTTGTTGTAGTTATTTTCAGTGTATTTCATATTTACTGATTTGAAGTGCGAACCAGTTAATTGAGATAATAGTGTAGCTTCAACTATTTTAATTTGAGCTATTATTGGTGGGGGTTTCTTTGGATTAGTGTTAGTGTTATTTTCAGTGTTTTGATTTTCAGTTTCTGTGGGTGTCTGGTTAAGAATTTCGAAACTATTATTAGTGGGGAGTGGCTCGTGTTTATCTTCCACTTGGGATGACTTAGCAGTGTTTTTAGGGATAATGAAGTTATCGTCTGACGTGGCCATTGGAGTGCTATTTTTATGGTACGAGTCCAAGTTCCCAGGTAGACTTTAGACTATGGGTATGGAAGTGCAGGACCATCCTTTTTATGCTTGCCTCTCAGCCAGCCAAGCAAGTACCCGGCTTCCCGGGAGCCTACTTGGCAGCCGATGGTTCGCAGGATTGGAACCTTGCACTTCCGGCTGCTATAGGGTCTTATATGCCCTCTTCAGCCCTTTGTTTTTTAATCGTCGATCTTTGAGCGATCATCCACTGCCGTTCCCAACTAGCCGTAGATCGGTCGGCAAAGATCCGATGGTCGGGCATTACCAAGCCTTACTCAGTGTTGATCACGATAAATATTCTAAGTTATATTGAGCCAGAGGAAGACAGCTGACCAGACAAGTCGCACCCTCCATTGCTTTGGATGCTAGTGATTATCGGATTGAGTCAGTGCATATCTGATGCAGGAATAGACTCAATAAATATTGTACCAGTGCTGTATGGGAATCTATAGTAATACTTTTAGTTATCGATATGCAGATGGTTTATTTGCATTTTGTTAAACTATTGCATTGTGCTCTCCAGTGCTTGGCAACTTCAAATCAATTGTGATTTCTTAAATTTAGTTGACATTAGAGATCTCTAAGAAGGGCTGCTGAGGTATTTGGTGGTGCATTAAGTATTATGTTATTTATTTGTGGACGTGTTAAAGCTCTTGGTGTATATTGTAGGCTTGGGTTTTTTATGTTTTCAGTTAGTGGAACCGTTTTGGAGAGGTTATGGAGAGGTCTGTTAGGAAAAGTCTTCTTAAGGTTCATACATGTTCTCAGTGAGTTTCTGCAAGTTTTATTGAGTGTGGTTGTGTTAGTTTTCTTGAGTTTTAGTAATAAGGGTGCTGCATAGGTCAGGGATGACCTTATCACTGTGTTATGTAGGTGTATTCGTGTTAATGTTGTGAAGTGTGAGTTATTTCTTGAGAAGAAGTGTAGTGTTTTGGCGAAAGGCCGTGTTCGTGTAATAATGTTTTTTATGTGCGGTGTAAGACTGAGTCTTTCTGTGATTGTGATTCCTAGATATTGCAGACGATTTTTGTATGGTATAAAGTTAAGTCTAGCAAGTTAATCTTAGACCGTCATGTCACATGGTGTCGAATGCTTTCTGGACGTCCATAGCGACTATGATTGAGGTAAGGCCATTATTAAAGTAGACTTTTTCGATGCGTGTGATTACTCTTAGAAGCTGGTCTGTGATTTCTGTTCCTGGGCGAAAACCACTTTGACTGTTCGTGAAGGAAATTTAGTATTAATGGATTGAATTTAGTTGCTATCATTCTTTACAGTAATTTAGAGATTGTGTTTGTCAAGCTGATAGGTCTGTACGAGTTCACATTACTGGGGTCTTTATTGATTTTTGGAAACATTAGTATGTGAGCTTCTTTCCATCTTTGCGGAAGATATCCTAGTGCAAAGCTTGCGGAGAACAGTTTTGTTACAAATTCAAGTGCTTTAACTGATGGTTTTTTCCAAATGACATTGGAAATGCCATCTGGCCCTGGAGCCGTTGTTTTTAGCTTTTTAAGTGCATGTTTTGTTTCCTCTATTGTGAAAAAGTCAAAATCTCGCGGTAGCTCGTGTAAGGGTTTAAAGAGAAAGGGATAATTCGCGATGAAGTTCTCAGTTTCTAAGAGTAATTCGTTGTCAAAATCTGGGCTTCTTGGTACGCGATAAATTTTTTGGAGTAGATTCCTGAATTTTTCCGCTTTGTCAATGTCATTGAAGATGATATTATTACCATCCTTAATGGGATGATTTGCAGTAGCTTTATCACCACGGAATTTAGAGATATTTTGCCAAAATTCCCTCGGGTTCTTTTTCCAGAGGCTTTGAATATGGTCTGTAGTTTTTTTCAAAATGTTGTTTTTCGAAAAATGGCTATAGTCGTTTTGACGTCTTCTTGTAATTTGCTGTATAGTCTTCTATTTTCGTCACTTTTTGTTTTAATGTATAACCGTTGCGCTCGTCTTTTAATTTTGATTTCTTTTGATACATAGGCTGGTAGTGGCCTGTGATGTTTAATATTGTTAATTTTTATTTGCATAAACGGAATGTTTTTATCTTGTGCCTTTTTTTATGGCATTTAAGAGTTGCATGGGGGTTACCAGTTCCCCAAATCCTTACATTGTGTCTATTCACTTTTCCTGAAAGGTGGAAAGTCGCTTCATCACTGTAAACTACCCTCTCATGGAACTCATTCTCTTCCATTAATGCGAGAAAATCAACACAGAAGGACGCTCGCAAAGCATAATCGGCGGGTTTTAAGGCTTGAACCAGTTGCAAGTGGTAGGGTTTCATCTGTAAACGTTTCCGGAGAATCCGCCATACAGTTTTTTGTGGTAGTTGAAGTTCTGTCGCTCCCCGGTAGGGGGCAAGTCAAAATGTTGTGCAGGTTTTCAGAAATTTATTATGTGAAATGTAATGAACATATAATATTGTGAGACATATTGTATGAAAGGTAAACTCTCAAAGTTTTTTTTTTTAAATATTCACAGATGTTCTATGTGAGCGCCTTTTGTTACACGACAGATGTCAAGCCGATATTCAATCTCCTGCCAAACTTTCTGTAGCAGTCCGCGGTCGATATCAGCAATGGCTGCTGTGATGCGGGCACGCAGTTCATGCAGTGTTGTTGGAAGTGGTGGTACGTAAACATGATCCTTTACAAGACCCCACATGAAGAAATCACACGGGGTTAGATCTGGTGAACGAGGTGGCCAATGAATGGGTTGTTGATCACCCTGAGATGCACGGCCTATCCAGCGTTGTGGTAAAGTCGTATTCAAATGGTCTCGAACACTGCTATGGTAATGTGGAGGGGCACCATCCAACTGCAGAATGAAATCTGGACTATCCGCTTCAAGCTGCGGAAGGAGCCATTGTTGTAGCATATCAAGGAAAACATGTCCGTTCACAGTACGTTCATGAAAGAAAAAGGGCCCATAAACCTTTGCATGGGAAATGGCACAAAAGACATTCACTTTCGGAGAATCGCGTTGATGTTCCAGAGTTGCATGGGGGTTACCAGTTCCCCAAATCCTTACATTGTGTCTATTCACTTTTCCTGAAAGGTGGAAAGTCGCTTCATCACTGTAAACTACCCTCTCATGGAACTCATTCTCTTCCATTAATGCGAGAAAATCAACACAGAAGGACGCTCGCAAAGCATAATCGGCGGGTTTTAAGGCTTGAACCAGTTGCAAGTGGTAGGGTTTCATCTGTAACGTTTCCGAGAATCCGCCATACAGTTTTTTGTGGTAGTTGAAGTTCTGTCGCTCCCCGGTAGGTGGATTTCTGTGGACTCCGCACGAAGCATGTGCGAACGCGTTCGCGACTGTCTCTTCACTCGTCGACGGACGGCCAGTCGATTTTCGTTTACAGATACAGCCTGAATCCCTAAATTGTGTGTACCACTTACGAATGGATCTCCCATCCGGCGGGTCTTTATCGTATCTGGTACGGAAATGTCGTTGAACACTAGTCACAGAGTTGTTTACATGGTAATCAAGCACACAGAAAGACTTCTGATCCCCAGTCAACGCCATTTTCCTTTACTGCTCTGCTGTTGACATCTTGCGGGTGAACGCGGAACTTTAGAAGTGGACAACTAAACTTTGAGAGTTTACCTTTCATACAATATGTCTCACGATATTATATGTTCATTACATTTCACATAATAAATTTCTGAAAACCTGCACAACATTTTGACTTGTACAGGTGTGTGTAGAGTGACTTGTATAGGCGCGTGGTCTGTATTAGGAGGGTCATGGATTTTAATGTCTTTGATTCTGGAGTAGATTGGCATTGTTGTTATGACTTTATCTGGTGACGTGAAAGTTTGAAGTTCTGTTGTGGGTTATCTGGTTGGTCCGGGAAGCGTTACATGTGTCAAGTTAGACTGTTCTAGGAGGTTCACCAGATCTTTACCCTTTCTATTCGTGCGGGAAGGACAGTTGCCGAAATAATGATGGTGTGCATTAAGATCTGCCAGTAGGATTGGTTTATGGAAGGAGGATAAATGGTTGATCAAGTCTTGTGGTAGATTACACTGGGGAACAGTGATTTTGGTGCCTTAATGTTTTCACCTATTTATGGGTATATTTGGGTCACTGATTCCAAAGATGATTTCAGTTTCGTCCTATCAGCTCTAGTTTTTGAGATAGAGTTTATTCAAATTATATACCAGTTCAAAAATACTGGTCCACATATACAACTATATTACTCGCATACAATTAAATACAAAAGAACAAATACTTTCTTTTTCATGAAACAACTGTATCTATATAACTACCATAATTTATTTACACATTAGTCTCGTTAGAATCATTAATTTTCCTCCATCAGGTCGCAGAATCCCCGTTTCTGTGATTTCCTCCGATGCAATGATCTTGGACATTCTCGGTGGATGCTCCAACAGTAGTCCGCCATCATATGTATATCCCCACCGTCCACGATACCTTTCTTCCATTGTACTTAATTCCTGGTGAAAACGCTCACCCTGTTCCTCACTTACATCTCCAAGATTGTCTGGAAATCGATCCAAATGACTGTGTAGGTAGTGTAATTTGATGCTCATGTTACAACCTAGTGCACAAAAAGCAGTGAGCATATTCTCCACTAGTTCATCACTATTAGGAGACTTATAGTTTCCAAGGAAATTCTTCACTACCATACAGAACGAAGACCATGCGGCTGCTTCAGTATCATTCATTGAGTCTTGAAATTGATGGTCATTAATAAGTTGGCGGATTTGTGGTCCATCCAATATACCTGCTTTTATTTTTTCCTTACTCAGTGCAGGAAATTTTGTACATATGTAGCCAAAACATGTTCCATCTCTATTCAACGCCTTGATGAACTGTTTCATTAAACCAAGTTTAATATGCAGTGGTGGCAAGATGATGTTGTTTCTGTCAACCAAAGGTTCTGCAACGATGTTTTTTTCTCCAACGGTCATGCTTTCTCTAAGAGGCCAATGCCTTCTCACCCAATGTTGATCTTCGGCTCTAGAGTCCCATAAACATATAAAGCATGGGTATTTGGTGTACCCACCTTGTTGTCCTAGAAGAAAATTCACCATCTTGAGATCGACACACATTACCATTGGTGATCACGGTAAGAGATCTTCTCTAGCACTGTAGCTATTGTATGTTGATTTTCACGCATAGAAACTGAGTGACCAATTGGGATTGACCTGTATATGTTCCCATTATGCAAAAGAACACATTTTAGCTGCGTTTGGAGCTATCTATAAATAACCGCCATTCACTTGGTGTGTATTTTCTTACACCCAGCTTCATTAACAGTCCTTCAACATTCATACAAAAAACAAATTGATTTTCTACTGTGAAGAATGGCAGGAAGTCTGTTTCTCTTTTGCGATAGACTGTGACCTTTGTTCCCGGTAACAGACATTGTTTCTCTGCCAGCCTGGAAGCTAACAACTCAGATGACTTCTTTGGAAGACTTAGATCCCTTATGAGGTCGTTCAGTTCCGCTTGACTAAAACCGGATGAAACTGATGAAGGTCCTGGGAAATCGCTGTCATTTCCCTCAGAATAGCTTTCAGTTGAATCATCCTCTTCTTCTGGTGACTCTGGAAGACTGGTAAAAATTGGAACAGGTATCTCCTCTGAATGTGGAACAGGGCGTCTTGCGGAGCGTAGATTGGGATATACCCATCTATTCCGGTTTTTGCTATTGATGCCCTTTACATTGACTGAACAAAAATAGCAGTCATCACTATGGTAATTTGTTCTCGCCAGATCATTGGTTCCCCAAATTTCAAGCATTTCCGTTTCCCATTTGTCCATTGTCGTAGATGCTCTGTGCACGTTTTACATACAATGTGAGGTGCCCAAGGCTTATCTTGATCTCCCAGTTGTACTTTGAAATAGGCCAAATAAGCTCTTCTTACAAAGTCAGTTATAGGTTTTCTTTGTTGAGTGAATGTGTACTCCCCACAGATGAAACAAAACACATCAGGATTATTCACACATTTTCTTCGTGTTGAAGCCATGTCAGTCTAGAAAAAGGATAAACAATTGTCAAATTAGTAAAATTACATATGCAAACGGCAACAACAACATGAATATAACTTGGATTAAATCAATTAGTATTATGCAAACAATCGATTTACAATGGTGGTACATAAGAGCAGTATCATCAATATCTTGCAAACTAGAGCTGCTGCAACAAAATGGATGACATTTTTGGAATCAGCAGTGCCGAAATACCCAGAATCAGGTGAAAAATTTCAGGCACCAAGAAAAAAATATTTTTTTGTTCCCCAGTGTTATCATCGGGTGGAGTGTATATTGTGCTAATATGGATGGGCCAGTTTGGGATATGAATCTTAAGGGTTAAAGCTTCGTAGCAATCGAACCTAGTAGGCAGTCTAACTTCTGTAGCTGGTAATGTTTTTTAAATAGAGGATAGCCACTCCACCATTGTTCCTATTTATTGTATTTTTCCTTATAATATGATAATCAGAGTAGGTTAGATTGTCTTTTGGCTTAAGGAATGTTTCATTAACTGTAATTACATGGGGGTGAATATCATTAATAAGAGCGTCTAGTTCTGTGCGGCTGGAGTGGATGCCACGTATATTTATATGTACGATGCTTATCTCTTTAAACGAGCGGAATGTTTACACACTATTATCTGGAGGTTGTATAGGATCAGTTAAGTTATTGGGTTCGGCATGGTCAAGGTCTATGTTTGCTTTTAAAAGATTAGTTAAGTCTTTCCTGAGATTGTCTGTCGTATCATTGATTAGGACTTCTACTTTATTTCTACGTAGTGGGAGAACTTGAACTCTTTTATTCTATACTGCTCTTGTTGCGCTGTCAATGTTGGTTGTCATATCCTTGGGTTCTTGGAGAACTCCTACTTGATGGGAGGTGCGATTTTTGCCATTTAAGTGGCGGAAGACGGGGCTGGAGTTGCCCTGTCCTTATCCCGGGATCGGATAAGGCCTGGGGCTTGACGGGAAGCTATCGTGATAGCTCCGTGCGCCCGGGTGAGGTAGAAGGGGAAGGGATTTTAGTGCAACTTTTCGCCAGTTTGGCACGCTGTCGTGGCGATCTCGAACAATTGCACAGGTGCAGCTGTATTCCCGCAGGCAGGTACTCCGTCGCAAGAAGAACCGGTTTACTCGTTAAGGCCCGATCCCCAGCAGCCAGAGTCAGCTTAAGCTCCGTCGGTCGAATAATAATGGAATATGTCTAGTACAGACAGAATAATATGTGGGAGTCATTCATTGACTCCTTAGTAGATGAAGGTCTTAATTATTGCCCTTTGCTACCCTCTTTCTTTTGTCTTCTTCTTCCGAATGCAGTATTGGGTGATGATGCCCGTTCTGCGACTATAAACACTGATCTTTCCATCGGTTGAAGGGTCTTCCGAGGTCTCTTTTGCCGTTAGGGTTGAGGTGTTAAATCGTCTTTGGTAAACGGGAATTTGACATTCTCTGGACGTGTTGGAACCATTTAATCTGATCATTTTGTATATGTTCAACCATTTCCCTACTATTCCACTGCATCCTTATCTCATCACTTTTCATTCTATCCCTTAACGTTACTCCAGTTAGTGATCGGAGGAATCTCATTTGTGAACTATTAATGCGGTTTTTAATACACAAGTGATCTTCTTGGTGATATAATATTAAAATATATATGTAGTCAATATGCCCATTTCACCAATTAATGTTTTAAAATGGTCAACAAGTTTCTACAGCCAAGCTGTCATTCTCAAGACCAGATATTGACTGAAGACAGAATTGATAATAAGTAAAGAAACAAATTCAGTTAAAAACAAACTACGTCACATGACGCAATCATTCATAAGTGAACAATAAAACATACTAAAACTAATCCTCTTTTGTTTCAATTAGAGAAAAGAGGGCGCTGTACGGAATAGGGCCCTTGTCTTTATTCATTATTTTATCCTTATTTTTATAAATTTCCAAACTTTCAAGGACGTTAAGGAATTTGAAATCCATGACCGAACGAACCAGCCTAAGGTTACTTTTATTGATAGCATGACCGTACTCAGAAATATGTTGGGCAACTCCAGATTTTTCAATTCTGTTGAGTCTGAAATGGGCAATATGTTCATTAAATCTAGTTAAAATGGATCTTCTGGTTTGCCCAACATATTTCAAGTCACAGTCATTGCATCCAATTTCATAAATACCGGATTTCTCTATACAATCGACTTTATCTTTAGGGTTTCCAAGTACACTATTTAATGTCAAAGTGGAAGTAAAAATCAATTTAGTATCTAGTCCTTTGAATATCTTGTTCAAACCTCTAGTTAAAGAGGGAGCGTACGGCAAAATTGCAAAATTAGCTTTATTAATAGGAGAATGGAAGGCTGTAGAATCAGTAATAAGTTTTCTAAATTCAAATTTACGAATCAAATTATCAATAATATTTCCATTGAAACCATTACACTTAGCGATATCTTTAATGGTTTGTTATTCCTTATTATATCTATTTTTACTTAACGGAAAAGTGGTAAGACGGTGAACAACTAAAAAATTGAAACTGGCCATTTTATGTTGATTACAATGGTACGAATCTGCCGTGATATATCTAAATGTACTGGTTTCTTTCCTATAAATATCAAATTCTAATCTATAATTATTTCTAATTATTATCATATCTAGAAAGGGCAGCCTTCCATTCTCCTCCTCTTCATAAGTAAAATTTATGCTGGGAGTCCGGTCATTTAATATTTCAACAAATTCCTGTACATTGCATTTTTTTGTATCAAAAATAGCAAAAATGTCGTCAACATATCTGAGCCAGAACCTGGGAAAATAATCTAATTCCTTTTCAAGCTCTGTCTCAAATCTGCTCATAAAAAGATCAGCTAGGAAAGGAGACAATGAATTACCCATTGCGGTTCCTTCCTTTTGTTCATAAAACTTATTATTAAATTGAAAAATGTTCTGATTCATGCAAAGTTCCGTTAACTTGATATATTGATTTACAATATGGGGCTCCAATTTATTATGTAGTAGTAAGTCTTCCAAGTAACTCAGCGTCTGAGGTATAGGTATACTAGGAAAGAGAGATTTCACATCAAAAGAAATTAAAATCTCTCCATCCTTCAGCTCGATATTCTTGGTTTTCTCAATGAATTCCTGCGAATTCTTAACAGCAAAGCCGGACTGTGGTAGGGGTAGATTACCAAACTCACAACTCAACCATTTAGAAATATTGTAAGTGGGTGCAGATATGGCTGAAACTATAGGTCTAACTAATTTTCCAGGTTTGTGTATTTTAGGTAAACAGTACAATTTAGGTACCAATGGATTCGAAATATTCAATTTACGTTTTAGTTCCTTAGTAATCAGATGATTGCATGAATTCACAACATTAGTTACGTCCCTGATCATTTTAGGTAATGGATTTTTATTAACCAACTGATAAGGACCACTAATAATCATATCATTAACCCGATTATAGTAGTCCTGTTTATCCAAGACAACGACCCTATTCCCTTTATCAGCTTTCATGTAAAAACAATCCCTTCTTCTCAAACTCTTAATGACTCTCTTGTTTTGTATGTCGATGCTATTTAATGATTTCTTAGAAGTAGCCAAATTCTTAGTAACGATCTGTTTGCTAAATTCTCTGATATATTGTTTCGTGGGTTCATTAAAATGTTTAATTGAAGATTCGATGCCAGCAATAACATTTTCTATTTCGGAATTATGATCAGGTAAAGCAAATTTTAAGCCTTTATTTAACAACTGCAATTCTTGGTCATTAAAAGTTTGTGAAGAGAGATTCTCCACAATATTGACCCTATCGGAGCATACCCCGGATCCCCTCCCGTGATTAAGAAGTTTTTTCAATTTAATCTGTTGGGAAGAACGTTTTTTTTGAACCTTAAAATTGATAGATCGAAACATATTTCTTTGAAATTCACACCAATCTAAAAATTCAAGTTCATTAAGATGTGCTGTTAATATTTTCCACAGTTTATAAGATTGAATTTCCAATCTGCTCCTCTTAGAATAAAGGTATTTAATTTCCGAATCTAGCCACTTTTGTTTAGTAAATTTGGTTATTCTCTCTCTATCTCTACAATTTTTTGACACATTTACCTGAATGAACTTTGGAAAAACTGATTCTTTTTTACAATTCTTCAAAAAGGCAATGTCCAAACCAATGAAACTTATTTTCATACTTATTTTATGGTCAGGTTTCCTAGTCATTATATTGAAATCAGTCTAATAAATCACAATATCGGTAGCGATAAGACTTACAAGCACAATGTGGTTATAAGCTGAACATAAAGAAACCCAAGAGTAGAATACCAAAGTGTGGTTTAGTTTTGAAGTTGAAGAAATTCGTAGTCGTTCAAAAGTCGAGTTGTATAGTGGCAGAATTAAAACAGGCAAGGTGATATATTTGCTGAAGATTTATAAATCCGCTGTGTAGATGATTAATTGAAGTTAATAAAATCGTAGATTCTTCCACTGATGAAATACAACACTGAATTACACACTTAAAATTCACAAGCAGGGTCCGGTGCACAAATCCGACCGATAATAATTAATGCGGGATTTATCTTTTGCTCGAAGTGTCCAGCATTCACTTCCGTATAGTAGAGCAGGTTTGGCTATGGCATTATGAAATCTCAATTGGATTTCTTTCCTCATTTGTTTTCCAAAATTTCTCCTAATTATACCATTTAATCTGTTACATTTTTCTAAATTTGTTTCCACATCTTTTTGATTATGAAACTGTGGTATATTATTACCTGAATAATTAAAGTGTGTTACTTGTTCTATTGGTTTATTATTTATTATTATTTTTACTCTCGAAAGTTCCTTTCCAGTGATTGCCATGGATTTGGTTTTATTTTCAGATATTTTCATGTTGTATTTTTCTAGTGTATTCTGCAATTTAAACACTGATCTCTGCAAATCATCTTCATTCTCCGCTAGAAGTACTTGATCATCTGCGAAGATTATTGTTTGTATTTGATTTCCTCTACATATTTTTACTCCTGGGGGGTTTAGTTTTTTCCACTCCTGGACAATTTTAATTAGATATAGAATAAACAGTAATGGAGATAGTCCACATCCCTGTCTTAAACCTTGGTTCATTTCAAATTTATCTGTTATTTTCCGATGATCTAACTTTACTTTTATAAATGTGGTTTCATATAAACATTTTATAGCATTTATTAGATTATTGGGGACTTGGTAGCGTTCCAATATTTTTCACATTATGTCCCGTTTGACTCTATCATAGGCCTTTTCAAAATCTAAAAATAATATATATAGGGGATATTAAATTCTTTCCACTTCTCAATTAGTTGTTTTATAACAAATATAGCGTCGATACACGATCGGCCTTTTCGGAATCCATATTGTTCCTCTCCAATTTTATCTTCTGTAATTTTCTAAAGTTTTCGTTTTAAAATGGATGTATATATTTTAGATGCTGTTGTCAACAATGATATACCTCTATAATTTGAACAGTTACTTTTTTCTCCTTTCTTATGGATGGGTATTACTAATGATGTTTTCCAGTCCTGAGGTATTATTCCATGTGCCCATATATCATTACAAATATGTACCAATCTAATATAGAGTGGTTTCCCACCATATTTCCAAAACTCCATTGGTATACCATCTACTCCACTAGCTTTTCTATTTTTCATTTTCTTGATAGTTTCTATCACTTCATCCAATGTTATAGCATTATATTCTTCTGTGGGACAGGGAGGTGTATTTGTTTCTTCTTCCTCTGCATATAATAACTGTCTGAAATGCTGTGTCCATTGTTCTGCTGTCATTCCATTTATAGCCAATTTATCCGTACACTCTTCTTTTAATCGCTGGAATACTTTGAAACCATATCTTTTTGCTCCTGTGACATCTCTTTCTATATTTTTTATAAAACTTTCCCATCCTTCATTTTTTTAATTTTCTGACTATTGCTCTTTTGTGTTTGTAATCTATTCTATCATTAATAGTCCCAGAATTAAGCCATTTTAAATAAGCTATCTTCTTATTACTGATTGCTTCTACTCTATCATTAATAGTCCCAGAATTAAGCCATTTTAAATAAGCTATCTTCTTATTACTGATTGCTTCTACTCTATCATTAATAGTCCCAGAATTAAGCCATTTTAAATAAGCTATCTTCTTATTACTGATTGCTTCTTTTATTTCTTCATTCCAAACTTTCAATCGATTTTTTGGTCTATTTTTGGAGGTTCCCAAACATTCATTTGCTGCTTTTTTTATTGATTCTTTTAATTTTATCCAATCTATTTCTACATCTCCAACTCTTGGTTTCAAGTTTTGTTTTATTCGATTTTCATATAACTGTCTTATACTATCTTGTTCTAATAGCTGTACTTTGTATTTTTCGTTTTCTGATTTCTTTTCTACTTTCCTTCTAAAATAAGGTTTGTTCTATCTAATATTTCCAACCACTAAAAAGTGATCAGAATCTATTTCTCTCCCCCTATAGACTCTCGTATCCATTATTTGTGTCCAAAATTTTCTGTTTGCTATTATGTAATCTATTATAGATCTGGATCCCCGACTCATCCAAGTAAACTTATGTATTTCTTTATGTTTGAAAAATGTATTTGTAATTCGTAGCTGGTTATACATATAAAAATCTCTTAAAATTATCCCTTTATCATTTACTTCATTTTCTCCATGTGGGCCAATTAAATCTTTAATGGTTTTATTTCCAATTCTGGCATTGAAGTCTCCTAATATTACTATCTGGTCATTTTTATTTATTCTATCCTTTTTTTTATATCTTGTAATTCATTATAGAATTTCTCTGCTTCCTTTTTATTTCCAGTAGATGGGGCATATATTCCTATTATTGTTAAATTATCTCTTCCTAACTTTAATCTTAATGTTACTATTCTGTCACTTATCCAGGAATAAGTTTTTTTTCTCCAATTTTGTTTTATTAAAATAGCAATTCCAGATTTGGCTCTTTCTGTCTTTTCTACTCCTGAATAGATCATATGATAATCTCCCATTTCTGTTGATCCTCTTCCTTTCTTTTTTGTCTCACTAATAACAGCTATGTCTATTTGTCTTTTCTTCAATACCTCTACCAATTCTTCATCTTTTTTATTAAGTCCTCTTACGTTCCAGGTTGCCAAATTCCAGTAATCATAAATCCTTTGTTCTTTGCCTGTCGTCATAGTTTTATTATCCGCCTGCTTATTTCTTGTAGTCTTTCGAGTATTTAAAGTTTTCCCCATTATAGGTTACCAGCCTATAGTTGGGTAAGTCCAGTGGTGGGGTTGCCACCTCAATGCCTCTTGGACAGGCATGCTTTTCTGTAGGGGATGCACCCTTAGCCTTTGAAGTTTCTCCTTCTCCGCAAGGCAGCGGTTCCTCTCTCTTTCCCTGAGTGAGGGTAGGGTGCCTCTTCCGCCAAATCTGCCGTATTAAGGGTATCCCTCTCCGCCTTCATTGCCGTTGAGGTCTTCACCGTTCCCTGGCAAGGGGCCCTCACATGGTACTATCAGCCGGGCCAGCTGAACCAAGGTTTTTTTTTTACGAGGTGTTACTCCTCCCCCTCCTCCTTTCTCATCCGGGCTTGGGACCGGCAATGGCGGAGTTCTCTTTCTTTTTCTTTTGTTAGGGAGTATACTATTAGTTAGGAATTAAGGTCCGATGTTGAGTTTTTGTCGGCCGCGGTGGACTAGTGGTTATGCTCCTTGCCTCTGGTCCCGAGGGTCGCGGGTTCAAATCCGGCCGGGGTCGATGGATTTTTTAGGACGGAAAGATCCAAGGAGCAAGTCCTCCGGGAGGGACTTTAAGCCGTGGGTCCCAAGTCGGAAGATTTTCAGGCTCGTAAAAAATCCTTAAGCCCGAATGAAAATGCCTCTAAGCAAAATTTACCGAATTTTCCCGTCCTAATTCTACCTTGGTTCCTAGATGTCAGTATGAGGCGGAACGCTGACCACGGACCACTCAAAATGACATATACGAAAACAAGTGTAACTAAATTAGTATGGTTCAAATTCTCCCCTGTAGGGGGAGAGCGCCTAAATCTCTGTAAAGGGAAAACATAGGCTTACAATACAAAATGTTGAGTATTTTACAACATGTCTGGCGTGTAAATGGAGGTTAGCAGGCCTTAATTCCCAAGTCCAATGCAGGCCATGCTGGATACCTGTCTAGCTTGGGAGAGGTTTGTGAGGGAAGGGTTGGTGGGAGAGAAAAAAGCTTAAGCTACTCGATTTGTAGGAATGGCTGTCGTTTTTATTGAAGATATTTTGTGTTATGTAGAATTGTATTAGGCGGAGTGTTGTGAATTAGTTGTGATAGAAGCTGTCTTTTTGACGCTTTTTGATAGTAGTTTATATTTCTTTGAATTATATATTGCGAAAGTGGTGCATGATACTGCATTCATAAATTGTTGTGTTCTTTTCCCTATATCGTAGTTGATTTATTCACCTTAATAATTTTCGTTCTTTTGTTTCAAGTTTCAGTAGTTGCGATTTTTTTATGTCTGTGAGAGTTGGAGAGGCATAGAGTATTAATGGACGGAGTATAGTTTTGTATAAAAGCGTTGGTATGTGTTTATTAAATTGAGGCGTTGTTTTTGTTAAATATTGGATTGTATTAAAATGGTTTTCCGATTTTATTATGGATGTTTGTTAGATGTGAAGTTAGTGTGAGTTTGCTGTTTAGTGTGAATCCTAGGTAGTTTAATGTGTTAGAGTACTTGATAGGCGTATTATTTATTATGATTTTATGTTTTTGTTTTAGATTTTTTCGTTTGATTATTAGTGTTTGTGTTTTAGTAGGATTTTTGTCCAGGATTCATATAGTTTTAACTGTTTATTTAGGCTTTTAGTTGCATCGTTTATATTACGGTTCATGGCACAGTATAGCGTATCATCAGCAAATTGGTAGAGTCCTATTGTATTGTTAAGAGGTTGTGGAATGTCGTATACATATATTAGATACAGTGTGGGACTTAGGACTCTTCCTTGTGGCGTTCCAGCTCTCATTTGAAACGGGTCAGATAGGGCAGTATTTACTTGGACTGATGCTGTACGATTTCTTATATAATCGGATATCCATCGGACTAGGTAGTCTGGTAGATTTAATTTTGTTAGTTTGAATCTGACACCATTTAGCCATACTGTGTCAAAGGCTTTTTTAATGTCCAATGATGCTACAGCTGTTGGTTGGCGTTTGTTGTTGGTGTTGTTTTGTAGGTCGGTTATTAATTTGGTTATTTGGTCGGTTATGTCATACCCGGGTCTGTATCCAGCTTGAGTGTTTGGAATATAATTATTAATTAGTGGAATTAGTCTTTTTACTATTATTTTCTCCAGGAGTTTAGTTATTGTTGGCGTTAAAGATATTGGCCTGTAATTTTGAGGGTTGGTTAGATATTTATTTGCTTTAGGAATTAGTATTATTATTGCATTTTTCCATCTTTTTGGAAGATATCCTAGAACAAGGCTGGAGTTATATATTTTTATTAAGTATTGTAGTGTTTTATTTGGGAGATTTTTGTATATTATATACGGAATTTTATCTTGTCCTGGAGAAGTGTTTTTTGTACGTTTTTAATGCATCTTTAATTTCTTCTATGGTTACTTTATTATTAAATGGATGTTCATTTATTAGGTTTAATGGTTGTAGTTTATGTCTATTATTGTTTAGATGATTTATTACTTTATCGGAGTGATTGTCTTCTTCTTCTGTGCACTGAAAGGTATTATATAATGTTTTAAATATGTTAGCTTTTTCTGTGTCTGTGTAATAGTATTTATTGTTTTCTTTAATGGGGACTTGTTGAGATGGCGTACCTTAGATATTTTTAATTGCTTTCCAAAAGGATTGAATATTATTAATTTTATCATCTTTTAGTTTGTTTATTAGTTGGTTATATTTTTGTTCTCTATGGAATTTAATTGCATTTTTAAGGTCGTTTTGGGTTGATCTTAGCAGACTTCTATTTTCGTCTGTAGGAGATTCAGTGTATAATCTAAGTGCTCTCTGTTTTATTTTTATTGCATTGAGTATATGTTTAGGAAAATGTCGTGGTTTAATAGTTGAATTATATTTTTTATAATGGGGTATTGAGTTTGTTCTTGCTTTATTTATTGCATTTAGTAGTGTGTCGGCCAGTTTCAAGTCTTGGAGATTGTTTATAGTTCGGTTTAAGTTTTCTGTGATTTCATTAATTTGTGTTTGGAATAGTGCCCAATCAGCTTCTTTATATTTATATATTATAGTAGGTTCTGGCACATTATAAAATTTATAGTTCGGTGCATACATCGTTATTTTAATGGCTGCGTGATCTGAGTTAGGTGGTGGGAGCATTTCTATGTTATTTATTTTATGTTTTATATTTTGAGTTATTAATATTTTATCAGGAGAAGTGCAGTTATGATTTTCCTGTATGGGGATTCTAGTTGGTCCTGGTGTTATTATGTGTCTTAGATTAGGTGTGCTGATTAATTTAATTAGTTCTTTACCTTTATTATTTGTTATATTATCCATTAGTGTTGTATGATGTACACTTAAGTCTCCTATTATTATGGAGTTATTCTGAGTTATTATGTTTTCTATGTATTCCGTAGGAAATACATTATTAGGAGGGATATAGTGTGTTATTATGTTCAGTTTATTATTATTATTTTGATGGATTGTGATTGATGCAGTTTCTAAGTTCTTATATTTATCTGGTATATTATTAGGTGTTATTTTTAGTGTATTTTTTATATAGAATGGCTATTCCTCCACCATGTCTATTCCCACGTTAATATTTCTATTGCCCTACTTTGATGTAATGTCCTATAAATTCCATGTTGCCATGAACTATATCTAAGGGAGATTATCTAATTCCCACGTTAATATTTCTATTGCCCTACTATGATGTAATGTCCTATAAATTCCATGTTGCCATGAACTATATCTAAGGGAGATTATCTAATTCCCACGTTAATATTTCTATTGCCCTACTATGATGTAATGTCCTATAAATTCCATGTTGCAATGAACTATATCTAAGGGAGATTATCTAATTCCCACGTTAATATTTCTATTGCCCCTACTATGATGTAATGTCCTATAAATTCCATGTTGCAATGAACTATATCTAAGGGAGATTATCTAATTCCCACGTTAATATTTCTATTGCCCTACTATGATGTAATGTCCTATAAATTCCATGTTGCCATGAACTATATCTAAGGGAGATTATCTAATTCCCACGTTAATATTTCTATTGCCCTACTATGATGTAATGTCCTATAAATTCCATGTTGCCATGAACTATATCTAAGGGAGATTATCTAATTCCCACGTTAATATTTCTATTGCCCTACTATGATGTAATGTCCTATAAATTCCATGTTGCCATGAACTATATCTAAGGGAGATTATCTAATTCCCACGTTAATATTTCTATTGCCCTACTATGATGTAATGTCCTATAAATTCCATGTTGCCATGAACTATATCTAAGGGAGATTATCTAATTCCCACGTTAATATTTCTATTGCCCTACTATAATGTAATGTCCTATAAATTCCATGTTCCGTGAGCTATGTCTAAGGGAGATTAACTTATTCCCACGTTAATATGTCTAGTGCATCACTATGATGTAATGTCCTCTAAATCCCATGTTCCTGTGTACTATACGTAAGGGAGAATTTCTAATTTCCATCTTAATATTTCTAGAGATCCACTATTACATAGTGTCCTAAGATCCCACGTTTCCTGGAAATGTTTCCAGTTCTTGGTAACTGAAATCATCTTGGTGGAACCTAAGCCGTGTGGCAGGAGGGAATATTTCCGTGTGGGGGCTTAAACTAGTAGGCACATTAGGTGCACTATCTGTGCATATGCTGTTGCGTCATGCTTGAAAATAATCATTTGATCACTTGGTTTTGGTGTAGTATTAATCAGCACTGTGACCTTTAGTCGCATCCCTACATCAAGAGCTGATTGCAACATGTTTCCTTCTATTCCTCTCTGGTACTGTTGGTTTTTTCAAATGTTTACTCATAGTCTGAAAGGCTTGGTATAGGCTCTTAGATGGCGTAGTTGAATCGACTAATGATGCTGATCATGTTAAGATCGCCAGTTCTGTGATTTAAGAGCTCATGGATATCTTCCTTTGATGATAAATCCCAACTGACCTGTGTTGCATCGAGCACTAGTCTCTACGCATCCACGTGGTCATGTACATATTTTAGTAGTTCATTGTCTACTCTCAATCTGGTTGTCGACTTGGAGCTGGTTTACTTTGACTCCTCGGCTTAGGTAGCGAACGAATCCACTATTCTCTAAGACGTCTTGTGTTCGTAGTCTTAAATCAGCTCGCTAGATCGTGTCATTTCTAAACCCGCGCTGATAGGCGTTACTTTCAGCATTGGTGCGCTTCGTCTGGGCCAGATATTCGTCTGAAAAGTAAATGTTGGTAGAATGGCCCTGCGGCTCGCCAGATTAGTGACAAGCGGTGAGCAATTCCTTTTGGTTCTCCTGGATGTCCAGGAAAAGAGAACCGCGGGTTCCTGCTAAAGCATTTGCCCCGGTTGTAATTTAGAGAATGTGTAGTTACCGGATTTAATGTTTAATAAACGAATTATCGTCATTCTAACCTGCATGGTAGCAGCTGGGTGAGTGTTTTTTGTTTATTTATTTATTTATTGTTTTTATTTTGTCACTGTGTCTGTGGAGTATTGATTTTTTTATATTTTTTTTATTTACTTTAAATTACGTGTGTTATGTGTCAGATGTTATGATTTACATTGCGTGTGATCCTTTGAAGTTCGCGCTCTATAGGTGCCGATGCGGCGAAGCACAGAAAGAACCAGCCCCAGTTCAGAAATGAAGTCCAATGTTATTCCTCTTTACCCGGCTCGATGAGTGAAATTTAGGAGTTTGAATTTACTGGTGGGAACTAGGGGACTACTCCGGCATTTGCCTTCACGCTAGAGGAAACCACCAGAAACCTTTAGCAGAGTAGTTAATGCAAATAATATATTTTTTTATACTTACCTACGACACAGGGTGAACCCAACGGTCACCCGGAGTGCCTCGTGTCATCGGTGTATAATTTGTTAGGTATTCATGACACAGAGTGAGCTCAGCTGTGCCTCATGTCATGAATTGGGATTAGGAGTTTTATGTGAAGTTTATATGATGTATAATTTAGTTGAATAGCCCTTTGGAATTTTGAATTTGGAATAATTTTGGGGATGAGATAATTTACTGGTGGGAGTCTAGGGGATCGTTTCAGCATTTGCCCTGACGTTAAGGGAACCCACCGAAACCTTAACAACGATTGTGAATTTATTAATGATTTTTTCGAAAATGGCCAAAATTAGTCCAGGGCCTTGCGCTTCAGCTTTTTGTGGCGTAGCCGGCGGAACACCTAGTCTTCTTCTTCTTCTTGGTGTCACCTGTGTCTGTTTCTGAAACAGCGTGAAGATATATGTGTATATAAAGTGCATTTATTATATTTGTTTGTTCAGGTATTGACCAGGATCCATTTAGGTATTTTATGTTTATCGTGAAATGTTTCGTAAGTGCCCAGCTGAGACACCAGAGGATTGTCATGTAGCTCACAGTTATCATAAAAAATGTAGGACATTCTTTTGATGAATTCCTCGATTGTTTCTATTTTTACTTGTTCGTGAAGTTTGGTGATCGAAACCACTCGTGGTAGTGTAGAGCTGTTGTAAAGGATTCGATTTTGAAACCTTTGTAATTTTTTTTATATGGCAACGGCCTGCATGTCCCCAGACTGGACATGCATAGGTGATGATTGGTCCTACGAGTGATTTGTATATGGTTGTCGCGACTCTAGGCTTTATTGCATTATGGTTATTTAGTATAGGGAAAAGAGCTCATAGTTTACCTATGCTCTGCCAATCGTTACTTCTATGTGTCTTTTGAATAGCAGTTTTTTTCTAGTATGATGCCTAGATATTTAGCTTCTTCTCTCCAGGTAATAATATGCCCGTTTAATCTCAGTTCTGGAGGCATTGTTCGGTAGTGATTAGGACGTTTGCTCAAGAGGACTGCTTGACATTTGTTTATGTTCAATTCTAGACGCCATTTCTGGAGCCCTAGAGCCATGTGGCCACGTCGTTCAAATTATTTTGGACGTAGGTGGATGCTAGGTGTGGTTGTGAGGATTGACCGGTTATTAGCGTATCATCCGCGTAAATGTGAAGGTGACTATTATTATGACTGTTATCGTGTGGTATGTCATTTATGTAAATGTTGAAGAGGGTAGGTCCTAGAATGCTACCTTGGGGAACCCCGCTACATATAGGCAGTTCCCTTGTTTCAGAGTCCCCTATTCGGACAAATCAAAGGGATCTGTGATACCGTAGTGTGGTGTCTAATTTCTTAAACCACACCGTAGTATGCACAGATCCCCAGGGATCTCTTTATTAGTGTATGCTTCACAGAGTACAATTTATTTCATTTTACAATACAATATTACAGAATGTTACAATATTTACTTAAGACTAATTCACTTATAAACTAAAGTGCACTTCTTAATATTTAATTTTAGTTACATTTTTTATTTTCAAAAGTTACATTGTTAGTTAATTTATTTGAAGTGCACTTGACACTTATATCTAAAACTAATGCTAATTGAGATAGAGTTATTTATTTATTGTTTTAGATTTATTCTAATGGTGGTTATTTACGTATTCCACTTTCTACTTGTATATTTATAAGTATTGAGAACTATGACATGATTTATTTCAAAGCTATGTTGACTTAATAAAAAAGCTATGTCGTTCTATAAAGAAAAACTACTAACTAATTATTTCGACCTTCAGCGACATTTCTCTCGAGCAAGCGGGCTGAGCGTCTTACCTGTATCTCCTCTTCTTCCTGCACAATTGCTGGAGCCGC
The DNA here is from genome assembly GCA_030220185.1 of Diploptera punctata. Lineage (NCBI taxonomy): Eukaryota > Metazoa > Arthropoda > Insecta > Blattodea > Blaberidae > Diploptera > Diploptera punctata. The sequence goes on from JASPKZ010005291.1 coordinate 580,232, forward strand.
GGCTCTTCTATGTTCATCCATTGCTGCTCGAGTTATTCTGTCCGGCATATTGTTCAGGTGTTCAAATAAACCTGGGTTTATTATCACGTCCGATAGGGTATATTCGGCAAGTTTATGCCGTTCAGCTGAGTTCGTCTCTCTGCCCAAGTGACACTCGAAAACTACATGTTCCGGTGTGGACGTCGCGCCACACGAGGGACACAGATCATCAGCTCTGCGTCCTATGCGATGCAAGTACACACCATAAGGCCCATGTCCTGTTAGGAAGTGTACCAATCCAGGCAGAGGATCTATGTGACTCATCTTTAGTCTCCGTCCGATATTTGGGAAAAATTCATGTACTCCCCTTCCTTTGTCACTTTGGTCCCATTCTCTTTGCCATTCGGAGAGCAATGCTCTCTTAATTTCAGATTTGTCTTACATGAACTCCAATTATTTCATGTACTTTTTCGAAATTATTTCTCTTAAGCCAATAAGTGGCTCCTCTCATCCTTATTTTCAAATCGATGGGCCAGATGCCCATTATAGCCAAAAGTGGCAAAGCTGACACAGTTCCAAAGGAATCAACGAGTCTCATGAGAACTTTCCTCTGAGTTCTCCGCAAGTGTAGCACGATTCGCTTGTCGGTAGCTCGATGTGCCCATACACTAGCTGCATAGCCAACTATTGCGGTTAATATAGTATCATGATATATGCGTACGAGGCGTAGGGGCAAGTGATAATTACACTGTCCCAGCCTCGCAAACTTCATCATTAGGTTTTCACCTTTGGTACGTATTAATTCCACGTGTTGCCTAAAACTCAGCTTTTCGTCAATGTGCACTCCGAGATACTTCGTACAGTCGGTTCGTATTAGCGGGCTGTCACGAATTCTAACCACAGAATTTCTTTGCAAACTTCCCTTGAGCAGCATATATGTGGTCTTGTCCACTGATATCTGCAGTTTCACCCTCATGCACCAATCATCGAGAAGCCTTAAGGCTTCTCGGCAACGAGCCTCGAGTTTACATCTGCTATCAGATTCCAATATGAGGAGCAGATCGTCGGTATACGCCGCTGCTGTACTAATACAGGGTGCGGCAGCATAACTTCCTTTTTTTAAAACTTAATAAAATGCATTGTATGAATCAGAAAATTTTTATTCGTTTTTTATAATATAGGCACATACATAAAGTTTTGTTTTACTCAGTTTTGAAGATCAAATCAGGTAGGTGACGTCCCCCATTCTCCATACACTGAGTAAACCGATTTCTGGCGTTTGTCATGACTCCTGCCAGCATAGCAGGCGTTATGTTGGCAATTTCTTCCTGGATGTTGGTCTTCAAATCTCGTAGGGTCCTTGGACGGTTCACATAAACACGGGATTTCAAATAACCCCATAGAAAAAAATCACAAGGGGTCAAATCGGGAGGGCGGGCCGGCCACTTCAAATCGCCCCTAATTGAGATAAGGCGCTCTGGGAAGTGTTCCCTCAAAACAGTCATCGATGCTCTTGAAGTGTGTGCCGTTGCACCGTCTTGTTGGAACCAAGTGTCCCCTAAGTCCAACTCATCTAGCCGTGGGAAAAAAAAATTCCTGTAACATGTTTACATACCGGTCCGAATTCACTGTCACTGTGACTTCATTTTCCTCAAAGAACCAGGGACCAATAATTCCACTTGAGGAAATTGCACACCACACTGTGACCTTTAGGTGAATGCAAAGGCCTTTGATGCAATTGTCGAGGATTGGTGTCAGCCCAGTAGCGCATGTTTTGTTTGTTGACGGATCCACACAAATGAAAATGGGCTTCATCACTAAAAAAAACAATAGCGTCCTCAGGAACGACTTCCAGAAGAACCTCACACGCGTTCCTCCGAGAATGTGAAGTCACGTTCAGAAAGTTCCTGCACAATTGCCATCTTGTATGGATGGAAATGAAGATCATCATGAAGTATTCTCCTTACAGAACGATCGGAAAGTCCAAGGGCAGACGCATGTTTGCGCGCAGAACGCCGTGGTGATCGCAACATTGAAGCTCTCACTACCTCAATGTTCTCAGGTGATCTAATCGGCCGAGGGACTCCAGTTCTTCGTCTTGTCGCACTTGCAGTTTGTCTGAACGTAGTGACCCACGTAACAATTGATTTCCGGTCCGGGACAGGGGCCAACGGGGCTAATTTAAAGCGATTCCGAAAGGCGCGCCGGGTTGCGATCACAGAACATCCGCTCGAAAAGTAGGCCTCAATGGCAAACGCACGCTCCTCACTGTTCCAACGCATGATGGCGACTGAACTGTGTCAGGACAAAACTTTATAGTCCCCCCCTCTCGAACGAGACCACTAGCGCTCCGCTACGACATCAACCGACTAAATGGCGCACATTTTAAAAAAGGAAGTTATGCTGCCGCACCCGGTAGTATTACCATTCTGCGCTATACTCTCTAATAGCGGCTCAAGGAATATGTCCCAAAACGCAGGGCCAAGGATGGAGGCCTGAGGACAGCCTTTGTTCACTGTCTTCTGTAAGTTTTCCCCCCAATCGGGGATGCTTACTTTTCTATTGCGGCAGTAGTCCAGCAGGCTAAGGTAAAGCTGCCGTGGACAATCTATTTCCCTCAGACGAGAGAAGAGATATGGCCACCACATATTATCAAATGCGCCAGCAAAATGCACAAATATTCCTAATACATATTTGCTGGTCATGCCTCAGACATGCGCTAGTATATAATTAATTGCGTCCTCCGTGGACTTATCTTTCCGAAAGCCAAACTGATTCTGCACCATACCACGAGCTATTCTGTGGTCTTTTAGCCTCCTGCACAACAGCCGCTCTTGAACCTTTCCCATAGTGTTTAATAGACATACTGGTCTATAAGACTTCAGCAACGTAGGATCTCACTCCTCTCCTTTCGACAATACGACCATATTAGCTGCCTTGAAGGCAGTGGGAAATCTACCCTGAAGTAGACATTCGTTATATAGTGTTCTTAGGAAGGGCGATATGTCATCTTCCAGGAGATGTAGAATTTCGGCCGTTATCTGGTCCGGACCCGGACTCTTATTTTTCTTTAATTGCCTAATGACAATCTTTACCTCCTCCAATGCGTATGGAATTACTAGACCTTCCAGTCTATCTACACTGTCAATTTGACCTCTTAGTGTCTGCCTCATTATCTAGAGGCAACAGTCCATCCAACAAGTATTCTGCCGATTCTCTCCACCCACTAGTCAACGACCCATCTACCTCCTTTAGTGTATTTAGCATGCTAGGTTTCCTGATCTTATCCATTACAAGGCGGTACGGTGTACCCGAAGCATCTGTGTCCAGACTTTTCTCGACGAAAGTCATCCAAGAGTCCATTCGGACTTCTCTCAATTTCTCCTTAAATTGAGCTTTAAGCCGTATGTAGTCCTGCAAGTATCTCTGTCGATTGCATTCTATTCGAGCTCTCTGATAGACACGTCTGGCCCGTCTGACCTGCCCCCGCAATTTCTGCAGAGAGTCAGGCCTATACGAGTCTACTCTGTCTCCCGTTGTCATTGGGATAGAATGCCTCATCGTGGCACGGATAGCTATGGTTATTTCCTGCGCCTTTCTGTCTATGTCGTCACCCAGTATGACATCAGTGGGTATGATGAAGCCATGTTTGAGCTTTTCAATATTAGCGAGTTTATAGTTAAATCTCCTCGCGAGATTAAGGATTCCTGGATTCTCATCCTTTATGATGTTAAAGAGGATCATGTTATGATCGCTAGTTGTGAGACTGTGCCCAACTATCCAGTCTCTCACTTTGTTATGTGCTGCCCTGTTTGTTAAGGTGATGTCAATATTTGACTGGGCGCCAGCTCTGTTTTTAAAAGTGGGAGGATTATGAGGTTTGTTCTCCACGTCTAGATTGAATTCAGAGATGAATTCCTCAATCATTTCCCCTCTGGCGTCTCGTGTAGAGCTAAACCACCAAGGTGATTTAGAGTTCACGTCAGCCGTCAGAATGACCGGTGTATCAGAAAAGGTCTCACATATCTTTGCCAAGGGTTCCACGTTTAGCTCTTCGCTAAACTGGAAATAGGAGTTTCCGAGAATCAATCTCCCGCCAGGATAGGATATTTCAACACAATTTGTATGACTACCAGACAACTGCGAGATGTTAGTTACTCGTAGTGATTTGTTTATGACTACAATAGCAGCCATAACACCTCCGTGTTTAATTACCCGTGCGGTGGCGGGCATATATAGGAGGATGCCGTTCCAGCTGTATGGTTCCTGTATGCATACAATATCTAGATGTTTTTCCGTAATTAAACGTTTAATCTCAGCTAATACCATCGCACTTCTTTGCGCGTTGATCTGCGCAATACTGATAACTTTTCGCCCGCTGCTATCGTTTACTGGATGTCTAACACTTCCAGAATTAGGACTGGATCTTGTGTAAGAAGGAAAACTAGCCATAGTCAGTCTTCGAAATTAATCTCTCCAACATAATTTTATGCGTCGGGCAATCTTGCCGACTTGGCGTGCGCCGTTTCTTCCTACTCGTACACGGTATGCAAACCGCCAGTTGATTTGCCTTTTCGCAGTCTTTTTTCTCGTGGTCATGTTCCCCACAGTGGGAACATACCGAGTTTTTATTACAGTGTTTGGCAACGTGGCCTAGGTCCTGGCATTTAAGACAGCGAGCCACCACAATGTAATTTTTGATGTTACTGCAGAGGAAGCTTATATATAGTCTTCCCTGCGCTAGAATCTCTTTCCGCATTCTCGCTGAAACGTCCTGTCTTGAACCGTGGTTTGACTTCTGCTTTGAATTCTTCTAGAGTCATTTTTTCGACCATATTCTGCTCGTGGATAGTCTCGAGCAGTTCATCGTTATTTAATCCGCTGTCTACATCATAGATGATCATCAGCGGATTTCTCTTTCTGGGCTTTTCCACTGTTACAATATTCTTAAGCTTTTCATGTTCTTGAAGCTTTATTATGCCCTCCTCTGATTCCGTCTCAATTATCAGGACTTTTTCTGTCGATCTGAGGTTTCGGATTCTAATCTTATCTTTGCCTGGATTTACATGTGTGGTCACTATCTTTTGGACCTTTTTTGCATTTTTACCATTTGCACTAATAAAGGCAGTATGGCGTTTCGTTGTTTGTTGCCGGTCGAGAATCTGATTTCTGTTCACAGGTGTGTTTACCACATGTGAGAATGTCTTCTGAGGGATCTTGGTCTCCCTCAGTATTTTGACTTCTGTCTTTAGTGCGATGTTTTCGGTAAGAGCCGATTGCAACATCATACCAAATTCGTTTAGTTGTTCTATCAGGGATATTTTGCTTGCGGTTTGAACCGACTTGTCCCTGATTAACGAAGTGTGTATGGTTGTACTTAATTCCGTAAATTTCCTTGTGATTTCGTCAACATTTGCCTGTTCCTTTTGCTGTACCGTTGGTTGGGAGTCTGAACTTCCCGCAGAGGAACTAGTGTTCAATGTCATAGTTGTTCTCTCTTTATTCTTATTATTACTATTATTACCACCATAAGAGTTATTATTATTTGTACTGTTAATCTTATTCCTATCCTCCCCACGTACTTGTGATGGAGGTGTTCTTAAACTATCTCTATCTCTTTTGGTGAGCCTCCGCTCACCGGCCTCCTCCCTTTGTTTTGGAATTTGTTTCCTATCGTGGTCTTCCATTATTCAACAAAAAAGTGTTAGTCGTGTAGCCACTCCGACATGGTTGCAATAAGGGTGAATTTCAACACACACAGATGCCCGATGATCAAAAGGGCAGTGTCTAATTTTTATTGAAAATTTCCTGCCCTGGCGCAGGCTTGCGTGACTACACCAGTGTTTGCTTCTAGCAAACCGGAAGGGGCTATTTCCATGGAATATCTTTGAACATTCCTCTCGAGCCGGCGAAGCTACTTAATGACCACGCGATACTAGCTAGTCCCAGAGAGGAAACTTTGTAATTTTGGGCCCAAGGTTTACTCGAACCTTCGATGACTCGGGGCTGTGTACGTGAGGATGCCCCCCTACGTCCGGTTACTATGGACCTAGGCTCAGGATTTCATTTTATGGAAGTGCAAACACACATCAGAGGATGGGAAACACCACTGAGGAAGTCCAAGAGTGGCCGGACCACTGGGACCACACGGTAAAGCTTTCGCCCCTTCTCTCAGCAGCTTAGCCCACCATAATGGAGGTGTAGTACACAATTCTTTCCTTACTCTCCCTCACCATCCTAGGCGGAATTAGAAGATAGCAATTTAGAGAACAATTGATAGGAGAGATTGGCAGTCTCTTATCCAATCAGGCACGTGGGCATATGAAGGGACTTGTTATAGAGACTATAGCCAGGACAGACAGACTCAGTGTGTGGACTCCGGTAATTCCAACCCCCAGTTATTGGACGGTTAAATGCGAGCTTTCAGGCGTTATCAGTAGCTCTCAGTATCCTCTCTGTCCACACACTGGGAGCTTCCGTAGTCGCCAGGCCGCTCCAAACCTGGTGACCTCACAGGTTGTCCGCGGGTCCCATGGACCTAGCCGGGAGGAGTGCAAGCAAACCACCGACCGTTCCTCCGTTCGCAACGAGAGGACGCGCTCTGCCGCCGTTGTGAGACCGGCTAGGTGAAAGCTGAGGCTAACACCGTCAGATGAGTCGCGGCACACGGGCCGTACTAGAGTCCATCACCGAACCACCAGAAGCCAGCTGCCCGGGATTTTCGCCAGCACGCCCGCGAGCCGGGGGGCTTAAACTAGTCACCAGGTCGCCCCAGACCAGATGACCCCACAATTTGTCCGTGGGCCTACACAGGCCTAGCCGGGAGGAGTGCAAGCACTCCACCGACCGTTCCTCCATCCGCAACCCGAGGACGCGCCCTGCCGCTGCTGTGGGACCAGCTAGGTGAAAGCCGAGGCTAAACCGTCAGGGCCCCTATTCGGACAAAAAAAAGGGGGATCTGTGATACTTTAGTGTGGCGTCTAATTTCTTAAACCACACCGTAGTATGCACAGATCCCAAGGATCTCTTTATTGAGCTTCCACATACATTTTTATTATTTTTTTAACAGATAAAGTTAGTACAGATTACAAGTACGTTAAACTTAAAAACTAACTAAGCCTAAGTGTTAGTTAAAGTTAGTCGGAACAGCGGCAAATTACAAGTTATTTTAGTGTTAAAATAGGTAAGTAGTGGTGATTTGTTGTTTATTGAGTTTTGTGTTTATATTGGTAAATATAGGGTAGGTTTTTTTGTTTTATTGTTTAATTGCGGGCATTTCTCTCTCGCAGGCGGGCTGATCTTCGTATTGGTTCGGGTTCCTGCACCCTTGGAACTTCTAATCTGGCAGCTTCCGCTCGATATTCTTCTTTCGCTGCAAGAGATACTCTGCCTGCTAATGTGTCGAGATCTTGGTATAGAGAAGGACTTCAACAATTGAATAGTCCGATAATCTGGACCTCTCTGGTGAATGTATCTCCCCACCCAGATGGCACTCAAAGACCACATGTTCCGGGGTGGACATTGCTACGCACAGGGGACACAGATCATCAGGTCTGCGTCCTATGCGGTCCAAGTATACACCGTAAGGCCCATGTCCAGTCAGAAAGTGAACCAGTCCTGGGGATGGGTCGATATGTTTCTGTCTCAGCAGGGATTTAATGTCTGGAAAGATTTCGTGTACTCGTCGTCCTTTGTCACTACTGTCCCATTCCCTTTGCCATTCAGTAATTAGTGCTTGTTTAATTTCAAGCTTCGTGTGTGTTTCTAGACCGAGAATTTCGCGAATCTTAGGCATGTTGCCTTTCTTGAGCCAATATAGTGCTCCCCTATATCGAATTTTGAAATCTATGGGCCAGATTCCCAAGATGATTAGAAGTGGCAGAGCTGACACCGTGCCAAAGGAACCAGAAAGTCGCACGAGAATCTTTCTCTGTGTTCTTCGCAAGTGAAGTATAATCCGTCTATCGGTGACTCGGTGTGCCCAGACGCCAGCTGCATACCCCCACGATGGCGGTAAAGATAGCATCATGATAAAGACGGATGAGTCGTAGAGGCAAATGATAATCACATTGCCCCAGTCGCACCAGTTTCATCATGATGTTTTCACCTCTGGTTCTAATTATTTCAACGTGTTGTCTGTCTGAAGCTAAGTTTTTCGTCCAAGTTCACTCCCAAGTACCTAGTGCAGACTGTACGCACCAGCGGTCGATCACGAAGTCTTATTACAGGGTTCCTTTGAAGACTTCCTTTAACCCGTCAGTGACGCACCCTTTTACTTGCTTTCCTACTGCATGGACGGAGGCCATTTTAACATTTTAGTATTCCTAGAACACTGATTTGTACAGGGTGATTACAAATGATTGGAGCGATTTCATGATTTTATGGTAGCTGTAGTATTCGACATATTTTCACGAACTTTTACAGATACATAGAGCAACTTCCCAGGTTTTTTTTTGAGATGTTACAGGTGCTCCATATGCTCCCCCTTGGTGATTCTGCAGATATCAAGTCTGTAATCAAGTTCGTCCCATACTCGACGTAACATGTCCCTATTAATTTGTTCAAAGGCATTGATTATGCGAGCTCGCAGTTCTGGTAAGTCTACTGGTAAAGGAGGCACAAACACTGAATCTTTCACATACCCCCAAACAAAAAAATCGCACGGCGTCAAATCGGGGGAGCGTGGAGGCCATGACAACAATTTCTGATCATTCTCTCCACCGCGACCGATCCATCGGTTTGGCAATCTCATGTTTAAAAATTCACGAACATCGTGATGGAAGTGTGGTGGAGCACCATCCTGCTGGTAGATGAAGGTCTCACTGTCGGTCGTCAGCTGCGGCATGAGCCAATTTTCCAGCATGTCCAGGTACACGTGTCCTGTAACGTTCTGCTCGCAGAAGAAAAAAGGGCCATAAACTTTGAACTGAGAAACCGCACAGAACACACTAACTTTTGGGGAGTCGCGAATGTGCTGCACAATAACGCGGGGATTTTCTGTGCCCCAGATTCGCACATTGTGTTTGTTCACTTTGCCATTCACAAAGAATGTTGCTTCGTCACTGAAGACAAGTTTCTCACAAAAACCATCCTCATCCATAAACTGCTGCATTTGTGTACAAAATTCAAACCGACTCACTTTGTCAATGGGCGTAAGGGCTTGTAGAAATTGCAAGTGGTAAGGTTTATGCTTCAATCTTTTCCGCAAGATCTTCCAAACGGTCGGTTGTGGAATGTTCAGCTCTCTGCTCGCTTTTCGTGTTGATTTCTGTGGGCTACGTGTGAAACTCATCCGCACACTCTCAACCTTTTCTTCACTCACTGAAGGACGACCCGTTGATTTCCTTTTACAGAGGCATCCTGTAGCTTTAAATTGCGCATACCATCGCCGAATGGAGTTGGCACTCGGTGCATCTTTCTCGGACTTCGTTCTGAAGTGTCGTTGCACAGTTATCACAGATTGAGTTGAATGAAATTCAAGCACAGCATATGCTTTCTCCTCGCCTGTCGCCATCTTTGATAACTGCTGCGCTCTCTCGGTTTAAAGCTGAAACACGGCTGCGAGAGAAAACAAAAAAAAACCTTATGAGTTTTTATACATAACTTTAAAGTTCTGTGAAACCTTATGAGTTTTTATACATAACTTTAAAGTTCTGTGAAGATATGTCAAATAAGATCGCTACAATAAAATCATGAAATCGCTCCAATCATTTGTAATCACCGTGTATAAACGATCATAACTTTTTTAAATATCGATGGATTTGAACGATATTTTTACTTGTTAGCTCAGAAATAAATGAGAAATTTAATACATGCCGTATGGAGTTCAGTAGCCTTTATAAACTATTAAAAAAATTTGAAATCTGAATTTCTCTCTCATGATACACATTTTTACTAAATAATTTGATTTGCTCACATTGGACATCCCTGTTTCTTTCTGTGAGACACTAAATATATTGTGTGGCATAGTGCTGATTCATCTGTAACTTGTATATACAAAAGCAGCTGACATAACCAAAATCAGAATGAATTTTAGAAGAGTGAACTCAAGCTCAGTCTTGTGTCAAAGCACTAGCAATGTTTATACTTAGAATCTGAATTATTGCTTGGATTCGTATAAAAATTCTACAGCAGTTATTTACAACTACACAGACCATAAAAATAATTTTCTCTTATTTTAGTACCATTAATTTTAGAAATAAAAAAGCACATTACCTTAGTAGTTGAGCTTGGTGTGATACAGCTCGAAACACTCTTCAATACACAGACCTACATCACATTCCTGGCAGCAATAAACAGATGTCTTTCTTCTCCCATGTTTAGTACAAACAACACACCTCCTTTGAGGTTTCAATTTATCACTTTTAGGGGTAATTTTTCTGAAGAAGTGTCTTTTAGGTTACGACTGGCCATAATTACGTATATAACGCACGACACCGCGCCTCAGACTGATTCCTTGTAAGTAACATCTATTTGAAAGAGGCAAAACAAATCAGTTATTCCCCTAAACAGGTCGATTTATATATCAATCGATAGCTTGTATATCATTTTATCGACCTGAAAAATTAGATTGTGTATAAGTTTATTAGAAGCCCTGCAGAAAGCAGCACAAAGCTAGGTCTGTGTGCCATTGAGTGTTGAAGTAAGAAACTACTTCAACCTCAATACCACATGCACAAAATGTGATCACAGCTTATTTATACACTTAGAAAGAAAGCTAAGATCTTAGGCTTCAAAATTATGTTGTTCATACGCAAATATAAGAATATATAGCAGTAAAAAAATGAAAAGGTCGCGCGCATTTAGAGAAAATTACGATTACTTCAATCTCATCTGATTTAAAAAAAAATAATATGAAATTATATTTTAAACAAATATTATGTTTATTCATATGTTCTGAAAGCTCATAATTTCTACGTTAAACACAAATAAATTACATATTTGTAGCTTCAAAAATGTACGATCCAGAACAAAAAGAAAACACGCCTGCATAGGTCTATACCATGTATAGATGTCGGCAATAAGTGTAGAAGAGAGGGTCTATACCACGTATGGATGTCGGCGCTGACGGGTTAAGGAGCATATAAGTGGTTTTGTCTACGGATACTTTCAGTTTCACCCGAGTACACCAGTCGTCTAAGAGCCTTAGGGCCTCACGACATCGGGTCTCGAGTTCACGTCGATTATCCGATTCAATTACGAGAAGAAGATCGTCAGCATACGCAACTGCCTCCCCGATGACATTCGTCGTCGGGTGAGAATTTCCAATAGAGGTTCAAGAAAAATATCCCAAAACACAGGACCCAGAATGGAACCCTGTGGACAACCTTTGTTAACCGATTTTATTAAGTCGTTCTACCAATCAGGAATCCTAACTTTTCTATTTCGGCAGTAATCCAAGAGGCTGAGATAGAGATGCCGTGGACATTCCATTCTCTTTAAACAAGAGAAGAGGTATGGCCACCACATGTTGTCGAAAGCTCCAGCAAAGTCAATGAAAATTCCTAAAACGTACTTGCTGGTAGATTGCGCGGTGTGTGCCAAAACAAAATTTATAGCGTCCTCTGCGGACTTTCCTTTGCGGAATCCAAACTGGTTTTCTATCATTCCTCGGAGTATTCTATGTTCGTTCAACCTCCTGCACAGCAGCCGTTCTTGAACCTTTCCTAAAACGTTCAACAGACAGATGGGTCTGTATGAACTGCTTTGCGTAGGATCTCTATCTTCTCCTTTAGACAAAACAACCATGTCCGCTTCCTTAAAACAGGTCGGGAATCTTCCCTGTAACAAACATTCGTTGTACAGAGTTGTGAGGAAAGGCGAAATGTCTCTGACCAGGTGATGGAGAATCTCTGATGTTATGCAGTCCGGACCTGGACTCTTCTTCTTCTTCTGTTGTAGAACAGCAAGCTCTACTTCTTCCAGGGCGAACGGAGCCACTACCCCTCTCATGTTGTCATTGTTCTGCATACCAAATCGGAGCAGCAAGTCCTCTTCCGTGTCGTTGGTACGATCATCGGGGGGGAGTAGTCCGTTCAGAAGGCGTTCTGCAGATTCTCTCCAATCACCGGTCATAGACCCGTCTTCCCTCTCCAGGGTAGACAGCACAGCAGGCTTTCTCACCTTTTCCATCACAAGGCTATACGGGATACCCCATGCATCCGTAGCCAGACTATTCTCCATGAAGTTCTTCCAAGAGTCCATACGGACTTCTTTAAGCTTGGTTTTGAACCTAGCTTTAAGTTCGATGTACTCTTGTAAGTACATCTGGCGATGGCATTCTACTCGGGCTGTCTGATAGACGCGTCTAGCCTGTCTGACCTTTCTACGTAGTGACTGTAACGCGTCAGACCAAGGTCTATACGCGTCCCTTTTGGTGTTGTGTGACATTGGAATAGAGTGCTTCATCGTGGCCCGAATGGCGACGGTGATCTCCCGCGCCTTTCTATCAACGCTATCTCCAGATATGACGTCCGTTGGAACGACGAGGCCAAGTTTGAGCTTGTTCCAATCGGTTTTCTTGTAGACGAACCTTCCCCTGTCGGGCTGTGGGCATCTCTGACTCTCCACCTTTCAAATGTCGAAAATGATCATATTGTGATCACTGGTGGTGAGGTTCTGTCCTACTCTCCAGTTAGATAATTTGTTATGCGCGGCGCGGTTGGTCAGTGTGACATCAATGTTTGATTCGGTGCCTGCCCTGTTCCGAAAGGTAGGAGGATTGAATGGTTTATTTTCAACATTCAAGTTATACGCACTAATGAATTCCTCTACTGTTCCCCGCGGTCATCTCGCAAAGCACTAAACCACCAGGGTGACTTAGAGTTTACGTCCGCCGTTAGGATGACTGGAGAGTTTTCATAAGCCTCACAAATTTTGGCAAAGGGTTGCACGTCCAGGTCCTCCCTGAACTGGAAATAGGAGTTTCCAATGAACCATCTCCCTCCCGGGAAGGATACCTCTATACAATTGGTGTGACTGTCAGATAGCTGCGAGACACTTGTTATTCTAAGGTTCTTATTTACGACTACAATTGCAGCCATAAATCCCTCCCCTTGTTTGATAACGCGTGCCGACGCCGGCATGTGGGGAAATGATCCCATTCCGGCTATATGGCTTCCTGAAGACAAATCGATTGTCGATCCAGATATCATCTATCAATTTTCTGATTTCTGCAAAAACTGTTGCACTACGTTGCGCGTTAATTTGTGCAACTGTGATGCAAACTCCCACACTTACGGGTTTGCAAGCGGTGCGCATGACTGTCTAGCCATGGTTTTCTATGTCCTAAATGTATACTCTTATATGCTATTATTAGATTGCCGGTATTAGCAGGTTCACAGCCTTGGATAGTAATATTAAGTCGAACGCTGAAATTTTGATAAGGAGCTTCAACCTATCCGATAACTTCGAATAGTTGTAAGTAATGCTCTTATCCCTTGGTCGCAAGCGTCTCGCGTCGTATCTTGAAGTCACTGTTAGTTTTAAATCAAGTCTACTCGGCCTCAAGCCAACGTGGTCATATGTGGGGCGACGAGCACCCCCGGTACTGTGGCTTGATGACGTTGAAGGTGATGGTGGTGAGTGTTTCCCGATGTTCTGCCTAGATGTTTGGTAGTACGCCCTTTGGCCGTGCTATCCATAATTGGTCCTAGAGATTAATCTGTCCAACATTTTATGAGTCGGACAGTCCTTAGGGTCGGGCGTACACTTCTTCCTGGCGGTACATGGGATACAGACTCTCGGCTGTCCTTTCTTCTCACAGTACTCCTTGTTGTGGTCCTGTTCGCCACAGTGAGAGCATATTTGCCTGTCCACCTGGCAGTGTTTAGCCACGTTCCCAAGATCCTGGCATTTCATACACCGTGCTACCACGATATAATCTTTTATGTTGTTGGAGGTGAAGCCTAGGTATAACCTTTCCTTACTCAGGAGAAGTTTCCTCATGGCAGCAGAGACTTCCCTGACATGAGGAACAGTGCTCCTGTTTCTGGGTCCAGTTTTGAACCTAATTTGAACTGTTGTTTAAATTCTTCTGGAGTTATGTTCTCGGACAGGTTCTGCTCGTAGATGGATTCTAGAATTTCTTCGTCCTTCATCGCGCTGCTCACATCATAGATGATGAGCAGTGGGTCTCGACGTCTTGGACGTTCTATGGTTACCTTATCCTTCAGGGAAGGATGGTTCTGCTGTCTGGTGATGTCCTCGTCGGAATCGGTTTCCACGATGAGTAACCTGTCCGTAGTTCTTAGGTTCTTGATCTTGATTTTGTCTTTGCCTGGTTTCACCTGTTGGGTGACCAGTTGCTGGATCTCTCTGGCTCCCTTACCAGTAGCACTGATAAAGGCGGTGTGTCTGCGGTCCTGCTGCCTCCTCTTCACCATCTCGTTCCTCATGGGTACCGGTGCTTGCACTGCCTGTGCGTACTATCTTTGGGCCGTGGTTTTCAGTTTCCTGAGGACTCTTACCTCAGTGGACAGTTCTATGTTCCTTTTGTTTACCTCCAGGAAGATCTTCATGAGCTCGGAGAGCCCGACTAGTACTGACGATTTCTGTTCTGCCGATTAGCTTGTCTTTCGACCTGGCTATGGCAGCGTGAATTGATGTTTTGTAGGTTTCAGTGAAACTCCGTTGTCATGTCCTCTTGATGATCTCCGTCGGTTCTTGAGTCTTCATGCTGTTGGCTCTGCTGTGTACCGGTGGTGCTCTGCCTAGCCTCTGATGCTGCTCTACCCGGTTATGGTTATTTCGTGATTCGTGGTCTTATTGCCACTAGTTAGTTGACTATTTAGCCTATCACTAGATTTGGTTGTCTCGCTTTTGCGCGCTGGTGATTCTTTTGCCGTGTTCCTATTAACTTGTGATGAACCTGAGTTCATCGCCCCCTTCCCAACCCTCCTATTGGATGAACCTGGGTTCACCACCTCCTCCGTCCTTTTCTGATTTGGCGTAAGCCGAGCGTGGTCTGCATTGGCGAGTGTATAGTGTTAGTCCTAGAGCCACTCCGACATGGTACGGTAAGGGGGAATTTCTTCATACACAGGTGCCCGATGGTCAAAGGGGCAGGGTCTACATGTACAACGAAAATCCTCTCTCTTGGCGCAGGCTACACGTGACGTACACAAGTGTTTGCCTCTAGCAAACAGGAAGGGGCTATCTCCACGGAATCGAACCGTGGAATCTTCCCCTCGATCCGGCGAAGTTACTAACTGGCCACGCCGATACTAGAAAGTCCCAGGGAGCAAACTTTTAATTTTGGGCCCAGGTTTCCTCGAACCTTCGATGACCCGGGGCCGTGTATGAGACGATGCCCCCTTACGTTGTGGTTACTATGGGCCTAGGATCAGGGTTTCATTCTATGCATGCGCAAACACACATCAGAGGAGGGGGAACACGGTGGTGAGTCAAGAGTGGCCACCGGAAGACCAGGACGCGGGTACTTGTCCTCAGAGAGGTGCTCGAAAGACTCTAACCCCATAAGCCCCCTTCTCTTACTGTAGTGCTAGATCTCCACACGCAGCTTTCGGCACCTCTCCAGCCAGCTTAGCCCACCATAAGGGGAGCGGAAGTACGCAACTCTTTCCTTACTCCCCATCACCATCATTGGCGAAGATTGAAGCTAGCAAAATTAGAATAAAAGACGACAGGAAAGATTGGCAGTCTCTTATCCAGTCAGGCACGTGGGCACATGAAAGGACTTGTTAGAGAGACTATAGCCTGGACGGACGTACAGATGAGACACAGTGCCTGGATCATGTAGGCGTCCAATTCCCAACGATTGAATACAGGAAAGCGGGCTTTCAGGTATTCCAGAAATTCGGATTGTTCACAACCATGTCCATGCACCGGGAGTTTCATAGTACAACAGGGCACTCCTCTCCTGTTGAACCCCACTTATGGTCTGCGAGTCCACTGGACTTGAAAGGGAGGACTGACTGGCAGATCCACCGACCTTTTCCCCACTACGCCACCGAGGGGACGCATTTTGCTGCTGAAGTGGGCGCAGCCTGAGCTATGTAGTACGTCGGTTCGCTCGGACTCCGACGACCCCACAAATTGTCCGCGGGTCTCATAGACCTAGCCGGGAGGAATGCAAGCAAACCACCGACCGTTCCTCCATTCGCAACAGGAGGACGCGCTCTGCCACCGTTGTGAGACCGGCTAGGTGAAATCCGAGGCTAACACCGTCAGATAAGTCGCGGCACACGGGCCGTACTAGAGTCCATCACCGAACCACCAGAAGCCAACATCTAGTTGCCCGGGATTTTCGCCAGCACGCCCGCGAGCCGGGGGGCTTGAAATAGTCACCAGGTCGCCCCAGACCTGATGACCTCACAATTTGTCCGCGGGCCTATACAGACCTAGCCGGGAGGAGTGCAAGCACTCCACCGACCGTTCCTCCATCCGCAACCCGAGGACGCGCCCTGCCGCTGCTGTGAGACCAGCTAGGTGAAAGCCGAAGCTAACCCCGTCAGGGCCCCTATTCGGACAAAAAAAAAAGGGATCTGTGATACCGTAGTGTGGTGTCTAATTATCTTAAACCACACCGTAGTATGCACAGATCCCCAGGGATCTCTTTATTTGCGTTCGCTTCAAAGTTACAGTTTTATTACATTTTTTAATATTTCAATACATAAATTTACAATATTTACTTAAATCTAATATCTCTTACATTTTTTAATATTTCAATACAGAAATTTACAATATTTACTTAAATCTAATATCTCTTATAAACTAAAGTGCACTTCGTAATATTTAATTTAGTTACATGTTATTTCGAAAAGTTAAATTGTTAGTTGATTGATTTGAAGTGCACTTGACTATATCTAAGACTAATACTAATTGAGATAGAGATATTATTATTTTATTAGATATATTCTATTGGTGATTGTTTGGTTTCCACTTATTTCATATCTATAAATATTGAAAAACTATGACATTAATTCATTATTTCAAAAGCAATGTTGTCTTAATAAAAAGCTATGTTTTTCTAAAAGAAAAACTACTAACTAATTATTTCGACCTTCGGGGACATTTCTCTCGAGCAAGCGGGCTGAGCGTCTTACCTGTATGTCTCCACCTTCTTCGTGGATAATTGCTGGAGCCGCGGCTCTCGGCGCTCGTCTATGTTCTTCCATTGCTGCTCGAGATATTCTGTCCGCCAGATTGTTAATGTGTTCAAATAAACCTGGGTTTATTAACACGTCAGATAATGTGTATTCGGCAAGTTTATGCCGTTCGGCTGAGTTCATCTCTCTGCCAAAGTGACACTCGAAAACTACATGTTCCGGTGTGGACGTTGCGCCACACGAGGGACACAGATTATCAGCTCTGCGTCCTATGCGATGCAAGTACACACCATAAGGCTCATGTCCTGTTAGGAAGTGTACCAATCCAGGCAGAGGGTCGATGTGGCTCATCCTTAGTCTCTGTCCGATATTAGGAAAGAATTCATGCACTCGCCTTCCCTTGTCACTTTGGTCCCATTCCCTTTGCCATTCGGAGAGCAACGCTCTCTTAATTTCAACTTTCTGCCTTACAGGAAATCCAACGATTTCCTGTACTTTTTCAAAATTATTTCTCTTAAGCCAATAAGTGGCTCCTCTCATTCTTATTTTCAAATCTATGGGCCAGATGCCCATTATAGCCAAAAGTGGCAAAGCTGACACTGTTCCAAAGGAACCAACGAGTCTCATGAGAACTTTCCTCTGAGTTCTCCGCAAGTGTAGCACGATTCGCTTGTCGGTAGCCCGATGTGCCGATACACTAGCTGCATAGCCAACTATTGCGGTTAATATTGTATCATGATATATGCGTACGAGGCGTAGGGGCAAGTGATAATTACACTGTCCCAGCCTCGCAAACTTCATCATTAGGTTTTCACCTTTGGTACGTATTAATTCCACATGTTGCCTAAAGCTGAGCTTTTCGTCAATGTGCACTCCGAGATACTTCGTACAGTCGGTCCGTGTTAGCGGGCTGTCACGAAGTCTCACCACAGGATTTCTTTGCAAACTTCCTTTTAGGAGCATATATGTCCACTGATATCTGCAGTTTCACCCTCATGCACCAATCATCGAGAAGCCTTAAGGCTTCACGGCAACGAGCCTCGAGTTCACATCTGCTATCAGATTCCAGTATGAGGAGCAGATCGTCTGCATACGCCGCTGCTGTACTAATAGTATCTCCATTCTGCGCTATAATCTCTAAGAGTGGCTCAAGGAATATATCCCAAAACTCAGGGCCAAGGATGGAGCCCTGAGGACAGCCTTTGTTTACTGTCTTTTGTAAGTTTTCCCCCCAATCTGGGATGCTTACTTTTCTATTGCGGCAGTAGTCCAGCAGGCTAAGATATAGCTGTCGTGGACAATCAATTTCCCTCAGACGAGAGAAGAGATATGGCCACCACATATTATCAAACGCGCCAGCAAAATCCACAAACATTCCCAATACATATTTGCTAGTCGAACCTGATACATGAGCTAGTATATAATTAATTGCGTCCTCCGTAGACTTTCCTTTCCGGAAGCCAAACTGATTCTGCACCATACCACGAGTTATTCTGTGGTCTTTCAGCCTTCTGCACAACAGCCGCTCTTGAACCTTTCCCATAGTGTTTAATAGGCATACTGGTCTATAAGACTTCAGCAACGTAGGATCCCTGTCCTCTCCTTTCGACAAGACGACCATATTAGCTGCCTTGAAGGCAGTGGGAAATCTACCCTGAAGTAGACATTCGTTATATAGTGTCCTTAGAAAGGGCGATATGTCATCTTCCAGAAGATGTAGAATTTCGGCTGTTATCTGGTCCGGACCCGGACTCTTGTTTTTCTTTAATTGCCTAATGGCAATCTTTACCTCCTCCAATGCGTATGGGATTACTAGACCTTCCAGTCTATCTACGCTGTCAATTTGACCTCTTAGTGTAGTTTGCTCGTCTGTTTCGTCTGCCTCATTATCTAGAGGCAACAATCCATCCAACAAATATTCTGCCGACTCTCTCCATCCACTAGTCAACGACCCATCTACCTTCTTTAGTGTACTGAGCATGGTAGGTTTCCTGATCTTATCCATTACAAGGCGGTACGGTGTACCCCAAGCATCTGTGTCCAGACTTTTCTCAACGAAAGTCTTCCAAGAGTCCATTCGGACTTCTCTCAATTTCTCCTTAAATCGAGATTTAAGCCGTATGTAGTCCTGCAAGTATCTTTGTCGATTGCATTCTATTCGAGCTCTCTGATAAACACGTCTAGCCCGTCTGACCTGCCCCCGCAATTTCTGCAGAGAGTTAGACCATGGACTATACGAGTCTGCTCTGTTTCCCGTTGTCATTGGGATAGAATGTCTCATCGTGGCACGGATAGCTATGGTTATTTCCTGCGCCTTTCTGTCTATGTCGTCACCCAGTATGACATCAGTGGGTATGATGAAGCCCTGTTTGAGCTTTTCAGTATTAGCAAGTTTATAGTTAAATCTCCTTCTCGCGGGATTGAGGATTCCTGGATTCTCGTCCTTTATGATGTTAAAGAGGATCATGTTATGATCGCTCGTTGTGAGACTTTGCCCAACTCTCCAGTCTCTCACTTTATGTGCTGCCCTGTTTGTTAAAGTGATGTCAATATTTGACTGGGCGCCAGCTCTGTTTTTAAAAGTGGGAGGATTATGAGGCTTGTTCTCCACGTTTAGGTTGAATTCAGAGATGAATTCCTCAATCATTTCCCCTCTGGCGTCTCGTGTAGAGCTAAACCACCAAGGTGATTTAGAGTTCACGTCAGCCGTCAGAATGACCG